>CP095438.1:600000-938263 GCA_032598715.1 Debaryomycetaceae sp. JAC-2022a | reverse complement strand
ACACCCATACACCCATACACCCATACACCCATACACCCATACACCCATACACCCATACACCCATACACCCATACACCCATACACCCATACACCCATACACCCATACACCCATACACCCATACACCCATACACCCATACACCCATACACCCATACACCCATACACCCATACACCCATACACCCATACACCCATACACCCATACACCCATACACCCATACACCCATACACCCATACACCCATACACCCATACACCCATACACCCATACACCCATACACCCATACACTTCATTTCTAAATTTATGAAGTGTGCACAAACAATTATTGCAAGCTGAAAAGTTTGTCATAGATACAATTACGTCTGTAGTCACACATGAATATTCACGACATACTCAATGCTTTTGAAAATAATCTCAGACTCCCTGCCGAAACTCGCCGCCGCTCGTCACATTATCTTCGTCAGGCTTAGGACCCTGGATTTTTTGTCGATCGACGTGATGTAACTGCAATCACGACTCGATATACACGAATCCATAAAAGTGTGTGCTCGCCGCTCACAGTATGTGGTGAATCTAGAAGACCGAGACACACGGAGATAATGCGATTTGATGGGTTTGGGGTAACAGAGTTCTCGATGTGTCGCATCAAGCTGTTAGCTTTCTACTTTCTGACCTTCATTGTCATCATGCATACATGCAGCTGAGAAATATACGTTAAGACCATAAGCAAGAGGACAGTTGCGACAACTCGCGGAAAGGTCATATATATTATTGCCAAGATCAATCTTCACTTTGTTTGGTCTCACAATGGAGCGGTATTCGACTCATCGGTGTATCTCACCTTGCCAACTTGTATACTTCCGTCTTCGACAATATACACGGGGTATGCATGCCTCAAAAAGTTATCACCCAAATGTCGACCGCCACCATAAATGTTGACGACACTTTTTCAATTACTTTTGGGAACAACAAGTTCACTCAATTGTAAATCAGTTTCCAGATTACCAATTTGAGAAGTGAAATCACCCTCAGTCTGACAAGGGACATTAATAAGGCCCTTTTTGTCTAAGATAACTTTACCTCCAAGTTTTGCTAAAAATTCTTTCAAGATATTGAAAGGCAAAAACCAGTATGTGCAGCCAGTTTTCAAAAGCATTGAGTAGTTCACCTCAACGGATCGATTCCCAAAGCTCATATAGTATAATTTGATCTCAAGTGCACCATCTCCAGCATGTTGAAACGTGTATAACTTACCATCGATCTTAGCAATGTCTTTTCCCCAAAACAATATTGATCCGCTTAAAGCGTGAGGTGCATTCAAGCACATGGAATACCGCCTTATCAATGTAGCCTGCTTCCTTGACCGCAATATGAAAGTTGTCATAAGCCAACAATATCGGTGTTGTGTTCTTGCGCTGTCAAAGTGATGTTGTAGGGAGGTGTGGTCTATATGCGGCATGGAATGAAGAAGTGGAGATGATATCAAATCTTATCCTGTGAACTTACTTGATTACATGAAGCACTCGATTTATCCTCAATTTGGTTTTTTGAGTCATTACGAAAAGGGCTTTTCAACATGAGTGCTAATACAGAATCATATCATTTCTTGAATGATGATTTCTCAGTATGGCATCATGTCATAATGTCTTGATATTTGAAGCTAGCCGATGTATACCAATCGATCTGAGTACGAATGTGACGACATTTTCACTTCAAGATTAGCCAGCCACACGTTGCGCCGATGACTTTGTAGTATTGAACAACCATGGCCAAACCATTTCTAGTCTTCAACTCCGCGCAATTTCGATGGACGACTGGTCAATTACATCTAGTGGACTACCATGTGAAATATCCAGAATTTGATGTTATAGGTTTAACAGAGGACTATTTCAGGCGAATAAACAAACAGCAGCAAGAGTGACGATGATTTTATCACCGTAGCTTTACATATAGCCGTCACATTTTTCCTTTCAAAGTCCCTGTGCTCTGTACTCGCAGCTGCGAACATTGTCTTGCTAAGCGGAATACTTTGGTCGAACGATAAAAATGCACATCTTTCATTCCTGCTGGTTTTGTGCGCCCAAGCAGTTCGTGTTCACAACCGGCATATTTGTATTTCAGGAGAATTCTTGTCAACCAAGGTATAAACACCATCCGTGCTCGTTAGCAAGACTCGCCCAATCGACGACATTCCTTCCTTTGGGATTCCTCCGCCATGATTCTTCGACAATCTGAACCATTTTTGCAAAGTTACCGAATTTGTAATCTTCCTGAATCAGTGCAAATCGACGACGCATACTGTTGCGGTCAGACTCGACATAACAGTTAATACCACATATCAAAAGCAGCATGCAAAGTGAAACCATGAGTCGGGTTTGGATCAAATCATCTATCATTCGAAGACATTCCAACAACAATTCTTGTTGTTCCACAGAAACTGGAGGCATCTTTTTTAGATGTGTGTACATGTACATGGTGCATATTCTTCGGTAAAGCTCGAATAACATCATGTGATAGCTCCAGTCCTCAGGGCTAGTCTCTTTTATCGCATGATGAGCAGCACTTGGCCTACATGCCTCGATCTCTTGTTGAAGAGTTCGACAATGCTCGCGGTACTTTGCGTGAAACACAAGCCTTAGTGATGTAACATCACCAGTGCTCGTTCTAATTTCAAATTCCATTTTGCGCAATTCGACACAGGCATTGTTGATCTTCCCGAAAAGTAAATGAAGTGGTCGTAGACACCCCTGCAATGGGTCAATTCCATATGAAATTTGCTCATGTCCCAAAACACCATAATCCTCAATTGTGTAGTTGGTGCCTCGTAATATGGAAGTGGATGCAAAGAAGTCATGAAATTGAAAATAAGATATTATCCACTTTATATTGTTGGAGTTTCCGAAGAGCTTCGATACCATTTGTGGCCCACCAAAAATATCAATGATGCCCTTTTCCTGTAAGAAAAATTTGTACCACACCTCTGTATCACCGGCAAAGATCAACCACATCATACAAATAGTGTAAAAGCACAATAGCTCATAGAGAGAGTGCACATTAGGGTGTTTGGCCATCGAGGTTTTCACACAACCAAAAGCCTTCCGTAAATACTCGACGGATTTTTTCCGGTTGCCTTCCTTATTCAAAATAAGGCAGCCCACTGCCGTTATAGCAAAAAGTATTGCCTCTGAAGTTCCAGCTAGTGATAGAAACGTCTCCTTGTAGTAATTATGAAGCGTGTCAGATATCGCAACCACCTGACAGTAGTGGACCTGATACGATCGAACATAATAAGCCAGCTCCTCCAGGAGGTTGAACATGACGTTCAACGACGTTGGTGCTAGGAATATATGTGCAGGTTCAATAGTTTCAATATTGTCGTCATAGTCATTCCAGGCTTCAAAATTGAAGCTGATAACATCTTGGTCTTCGACAACATGTTCGGGCTCAATCACTCTGGTTTCTCGAGCAAGCTCCGAGCTCGATTGATGAGGCCAAACGCAATTCAGTCCTGGCTTACGGGAGCACCTTCCACAAACTGGTTGTGCTTCGTCGCATTTGCGTCTATCCTAGTTAGTAGAAGACTCTATACTTAAACATGTTTATGTTTCAACATACCTTTGCTTGCGACAATTCAAACACCCGTTCTTCGATCTAGCGGTAGCTCCCAAAATTCGTTTGAACTTCGATTTCTGACTTCTTCCAGTCGAAACGTTCACCGAGTGTACCAAGGAGAGGTCAGAGTTGTTTAATGTTGAAAACATACCGTATAATGCTCATCCATTCGATTTTTGCGATCGGGTGCAAATCCCGAATCCTTTATCGCAGTGGCGTCACATACTTTCCTAATTCGAACATTCCCAAAACGGAAGTAACCGACTGCGCAAGATAAGCAATCGCTATAAAGCGCACCTCTCATGGATCTGCACATTAAATGGCACTTGAATCTAACGATACAGCTATGGCCACAAAACTTCAGGGAAAAGCCGAGGCTAACAAGAGACATCTTCCTAGATTCGAGATCAATTGTGATATGGGCGAAGGTTTTGGCAGATGGACAATGGGGCCCGATGAAGCAATCATGCCTTTGATCGATTCAGCAAATATAGCTTGCGGGTTCCATGCCGGCGACTACAACATCATGGAGAAGTCAGTAAAGCTCGCCAAAAAATTTGGTGTGAGAGTTGGGTCTCACCCCGGGTTGCCTGACAAAATTGGTTTCGGACGTCGGCCATGGGCAATCCCTGCTGACGAAGTGTACAGAATGATTCTATATCAGAGCGGGGCGTTGAAGGCATTTTTGGAGGCTGAGGGCATGCAGCTTTCGTATATTAAGCCGCATGGTCAGCTCTACTTTTACATCGAAAGCGATGAACAAGTGATGCGCGCTGCATTAAGAGCAGCGAAAAGTTTAAATGTGCCGATTGTGGGTGCAAAGAATGCACACTACGAAAAAATCGCCAAAGAAGAGGGTGTCGAGTTCATTCAGGAGTTTTATTGTGACATAGATTGGTCACCGGAGGGAAACCTCGTACCACCAGCTGGATCCCGGCCTAAGACACCAGAGTCGATATACTCTCAGATCGAAATGGCTGGGAAATCGGACACTTGCATTGATAGTGAGGGAAACCCGCTTGCTTTAGGCTTTTCAGGCGCACCGTTTTCCGTGTGTTTGCACTCAGATATGCCAACAGCCCTTGAAAATGTCCGTATGGCCAGAAAAGCAATCGACAGAATCAATGAGCTTCAGGGGTTTTCTCAAAGACTTTAATAAACATCTCAAGAATTAGCTAGCTGTAACCATTTGGCCGCCTATCGATGGCACAAATAAGACTCCAATAACAAATGCCATATGTGTACTGTCAATATATACGCACATTTATTAGTGATTATAGAAACTTAAACTTATCTTTTGGATACAATCAATTCGTGTTGGACAATGTCGCTTCCCAGCATATCATCAGGCTGGGGTGTATCATGAATGATTGCCAGAACTAGTCTCTTTAAAGCTGGCATGCCTTCATATATGGGGGTCACCGTTATTGCACAGGCTGCGAACCATGCCCATATGAACATTACCACGACCCAGCCTGTGAAAAATCGCTTCGAAAACACGTAGCTTGATCCGTACATGGGCAAGGGCATAATGATCAAGAAAAAGAACACCAAAAATGCGGCGACATATGCACTGTAGTTTCGCTGCTTCACATAGTAGTCATCCATTCTTTGATTCAAATCGATGGCTATTTCTGTTTGCTCAGCCCCAGAGAGCACATTTTTCAAGCCATGATCCTCGTCAAATGAAACGTTATCATCAATGTCGATTTCCATCATTTTATTCCAATCAAACTTTCCTGTGGGTGTTCTGATGTAATATAGGATCGGCACAACAACCAAGGGCACAAAAATTGCAACGGTGTTGCCTGCCGCAAGTGCTTCATTGGTGGACAAGGTAGTCAAGGTGATGTTGTTGTTGGATTGTGACGCGGTATATCCCACCCATACGGCAATTGCAATTCCTGAAGAAATCAAGCATGAGCCGACATAAATGAATGATGTCATTTTATCCCAAAATAAACTGAGTCCCATGGGAATAACACAAACGTTAACAACAATTCCAGAGACTGTGGTAATGAACGAGACTTCAAATCCAGCATGAGATAACCCAATCCCCAATGCAATGGCGACAATTGTGAATAAAACAACTCCTGAGTGTGAAATGAAAACCAAACGTTTGCCCTTAGCTTTGGGATCGACATACCTCTTGTACACATCGTAGGTCAAAAGCGAGGATACCGCGACAACTTCTGATGAATACGCAGCAGTGACCGCCATGAATACCATAGTGAGTACCATACCTACTCCCGCCTTTCCGAGGAGAGCGTATGCCCCGTAGGGCATGACTAACCCCGCACCTATCTCTTCAGACGTCATGTAGTGCGATACGGTGGGAAAGCTCGAAGTTCCTTCCAAACCAGCAGCAGCCAAACCAAGGGTAGTGGCCAAAACAAAAGGGATGGTGAACCAACAAAGTGCTCCTAGTACATATGAAACGAGAACACCTGAAAATAGCTTCTTTGGGGACCCAATATCGCATGCAATTGCCTTTTGAAACAATTGAGAATCGACTGAAGCAGCCCAGCCAGCTCCAAAGAGTACCAAACCAAATAACCCAGACTGTCGAGAATGAAAAGTCAAGTAGCTACCATCTTTGTTCCCGGAAACAGGAGCCCACTCTGCTCTATCTTGAAGTAAGTCGAATAGCTTACCAGGAGATCCCACGGTGTCACCCGTTGCGTAACACACAAATGAAAACACCAACATCATAACGTAAATGATAACTGAATGCGTCCAGTCAGTCAAAAAAGTAGCTTTGATCCCCCCGAGTAATGTATATACCATAACACCCAAAGGGAATAAAACGATTGCGGCATCGTTATTTATGCCAGTCAAGTTGCTGAAAACAGAGGCTCCGTTGATAAGGAGGTTCGCCGAATATACAGTTTGTTGACCCAAGGAATACAACAACGAAATGATATGAGCCTTTGTGTCGAATCTTTGTCTCAATGCCTCTTGAAATGTATGTGCATTCGGAGCTCTCCTCTTCAATTCAATTGCAGCCGTGCAAAAAATGACAATCTGCACGCAAGCGCCGGCGCCATACCACCAAGCGGCCGCAACACCATACATGTATGTTTCTGTGCAAGAGAGGAGAAGGGTAGACCCAATTGTCCACGAAGAAACTACTGCCGAGGCAGTGAGTCCCGTTTTGATAGACCTTTTTGCAGTCATGAGCATTTCAGAATCCTGCACTTCTGCGAGATATTTAGAAAGTATCCATGTTACCGAACACATTACGATGGCAAAAGCGAAACCAACGCCAATAATATATCCGTAACCAAATCCTGTCGAGAATAGCTCTATCGTGTTTTGAGTCATAGTATTCAAAGGACTTGCAATCAACTGCTTGACTGGCTGTGGACGACAATCAATCGTTTTATGTTGATCACCTCAAAGATTAGATTCATCTTACATTGCTGAGTCTGGAAGTTGGCGCACCTGTTCGCACGATATGTAAATCTTATCTTGAGCTCAAAGTGCAAACCTGCGCACCTTTGATAGATTAGCAGTGGCTTGCGCGGGTGATATATCCGCCAGTCAAATCTTTTTGGCGATACGCAACGTGGTTATCAGTGATGACGCAGAATAGATGATTGAACGGAAAAAATTTGATAAGAGGTGTCTCAATATGGAAGTTAGCGCACTCGCATTTGCCGTTAAGAATCTATGTGTACAACATTGTGTCTATTTAATGTCGAGCCCAACTTTGAAGCAGAACAAAAAATTCACTTGTCATTGAGCATGAACTTTGAAAAGATCAAACGAGTCTTGGTCGCTAACAGGGGCGAGATCTCGTGCCGCGTTATCAGATCGTGTCAAAGCTTAAAACTAACCGCTGTCGCGATTTTCTCAAAGGAGGATGCAGGTTCTGCGCACGTGAGTGCGGCTGATGAGGCCGTTGTGCTTCTGGGGACCGGCGCGGCTGCGTACATTGATCTGGAGCAAATCGTCAAAGTTGCGATCGACAACAACTGTGATGCTGTTGTTCCAGGATATGGGTTTTTATCCGAAAACAGCGCTTTCGCAAAGGAGCTTGAGAAGCAAGGCATTGTCTTTGTTGGCCCTTCGTCAAACTCTATTCTTACCTTTGGTTTGAAGCATACTGCGAGAGATTTGGCGGTCGCCAGCGGCGTACCTATCGCTCCTGGCTCTGACTTGCTCCAGGACTTTTCTGAGGCTGCAAAGTTTGCTCATGATATCGGTTACCCCGTCATATTAAAAGCGACCGCAGGTGGCGGTGGGATGGGACTAAAAGTCTGTCGAGCGGAGCATGAATTAGAACAAGCTCTTGCAGAAGTCCAGTCACGAGGACAGTCATTGTTCAAGAATGCAGGCGCCTTTGTGGAAAAATATGTTGAAAATGGTCGTCACATCGAGGTACAAGTTTTCGGCAATGGTCTCGGTCAGGCCGTAACTTTTGGCGAGAGAGAATGCTCCATCCAGAGACGTCACCAAAAGGTTATAGAAGAGGCCCCCAGTCCCTTTATTAGTCTTTCCGCCTACAATACACCCAATCTTCGGCGCGATCTTTGCGCAGCTGCAGCGAAATTGGCTGCAACTTCGAATTACAAGTCGGCAGGAACAATCGAGTTTTTGGTCGATGACGATACCGGCAGTTTTTATTTCTTGGAAATGAATACCAGGCTCCAAGTAGAGCATGGCATCACTGAGCTCACCTACGGCGTCGATCTCGTCAACATGATGTTACTTCAGGCCGAATACGAAGCTAGGGACCAAGGCGGTATTCCCGCCGATATATTGGACGGTTTTGCACCACTGGCCATACCTCATGGACATGCCATTGAATGCCGGATATATGCAGAAAACCCAGCCAAAGATTTCGCTCCATGCCCAGGAGTTCTCACAAACGTGGTGCTCCCAGAGTCGCACAGCTACACAGTGAGGGTAGATCATTGGATTGCCACGGGGACAAAGATATCCCCGTATTTTGATCCGCTTCTCGCCAAATTGATGGTTTGGGCTGACTCGCGCGACTTGGCTATTGAAGGAATGATCCAAGCCTTGACAGAAATCAAGATTCAGGGTCCGGTCACAAACGTCGACTACCTATTACACATTCTTCTTTCGGAACAATTCCAGCATGGTAACACCTTGACTTCTTTTTTGGATAAAACCTTCACCTACAAACCAAAGCTCATGGAATTCATCGAGTCAGGCCCATACACAACAATCCAGGATCTCCCTGGCAGAGTTGCTACCGCTGGTGGGGTGCCACTCTCTGGTCCCGTGGACCCGCTCTCGCTTCAGATCGCAAATGCTATCGTCGGGAATCAGCCAGGTTGTGAAGGATTAGAGATGAATCTAATGGGCCCCACCATTCTTTTCCATGCTGCAGCCACCGTTGCTATAACAGGAAGTAATTTCGAGCCCAAAGTGGATGGCAAGCCAGTTCCTACATACACCGCCATATCGATTCCCAGGGGAGGTATTTTAAGCTTTGGGCTGAGCATTGATGCTGGCTCAAAGGCTTACTTAGCTATTTTAGGTGGTTTCCCCGGTGTGGCCACTTACCTTGGGTCGAAAGCCTGTACTCCAACTCTTTCATTGGGTGGCCATCAGGGAAGAGTCATTTTACCAGGAGACTGCCTTGACATTGCACCTCACGAAAAAGTCGAAAAGGTTCAACTTGGCTACAGCTTGCCACAACGGTCAAAACCGCAATTGGTGAGACCGGATGGGCCATGGCAAATCAGAGTAATTTCAGGACCGCATGATACCCCAGAGATATGCAGCCCCGAGGGGTTAAAGGAACTCTACAGTTTTGAGTACAAGGTGAACTTGAACTCGAATAGAGGAGCCACTAGATTGGACGGGCCTGGAATGCGGTTTTCGAGGCAGACTGGTGGCGACGGCGGGACCCATCCAAGTAATATCCTCGAATACCCTTATCCGACAGGTGGCATAAGTGCTGTGGGATCAGACATGGTTTTGTTTGGAGTGGATGGCGCTACACTTTCGGGATTCATTTGCGTTTCGGTCCCCGTTTCCGCCGACTGGTGGAAGTTTGGCCAAGCAAAAATCGGTTCAGGGATCCGCTTCGTGCCAATTTCATACAATACGGCAGTCAAACTCGCTGCAGAGAGGCGGAGGTTTGTTGAGCATTTGATGACCAGGCCCCTGGAGGAAGAATCTTGGTCCTTTGAAGATGACCTCATAAACGCTGAGCCAAGAGAGTCATCATTTCTTCATCAAGAATCAAATAGGCAACATTTGGGATTACCGCCTGTAAGCTTCAGACAGGCCGGAGAAAGCATGATAGTGGTTGACTATGGCACTGATAGTTTTTCCTTGATGAACACCGGAAGATTACATGCGTTCAATATAGCGTTGAAGGACTCGGCAGATGTCGTCCTCAAAAGGGCCATTGTCAGAAGCGAGGTCACCACAGGAGCTATCGGATTTACCTTTGACTCGCTGGTGATGCCTCGAGATCAGCTTCTTCAGGCGCTTATATCACTTGAGAAGAACATTCCCGGGCCTGAGACCCTCAAGGTGCCATCTCGTATCTACCGCATCCCCATAGCGTTTGACCATAGCAGTTTGAGACATTGTGTGGAACGATACATGAAGTCGCAACGTCCACACGCACCGTATCTTCCAAACAACACAAAGTTTGTTATGAAGGCAAGTTGTATAAACAGTGTCGACAAGTTCAAGAAAGCAATAACTGGCACGCCAGGAGTGGTGACCGCCGTGTCTTTTTTGTGTGCCAACACTTTACTCGTCCACCCGGACCCAAGGATGCGTTTCATGACTCCAAAATACAACCCAGCAAGAATGTTCACTCCCAAGGGCGCTGTGGGGACAGGTGCAGTTTCGCAGTCCATCTACTCTATTGACTCCCCCGGTGGATACATGATCTGGGGCATGACGCTTCCTGACATCTGCTGGAACACGTTTGGCAACATTAAGATTTTTCAGGGCAAGCCTTGGTTTCTTCAAAACTTTGATCAAATACAATTTTACGAAGTGACAGAGCCCGAGTTGGATGAGTTGAACAATTCCTTGATTGCAGGGAAGCTCGAGATAGATTTCAGGGACACAGAATTTGATTTTGCCCAGTACATTGAATTTTACAACTCGGTGATTGAGGAAGCGCAGCAGATTCGGCAGCTTCAGCGCGAGGCAAACGCTCGCCTTGCACAGGAGGAAGCAACACTGTTGCAGCAGTGGACCGAAGAAAAACAGCGCGCTCTTTCCTCGGGAGTGCGCACAACTGCCATCGTCGATGACCCCAGAAATGTTAAGGTTGCGTCGCCAATGGCTGCAAATGTCTACAAGATTAACGTAAGAAAGGGAGACATCGTGAAGGGCAATGACGTACTCACGATTTTGGAAGCTATGAAGATGGAGATCCCCGTGAAGCCAAAGGGGGACGCCACATATGAAGTTCTCGAGGTTTTTATTTCCGAAGGCGACATCTTAGGTCCAGGGGACTTGATGATGTTGCTCAAAGAGGCCGAATAAAAGTATACTGAACAATAAATTTACGAATATCAAAATCGGCTGCACCTTTTATTCAACGTCAGGGTACACCAACCCATTTTCGGCCCTTATCTGGTCCATGACCTTCATCACGAGCAACGTCTCGTCGTGCGGTATGATTAGGTTCTCGAGTTTGCCCTTGGAAATGTCCTCAGCTACCGCATTGGCCTCGTAAATGAACCCTTTATACCCACTTTCGTCTTCATATTCGATGTCAGCCTTTTGCAGGTCTTTGAATGTTACCCTGAATTTCTTTGGGCACGCTGGGTTAGCTGACCACATTTGTACCTTCCCTTTGGTGCCCTCCAAAATGAGGTAGGGTCCCTCCGAGTCGCACCAGTTGGCACAAGTCAAGACTGCTTGTTTGCCGTCCTGGTAGCGTATCAACATTGAGCTCACATAATCCACTCCATCCGTTGGGTCCAACGTTTGGAACGACTTCACTGCAAACGGCGTCGCTTGGCGGCCCAACTGGTCATCGAGCAAAATTCGCGCATACGTGATATTGTAGACACCAATGTCCAAGAGTGCACCACCGGCTAACTTCAAGTCTCTTACTCGCGAAGTTGGGGGCAACTGGGCGACACCAGCGTCGAAGGTAAAGTCCATGATCATGCGCTTAATGTCGCCAAGCTCGCCGCTGCGAATGATATTTTGCAACCGCTCAATCGAGGGGAACGCGTCCACACGGCCTCCATGAAAAAAACGCCCTTGGCCCTGGCCGCATCGATAAGTTCCTGCGCGCTTGCCTCATTGACAGTAACAGGTTTTTCGCACAAAACATGCTTACCATGGGAAATTGCTTCTAAAGCCTGCCGCCAGTGTAGGGGGTGTGGGGTGCCTATGTACACCACATCGACCGAATCGTTTGCATAAAAGTCCACATAGCTCTGTATCTGCGGTTCAACGCCACCATTGTCTGATCTCGAGGGCACATGGCTCCTTGCGAATTCGGTACCCTTATCTATCGACGATGAGCCGATTGAGCGCACAATGTGAGTGAACGGGCATTCACGGCGGGAGTTGCTGAGAATCAAATCGTGGACAAACTGGCCAGATATGTTGCCAGCCCCCAAAATACCCCAATTGATCGAGGACATGTGTAGGGAAATGTGAAGAAGCGAGAATGTGTGGAATCTAAGTTGAGTTGATGGGGAAGTCTTGGTGGCACCCCCGCTTTACGATCCCGTGATCAAAAACTGGGGAATCTGTCAATAGGCGCGCAATGTTGCATATTTTGAGGTTACATTTCGGAAACCGTGTGCCTAAAGAGCGTTACAATTGAGCGGATGCACGCATTTTGGGTTTGGGGAGACTCGAGTGCTCTGCGCTGCAACAACGGTGCATTTGAAGCTGTGGGGCTGACAGCGCCGTGTTGTATATATTAGATAAGTGCTCCTCGCCCCAACGTCACCAAGCGGCTAGGATTTCTCGCTAATATGCCGCACTCTCTCCCTCATTTTCATCACGACGCCATCGCCAAAGACGGCTTCACCATCGTCAGAGGCTTTTTGACCTCCGACGAGATTGCACGCTACAAACAGGCCGCACAGAATGTTGTAACATACGCCAGAGCTGGAGATTGGCCCCACGTGAGAACAAGAGGCAAGCAATTCCCGCCGTGGCCCAAGAACTTCAGTCCCGATATATGGGGTGTATCCGGACTTCTCAATCCCGATTTGGGGGAGCTCTCAACGCCATTCCACCAGTGCTACTCGTCGAATAAGATTCTTGCCATTGCCGGCGACATATTGCAGACCAGCAAGGAGGGCTTGTCGATGGAGCTCTTCAACATGTTGATCAACCCCTTGACTGACTTTGACTTGGATTGGCACCGCGACTACATCAGACCGGAGGTCTCAGAACTGGAGGAGGCCGAGCAGTTGTTGCTCGATCCATATGCAGGAACACAATTCAACTTGGCCCTCACACAGGATGAGTGTCTAATCGTGATTCCAGGGTCACATGAGCGGGTCAGAAACGCTGAGGAGCGCGAGAAGACTTCGAATGAGTCGCGTAAGGAATTCATCGAGGGCCAAATCACGGTGGCGTTGCATCCGGGCGACATCGTTTTCTATAATAGCAACATCTTGCACCGGGCGTCGTACAGCGCCAAAAATGAGCGCCTCACATTGCACGGATCGTACGGTCACGTGGACCACGGCCACACCCGCGCCAAGGGCGTGTTGCAACACGGCGTGAGCGAATGGTTGCCACGGTTCCACCCCACCGAGTCCAACTTGATAATGTTGCGCGGCAATTTGGAGGCGCTCGCCAAGGAGTTTGAGGGCCAGGACCTTGGCTTCGCTTTGGAGGGGTGAATCACTACCAATATGGAATGCAGAGTTTATATAAAGGAATGTGTCTCGAAACGAGTCAGATGTAAAGCCAGATCATTGAACTCAGGCAGCCTCGACGCTCGTTCAATCTCTTCTGAATGAGCCGCTGTGCTTTCTATAAGGCGCTTGGCTGACGGCTGCAAAATAAGTCGCGAATTGATGGCTGCAATTTTGCCCTTGCCAGACGTGGCCGCAGCCCGGAACGCTGCCCCCCTTACTTAAAACATGTCATTCTCGTAAGGACAGTGCACGCTGTCGTGACCGTCGCGCTCGCAGAGCCCGCACCACTTGTCTCTGCCGCTGCTGGGGTCCACAGGCGTCTTGGGCAAGTATATTGGCACCCCTAGGTTGATCAGGCTCTCGGTCAGGTTGAGTGTTTGGTCGCGCGGCGTCATTGCGGCGCCCTCCTTGAGGCGCTTGAGCTCAAACCGCGTCGCAGCCAACTCTGTCTCAAGCTGCTGCTTGGCCTCAACCACTGACTGCAACTGGCGTGCCTGCTCTGCCATCTCGCGGCGATGCAACGTCTCGATGTCCTCGATGGCGCTCTGAAGTTCCGAAAGCTCACTGAAAGTCGGCCGCATATCGAGGTCGTGCGTAAGCTTGGCGATCTGGGCCTCAAGTCCAGTATTGGCGTCGAGTGTGCTCTTGAGCGCCTCGATTTCGGCCTGAAGCGCCGTCACTTCAGCAGGGTCTTGGGCGTCGAGCTGTCGCCGGAGATCGCGGATTTGGCCATCCTTGGCGCGAATGGTGGCCTCGGCCTCTTTGAACTGCGACTGTGATGTGAGCTGGAGCGCATCTAACTGTTGCGCCGACTCTTCACGCAGCGCGCTCGCCAGCGCCGCGTGCTGCGCCTTGAGCGCGCTCATCTCGGCCGCGTGCTGCTCCTTGAGCGCGCTCACCTCGGTAGCGTGCTGCTCCTTGAGCGCGCTGTCCGCCGCAGGCTCCTTGAGTCCCACCAGGGCCTCATGTGCCTGGCGTGCCCGGAGACGGTCGAGCTCAGCCGCATGCTGCAGCCGCAATGTGGCGGTTTGTTCGGCGGACGCTGCAGCTGCCGCCTCTAACTGGCGTATTCGCGCCGCTAGCGTCGTATTCTCCGCTACCAACTGCTCGTGCTGCGCCGTGCGCGCGTCTAGTGAGCGCACCAAATCCGCCCGCGCCGCCTCTAGCTCCGCGGTGGTCGCCCTCAGCTGCACCGCCGCTTCCTCATGCCCCGCCAACCGCGCCTTCATCGCCGTGTTTTCGGATTGTAACTCCGCCACCGCCCGCTGCATCGCCGCCGCTCCGGCAGCGTCGACCTGGCGCTCGAGGTCGCCCCGCGACGCCGCTAACTCGCCTTGCATCGCCTCCAAGGTGCGCTGCAGCTCGTCGTGGGTAAGCCGGAGCGACTCAAAGTCGCTCCGGAGCGCAGCGTCTGCGTCGCCCGCGGCGACTGCCGCTAGCTCACGCCGCAACGCGCCAATCTCGCGCTCGTAGTACTGCTCCGCCTCCTGCTGCGTGCTCAGCAATAACTCCAAGCTCTCGCGCCACTCCTCGCGGGCGCGCTCAAACTCGTGGCGCTGCTTGGCGGCACGGGCGTCCTTGTCGGCAATCTCGCGCTCGTACCCTTCTAAAACGGGCTGGAGCGCTTCCACCGTGCCTTGCAACTCGTTCAATATGCCCATTTTGTGCTCCATCTCGCTCACACTGCGCTGGTGGTCCCCGCGGAGTTTGCTGAGCTGGCGTTCGGCCTCGGCGAGCTGCGACTCCACCGCCGCGAGCTTCAGCTCAGCGTGGCCGAGCTGCCGCTGGAGGGCCGCAGCGGCCCCAACATCGCCCTCGGCGACTCCTGCGGCCCCGGCAGCGCCGGCGCCTCCTGAGGCAGTCCGACCAGGCGCGCCGGGCCCGCCAGGGGCCCCGCTAGCGCTCTGCCGCAGCTGCGGCCGCAGCGGCCGCAGCGGCGGCCGCGACCGCTCGTACCCGCGCGCCAGCGCCACGCTTGGCGGCCGCGAGAGCTGTGGGTTCGCCACTTTCAATCTCTCAATCGGCACAAAGAGCCCCGTTTGCGGCGTCTTCACCTCGAAGTACTCTACCCCGTCCACCGACCCCAGGTTCTTCCCCCGCGACGCCGCCATCGGCCCCAAGAGCTCCAACCCGCCAAACATCCCGCTCTTGCCCTCAATCTCCCCCACGTAGCGCAAAATGCCCTGCCCGGGTGCCCCCGGGAGAAACAACTTCAGTCCAATGTGCTGCTCGAGCCCGCGCATCATAGAGCTGTAGTGGTGTCTGTCAGCGCTTTCGCAGCGCTTTGTTTTGATTTGGCGCGCAGTCGCGATTTCATTATTTTTTATTTTTTTCACCGTCGTTTATTTTCTACGATTTTGGGTTGATGTCAAATTATACGACTAGACGACGCAGGGGTAGAATCAGAAGGAAGAACCAAGTGGAATGGGGCAAAGGTTGGCCGAGGCTTGGCCGCACGGCAGGAGCTGACCGTAGCACTCGACCGAGAGCTGGCCGGAGGGCTGCGGCGGCGTGTTCTACTGTCCTGCATGTGTTTCTCGTATATATGCATGTGCGCCAAGCGATGGCGACAACCGAGCGGCCCTACAACGACACCACGCGCACCTGTACCGGCAGAAGCTCCGCCGCCATCTGCCAGCGGCGGCGCACCGCCGCCTCCGCGCCGTGGTCGCGCGCAGCTGGCACCGTTTCTAGCTCAACCGCCGCCACTTTGCGCGCTAACGCGTCGAGCTCGCCGAGGCGCGCAAAAACCTCCTCGCTCATGTTGTAGATGCAACTCTCCACGTTGTCGAGGACAGCGCCCCCGGCAAGCCGCGCCTTGAGCGGGATCATAGCCCGCTGGATATCCTCCTGTAAGCTCTGCACTCGGTGGAGCTTTTGCCTGACGCCAGTCTGCAACTGGTGGTGCGCGTCGTCCAACGGCCGCGCCCGCAAGCTGGTGCCGTCGCCGATAATGGTGGCCACTTGCAGCAATAGGCGGTCCGCGCGGAGGCGCGTCAAGTTGCTCTTCTCCAACTCATGGGTGAGGGCACCAAGCCTGGCGTCGTACGAGCGGAGCGTGGCAAGCTGCTGCGCGGCCGCGGCAGCGTACTTGGCGCTGATCTCGGCAACAACATCGCCCGCGGCCAAGCCCCACACGTCGGCAGTGTCGAGCGCGGCCTCCGAGAGCGCAGCGTCGGCTGTGCGCAGCGTCATGCGCTCAATGTATCGCCCGAGCGCACCAACGTTGTGCTCCAACACTTGCAAAACGCCGCCCGTTTCGTTGTAGATCTCGACGGATTTCTGAGCTATGGCGTTCCCGCGCACCGTCGGCACCGGCTCGATGCCGGCAAAGGCACTGAGTGTTGGGGGGAAGTCAACTGCCTCAGGCCCAGGCGACACCACCTCCTCCGTCGTCTTAGAGAGCCTGGGCGGCACACCCGGTGTCTCCTCCTCGACACGCGACACTAGCGGCGGGGCCACCTCCACCAGCAGCTCGTTGGTTCTGGCCGGCTGCGCCTCAGAGTCACCAGGGACTTGATCGGCAGCATCGGACATCGGCGTCGCCGTGGGCTTCGCGGGCGTGGCCCTCGAGGGTACCAGCTGCGCCGGCGCTGCATCGGTCTCGCTCTCCTCCTCATTTTCACTGACTTCACTTTCTTCCTCGTCCTCCCACTCACCGGCTTCCAGCTCAACCTCTTCTCCATTAGCCTCCAGCTTCTCTTCAGTCGGTCTAGCCCCCAGCTCCTCTTGACTAGCTTCCAGCGCACTAGCCGCCAGCGCACTAGCCTCCAGCTCACTAACCTGCTCCGCTCCACTGGCCTCCAGGTCGCTGAGGCCAAGGTCGCCCATCTGGAATGCGCTCTTCGCGCCTGCACCCTTAAAGGCACTAGCATCGGAAGACCCAAAAGGGTTTGCCGGGACCGCGGCGGGGCTCTGCGTCTTAGAGTCCACACCGCCAAACAAGCCTGATCCAATTGGTTTCTTAGTGGGCTCGGCGTTTCCACCAAAGCTTCCAAAGGGACTTTCCTCTACTGCAGGACTCCCTTTGGCAGAAGAGGCCAGACTTCCAAAGGGGCTGGCGGCGCCAAACAGGCTCGTCCCAAAGGGGCTCTCCTTGGCCCCGTTGTCCCCGCGGGCCTTCGCTTCAAACAGGCTCGACCCAAAGAGGCTCTCTTTCTCCTTGGCGCCTGAATTCGGTCCAAAGGGGCTCTCCTTAGCGCCAAAAGAGCTCGCCCCAAAGGGGCTCTCCTTGCCTCCGAACAGATTCCTCCCAAAGGGACTTACTTTGACGTTGTCGCCCTCAGCGGTCTTCGCGCCAAACAGACTCATCCCAAAGGGGCTCTCTTTGGCTCCAGAAGTGCTCCCCGTGCCAAACGAGCTCGTTCCAAAGGGGCTCTCTTTGCTCTCCGCAGGCTGCGCGCCAAACAGGCTCGACCCAAAGGGGCTCTCCTTGCCAAACGAGCTCGTTCCGAAGGGGCTCTCTTTGCTCTCCGCAGGCTTCGCGCCAAACGAGCTCGTCCCAAAGGGGCTCTCTTTGCTCTCCGCAGGCTTCGCGCCAAACAGACTCGACCCAAAGGGGCTCTCTTTGGCTCCAGAAGTGCTCCCCGTGCCAAACGAGCTCGTTCCAAAGGGGCTCTCTTTGCTCTCCGCAGGCTGCGCGCCAGACAGGCTCGACCCAAAGGGGCTCTCCTTGCCAAACGAGCTCGTTCCGAAGGGGCTCTCTTTGCTCTCCGCAGGCTTCGCGCCAAACGAGCTCGTCCCAAAGGGGCTCTCTTTGCTCTCCGCAGGCTGCGCGCCAGACAGGCTCGACCCAAAGGGGCTCTCCTTGCCAAACGAGCTCGTTCCGAAGGGGCTCTCTTTGCTCTCCGCAGGCTTCGCGCCAAACGAGCTCGTCCCAAAGGGGCTCTCTTTGCTCTCCGCAGGCTTCGCGCCAAACAGGCTCGACCCAAAGGGGCTCTCTTTGCTCTCCGCAGGCTTCGCGCCGAACAGGCTCGTCCCAAAGGGGCTCTCTTTGCCAAACGAGCTCGTTCCGAAGGGGCTCTCTTTGCTCTCCGCAGGCTTCGCGCCAAACGAGCTCGTTCCAAAGGGCTCTCTTTGCTCTCCGCAGGCTTCGCGCCAAACAGGCTCGACCCAAAGGGGCTCTCTTTGCTCTCCGCAGGCTTCGCGCCGAACAGGCTCGTCCCAAAGGGGCTCTCTTTGCCAAACGAGCTCGTTCCGAAGGGGCTCTCTTTGCTCTCCGCAGGCTTCGCGCCAAACGAGCTCGTCCCAAAGGGGCTCTCTTTGCTCTCCGCAGGCTGCGCGCCAGACAGGCTCGACCCAAAGGGGCTCTCCTTGCCAAACGAGCTCGTTCCGAAGGGGCTCTCTTTGCTCTCCGCAGGCTTCGCGCCAAACAGGCTCGACCCAAAGGGGCTCTCTTTGCTCTCCGCAGGCTTCGCGCCGAACAGGCTCGTCCCAAAGGGGCTCTCTTTGCCAAACGAGCTCGTTCCGAAGGGGCTCTCTTTGCTCTCCGCAGGCTTCGCGCCAAACGAGCTCGTCCCAAAGGGGCTCTCTTTGCTCTCCGCAGGCTTCGCGCCGAACAGGCTCGTCTCAAAGGGGCTCTCTTTGCTCCCCGCAGGCTTCGCGCCAAACAGACTCGACCCAAAGGGGCTCTCCTTGCCAAAAGAGCTCGTTCCAAACGGGCTCTCCTTGGCCTTGTCGCTCTCTTTATCAAACAGGCCCGATCCGAAGGGACTCGTAGTGCCGACGGGACTCTCTCTAGCGCCGGCACTCGCTCCAAACGGGCTTTCCCGCGCCGCAACGGCGCCAAAAGGGCTAGCACTCTTCTCAGAGCCCAGGCTGAAAGCGCTGCCAGCCTTGGCGTAGCTGCCAAACAGGCTGGTCGCTTTGGGCGCGCCACTGGCGGTCTTGGGCGCAAGCAGGCCGCCAAAGCCCGAGCTGCCAAACTGACTGGCGCCGCCAAAGCTCGACCCGAAGCTGGAGCTACCAAAGGCACCAGCGGGGGCGGCCGCCCCGGCGGCCGGGGCGCCTGATTCCCCCGACGGGGCCGCCACGGCCTCCCCCGGCGGAGCCGCCACTTCGGCCTCACCCCGCGGGGCCGCCACTTCAGCCTCACCCCGCGGGGCCGCCACTTCAGCCTCCCCCTGCGGGGCAGCCACTTCGGCCTCCTCCCGCGGGGCAGCTAGGCCCACCCTCGCGCAATTCTCCCTCCCTATCCGCGTCAGCTCAAACACCCACCACCCAATCAACCGCCCCTCGTCGGTCAAGCTCCACACCCGCGGCAACCCCCGCGCCTCCTCCACCCCCAAGCACGGCTCCGCCACCACCTCGTCCCCCAACTCCACTGCCACCCCCACCGGCAGCACATCCTCCCCCTCCTCCGTCACCGGGAGCACCGCCTTGTCGGTGTCGTTCATGTGGAACAACGAGCGCGGCCCCGTGGCCGCCACCTCCACACTGCCGATCTCCACCGCCTTCGATGACGTCACAAACGCAAGCGTGTGGCCGTCGTGCCACCAGTCGCGCACCGCCGCCACGTAGTACGCGGCGCCGCGCCCTGCGCCGCCGTACGCGTCGGCCACAAACGCGTCGTGCGCAACGCCGCCAGCCACCACCTTCACTTCGTAGTCCTGGCTGTCAACATCACCGTCGGGCGGCCCGAGCGCCACGAGCACCACCCCGGCGCTGAGCTCGGCGCACGCCACCACGCGCGCGTCGTCGTCGCCAAACACGCGCTCGGCACCGCCAGCGCCGCCTTCGGGCCGCGCCCGCCACACCACGCCATCCGCCGCATAGAGCACGCTGCCGTCGACGCCCCACGCGAAGCTCAGCACCCTCAGTGCCACAAGGGTCGTGCCGAGGTATAAATCGCCGTCGGCGCCGTCGGCGCCGTCGGCGCCACCGCGAAGCTCCAAGAAACCGTCTCCACTTGGGCTCGGCGCGATCTCCATCACGCCCCCCGCCCCCGCGCCCACGGGCCGCATCTCGCCCGCCTCGAAATCGGTCACCACCTTCACCAAGCCGCCGTCCACCACGTACAACCGCCGCTCGTCGGCGCTGAAGCACACCTGCGTAACGTCAGACGCCGCGATGCGGCGCCACGCGGCCGCGTCGGCGTCCGCGGCGCCGCGCAACTGTGCCGTCGCCTCCACCACCACGCAGCGCGTGTCCGAACACGCAAAGTACCCCGCGGCGTTGGCGATCGCCAAGAGCCGCACGGGCCGCGCAAGCGCCGCCGCAGGGAGCGCGTCAAACACCTGCACCCCGCGCGGCCCCGTGCTGAGCTTGAACCCAAAGTGCTCGCTCGTGAATTCGTCCAACGCAGCCATGCGGAACAGGTGGTGGCGATGCTCCAGGCATAGACGTGTGCAGGAGGGTAATATGCAGGATTAAAACCCCGAAAGAGACTAGGTGAGCGCGGAAGGATGCAAGGATGGCGCGCGGCGACGCGCCACTGTCACCGCGATGGGCTGACAGGCCATGGCGATGCGGGTCTGAGGGCTTGCTGAGCTTGGAGGACGCCCATACTGGTCCCTCGGTGCGAGTCTGAGGGCTCGCTGAGTCTGGAGGCCCATACTGGTCCTAGGAGCACGTGACCTACTCGGTGGGGCCGACGTGATGCTGCGGCGGCACGACTGGAGCTACGTCGCCCTCGTGGCGCGAGTCACCTTCTTGGGGTCGGCACCGTCTCAGAGCGCGACCCGGGTCACATCGCCGTCGAGGAAGTGGGGGAGGTGCCCCATCTCTTATCTCTGCGTTGTGAGCCCCGGCCAGGATCTCCGATCGACGAATAGCGCCCTGCCACAATTCCGCTCGCAGCCATTTTGCAGCCAAAGCTCCGATAAGGCCACAGTATATATGGCCTGACTAGACCGGCTTGTAGACATCATGAGCAAAAAGGACAGCACAGTAGTAGCAGTAGACGTCGCGAGCGGCGAGGTCGAGGTCGCCGACGAGTTGACCCTAGACGACGCCGCCGCGCGCCACCTCCTCCGCAAGATCGACTTGTGCTTGCTCCCGGTGATGTGCCTCTTGTACTGCTTCCAGTTCATGGACAAGCTGTCTAACTCTTACGCCTCCATCATGGGGATGCGCGAGCAGCTCCACATGGAGGGCGACATGTACCTGTGGACCGGGTCCGCCTTCTACCTCGGCTACCTCGTGTTCGAGTTCCCAGCGTCCTACTTGTTGCAGCGCTTCCCCGTGGCCAAAACCGTCGGCGTGTTCATCGTGCTCTGGGGCGTCGTGTTGTGCCTCCACGCGGTGCCGCGCTACGCCGGCTTTGTGGCGTTGCGCACCTTGCTAGGGATGTTGGAGTCGTCGGTGACGCCCGCCTTCACCCTCATCACGGCGCAGTGGTACACCCGCGACGAGCAGTTTCTCCGCGTGGCGATGTGGTTTGCCTTCAACGGCTTGGGCATCATCCTAGGCGGCGCCATCGCGTGCGGCTTGGCCACGCACGCCGCGCTGTACTCGATGGAGGCCTGGAAATTGGTGTTTGTCGTCACCGGCTGCTTGACCATCTCGTTGGGGCTCGTGGTGATTGTGCACGTGCCGGACCTGCCCCTGACGGCGTGGTTCCTCACGCCGCGCCAGCGCCACTTGGCGGTAGCGCGCACGCGCCAAAACCAGCAGGGCTACGGCCGCTTCAAAAAATCGCAGTTTGTCGAGGCGCTCGTCGACTACAAGACTTGGCTTTTGGTGTTGTTTGGGTTGCTGGGGCAGATCCCCAACGGCGGCATCACCAACTTTGGCAACATCTTGCTCACGGGGCTGTTTGGCTATACTCCGACGCGCGCGCTCCTCATGCAGATGATCATGGGCGCAGTCGAGGTGGTGGGCTGCATCGCGTTGGCCTACACCACGCGCTTCCTCCGCTCGCGTTTGGTGGTGGCCATCGTCGGCACCGCAATCTGCGTCGCCGCGGACTGCATGTTGGCCTTTAGCAGCAACAAAAATGTGCAGTTTGCCGGGCTCACCCTCAACGGGTTGTCGCCGATCGGCTTGATCTGCCTCTTGCTGATTGTGGCCTCCAACGTGGCGGGCCACACCAAAAAGGTCACCACCAACGCCATCTTCCTCGTGTCTTATTGCGTGGGCAACTTGATCGGGCCGCAATGCTTCATCGAGAGCCAGGCGCCCGACTACGCCGGCGGCAAGATCGCCATCGCCGTATGCGCCAGTTTCTCGTTAGTGGTGCTCGTGCTCATCTACGCCAGCTACGTGTACGAGAACAAAAAGCGCGACCTCCTCGACACGCTGCAGTTCGAAAAGGCCGACCCGTTTGCAGACTTGACCGATAGAGAGAACCCGCACTTCAGATACTCTCTATAGACAAATAAAGGCAGTATCAAAATAGGCTGAGTACTCACCGCGTGGTTATCTTTTTTGCAGCATCACCAAATTGGTCACACACGACGTCGACCGCGTGCGGGCGCTGGCCGCTTCGTTGCGGGCAGCACCTCCAGATGCGAGGCCTGCCGGACTCGCGCGGACTGCAAGTCCCGGCGCTCATCAGGACGGGTCCGGTCTTGGAGAGGTGCAACCTAGTTATGCTTGCAGGGCGCGCGCAGCTCGTGCACTTTGGTGGTGCTGCCGCAAAATGGGCCAAAGTGAGAGTCCTCTGAGCGCGGTCACGCGCCCACATCGGGCCACAGCACGACTGCTACAGCGCCGAAGTCCTGCGCTGCGTGCTACTAGCGTCTTCATCCGCGCGGATTCTCGCGCACCTCCCGAGAAGCAATCGGCGTTTGAACATGGCTTGTGACGCGGCGCCCGAAAAAGCCCGCGCTCTCGCTTTAGCCGCCGATGTTTCAAATTAACCTTTGCGCATGCTCACAAGTTTCTCCGCACCGGCGACGGCCATGGCATCTGAAGGCCAATCTTCACGCCCTCGTCGTCCTCCGATTGTCCGCTCGCTTTGCGCAGCTAGCCGGCTGCACCACGCCCCATTGCTCATACAGCGCCCCTAATTTCGGTATAGCTAATTTCTCCGACCGTCTGCATTGCAGGTGAAACGAGAAAAGCAACCTGCGCCGGATAAACAAACCACGCACTTCTGCAGCAGCGGCGCGGGGTCTGTCACTTGCGCTTTGGCACGCAGTGCCCGCCTTTATCCTCTCCCGCTCCTATCTTCTACCCGCTCCGCCCTCTCCTCTACTGGATTCACTCTGGCGCACAGCTGATAATTTCCCACACCACAACGCGAGCAGATGCATGGCCATGCACCACTGGAAAAATTATCTTCCATCCCTGACGCTCTCACTCTCCCTTTCTCCCTCTGCATTTCATCCCTGGTCCATCTCTCCCAGCCCGTCTCACCTATCTTGCCCCGTCTACGGCTCTCCTCTGCTGCCCCAAACCTTCCACCCCCAACTCATCACACACCACCCCCGCCCGCACCCGCGCTAAAAAATAATCCATTCCTCAAAAAACGAGTTTTCGCCCACATTAACCACACCACCATATGCTTGGCTCCGCCTACAACCGCGGCGGCCCCAAGGCCGGGCTGGCGCCGTCGCACTTCAAGGACTCCGCCCGGAGCGCCATCTACCAGGAGCTCCCGCCCACGGCCTCGCTGGCAACCTCGGTGCGATCGGCGCCCACCCTCCTCCAACCGCGCAAGTGGGCGCTGCGCCTGCTGTACCACCTGCTGGCGCTGAGCGTCTTTCTGGCCTCAAAGCGCTCGGTGCGTTCGGCGCCGCTGCTTTACCTGAGCTCCGCCGCGACGATCCCCGAGGACTCCGAGCCGTTGACCGCGACGGTGGAGCAGTTAATCAACGATATCGAGTTGCACGAAAGGATGGCGAGGGAGGCGGCGGCGGCGGCTGCGGCGCAGTCGGCCCATGGTACTGATCCCCCCGCTGCAGCCGCGGCGATCCCGCCCGAGGCGTGGCAGATCTCCCTCGGCTCCCCACTCCAGTACCAGCCCACCCCCGAGCCCCTCATCGACTGGAACCTCAACGTCACCCGCGCCAAGCTCTTCCTCGTGGCGCTCCCGGCCGTGCTGTCAACCGACCTCCACTACAGCGCCATGCCGCAGCTCGTGGGTGACTTGGCGTATCTGTGTCACGTGACCCTAGTTCCGGCCACCGTTCTGGACAAGGAACTCATCCACACCCTCTTCGCCTCCAACCTCTACGAGGAGCACGACCTTGACGCGCGATTCCGCCGCTCCGTCGCCGAGATCTCTGTCAAGCAGCTGCGGCTCCTCCAGATCAGCGCCGCGCCGCGCGGCGCCGCCGCCCCAATCACCGCCGCCACTGCCCAGGACGCCCAGACGCTGCTCCGCTTGGAGTTCCAGGAGATCATGCTACGCAACTACTTGGTCAACTTGGCCGCCGCTGCCACCACCGCCCACGAGTACAAGCTCGAGGCTGACGCCCTTAAGCGCTCTCTCCGCGACGCCCTGGGCAAAAAGCAAAAGTTGCCCAAGGACCAGAAGAAGTTCCTTTGGGAACGCGTCCGCCTGGATGTGTTTCGCCGCGCGGGGCTCGAGTAACGATCGGCCCCGCAGCGCCCTAGCCGGGGCTCTCCTAGCCCGCAGGGCCGCTTATTCGCTTTTGTGTCCACCCAACGCCCAGGGCCTCGCGCCGCCGCCTTGAGGCTGCGGCCCTACGGGCTTCACCATTGGTCCGCTGGCGCCTGCGCGGCCGGCGCGACTGTGTCGGGCCTGTCTTGATGCGCTCGAGGCGTCGCCGCCGCGGGCCGTTCGGCGCCGCACGGCGTAACATGCCGCCCGCCGCTTTTGGCGCGGGCGCCGACCTACTGGCTGACTTCCTACGCTGTGCTAGCTCTCACGGAATCGGTGGTCCCGCGAACGGGCCGCACCGCTTCCCTTGACGCAGACATTCTGTGGCCTGCGCCGCTGCCTTGCCGCGCTGCTCGCACGCTACAAAATTAATGATGCTTCGCGCGAGCGCGCGCGCGCCGCGCTACGAGCTTATGAATCTTCACTTCTAATACTTGCGCCGCATCTCCTTCACTTTTTTGTAGTGCCCGCGGCGTCCACTGGTGCGCAGCGCCTGGATCTCGCTGTACTTGCGCCGGAAGTACTTTTTCGACTCCTCATCGTGCAAAACCTCCTCAACCAAGGTGTTGCCGCGTTCGCGGCGCTTCATGCGCGCGCTGTAAAATTCGGCGCTGCCCTCCACAATCGTGCCCATTTCAAAGTACTTGGGCACCTGCCACTTGTCCTTCTTGTAGTGGCGTTTAGGGTCCAACGCCGCCCTCTGCTTGATCACTTGCAAGTCCCGCTTCACCGCCGCCGTCATCTCGGGCTGTTTCATGTGAAACCATCGCGCCCCAGCATCCTGTGGCTTGGTCAGCGCCTGCGCCTGCCGCTGCACCTCGATCGGGTCATTGATGCGGGTTATGTCACGTGACGAGCCGGTCACGGTGTGCTTCGACGGCACCATCTGGGCCTCAAGCTTGCTCTCAAGCTGGGGGAGACGGCTCAACGCGCTGCGGATGCGCTTGAACTCGTCCTCGTGTGGGGGCGTCACCGCGCGCGTTTCTTGAGCTAGTTGTGCGAAGAGGTCCTCCATCGTGGGGCCGCCGCGGGCAGCGCCGGCGGAGCCCAACTCGCCGCCAGCGCCGGCGTTACCGGTGCTAGACTGGAGTGACACAGACTCTGTTCCCGAGAGGTGCTCGGTCTCAGATGACTCCACAATAGTCGGCTCCTTAGGCATAATAAGGTGTGCCTGCCCAACGCGATGGCCGCGGGGGTTTTTTTACGCGATGAGTTTATCACGTGAGCGTGGCTGCAAATGCTCTCATGTGGCCGGGCAATCCCACTACACCTTTTCACCATTTCGTTCATTCTATCCCAATAACTCCACGTCGTATATATCCTGCACCACGTCTGCGCTCTCCAACGCCTCGGGCTCGCGTGGCGGGCCCGCCGCCGCCGGCGGGAGCCCCAAATGGACATTGGCGTCAAGAAGGATCTGCGTCTTGAGCCAAAGCTGCCGACGCTGCGACACCTGCCGCGTGAGCTGCGTGCACACCAACTTGTTCACCTTGAGAGCCGCGCGATACTGCCCCTTCAACTGCTTGTAGCGCGCCTGCAAGTGCGCCAACCCGGCGTCGTCGGCCGGCTCCTCCGCTCGCGCGTCAGCGCGCGCATCCGCGGCGTGCGCGAGCGCATCGGCCGCGCGTTGCAACTCGTGCTTGTAGTCGTTGTCGCCGCCAATCAACTCCTGGTCGCTGCTGTTTAAAAACTTGTTGTACCGCGCCAGCGCCAACCGGTGTTGCTGCAACTCGTACGGCTGCGCCAACAACGCCGCCACGGTGCTGGCGCTAGCCCCGGCGCTCATCTCTATAAACTGCTGCGAAAACCACCAGGGCGTGCGCAACTCAAAATCCCGCTCGATCATCGCCAAGTACTCCTCCTCGTCAACGTCGGAGTCCCCAAACAGCTCCGTTTTGCCCTTCTTGACGCGATCACGGATCAACACTAACGCGTCCTTGATCAGATGCAAGTCGTGCACGCCCTTGACGTGCTTAGTGAGCGCGTCCGACCGCGTAAAGTGCTTCTCGCACTCGGGTATGGGACAAAAGTACGGTTTTTCGCCCGTGTGCGTGCGGCAGTGCGAAATGAGTGCAAACCGCGACGGCTGATCCATGCCAAAGCGCAGGCACCCTTCCCACTGGCACGTGTAGCGCACCGGCGGCTGCTGCGTGTGCGCGTGTGTGAGGTGCGCGTGTGTGAGGTGCGTCACGAGCGACGAGAGCGAGTGGTGCTGCCGCTCACCGCATCCAAGCCAGTGGCATTCGAACTCGCCCGCTCCGCCGCCGCTGCCGCCGCTGACACCGCTACCGCCAAGAGTGCCGCCGCCAATACCGCCGCTGCGGTCGTCGGCGCCACCGGCGTGCGGCCCGAGTGGCGCCCTGGCGCCAGCCGGCACCGAACCGTGGGCATTGTCCATGTCCATCGTGAAGAGAGCGCTGCCGTAGCCAGGCGCCGCGTTTTTCGGGCGCCCCTAAATTTTTCACGCCGCGGCGCGCGCGCGCGCCACGCGAGTCCCTAGCCGCATTCTCAACCTCTACTCGCCGTATGCATCCATTCTATTACACCAAGTCCTCGTCCAATCTGGCCGCCGGGTTCGTCTCGATAAAGTCAAGCGACACCTTGTGGCCCAACAACTCTCTAATGTTCGACACCCCGTACTTGATCATCGTGGGTCTCTCTAAACTCAACCCCCATCCCAACACCCGCAAGTTCTTGGGCAACCCCATCGACTCCAACATCTCCGGCCTGAACATCCCCGAATTGCCAATCTCCACCCACTTGGCCAACCCCTTGTGATATGCAAAGATTTCCATCGAGGGCTCCGTGTATGGGTTGTACGCCGCCTTGAACCGCAACCCGTGCACCCCCATCTTGGCAAAAAAGTCATCCATAAATCCAATGAGATCGCCCAAAGTGATGTCGTACCCGGCCAACACCCCTTCAATTTGGTGAAACTCCGCCAAATGCGTCGCATCGACGGCTTCGTTGCGGAACACACGGTCAATCGAGAACAACCGGATCGGCTTAGGGTCGTCAGCCAACTTGTGCAACATCGCCAGCGAAATGGCAGTGGAGTGCGTCCTCAACACCATTCGCAACGACTCTTCCAGCTTCCAGGGGTAGCGGTACCCGATGCTGCCGTACTTGCCCTCCTCGTGCACCTGCTTGATGTTGTCCCAGTACTGCTTGTCTTGCGGCATCTTGGCCCGCACGGGGTCCTTCAAGTAGAAGGTGTCCTGCAAGTCTCTCGCCGGGTGCTGCTGCGGTACAAACAACGTGTCAAAGTTCCAGAACCCGCTCTCAACGTACTGGTTCGCGGGCATTTCGGTGAACCCCATCGAGAAGAAGATCTGTCTAAACTCCTCCCTCACCTTATTCAAGGGGTGCAACGCCCCGCTGTGCGGGAAGACGCCTTCACTCTGGAAGTTGTAGGGCTTGAACTGAGCGCTCTTCCACAGGCCGTTGGCCACCATGTCGCTGGTTATGTCGGTCTCCAATTGGGTGATGGTGAGCGCGAACTTGGCTGCCTTCTCCACCTTGAATCCGACAATCTTGGTGAGGGTGATGAGCTTGCGCTTCTTCAACTCGGCAAGCTCCTTCTTGTCGCCGAGGTTGCCCTCACGCTCAATCTGCTTAAGCTGCTCCACCACAGTGTCGGCTGGTACGTCCTGCACATTGCTCACCAACTTGTCGCCGTCCTTTGTGATCCAGCCGTTTTTGAACGCCTTGCCCTGGCCCAACTTGCCCACGGAGCCCAATTTGGCATTGACGTCGGCAATCTTGAGGCCCTCCAAGCTGCGCATTACCTCCTGCAAGAGGCGAAACTCGTGCGACCCGTGTGCCACAATTTCGCGCGCCTCCTCGGTCAACACCCACTTGTCCGTTTCCAACTTTGTGAAGTTGATCATCTCCTTGGCCCAAAGCGAGGTCAACGCCGAGTGCAACGTGGTGTTGGCGTCTTCGCGGGCGAGCTCGGGCACATCAAGAGTGTTTTCTATAGACCCCTTATCGTCAACGGCCTTTAAGATGGCCAACTGTAATGCAGACATGTCCAAAGTGGCAATACGAGGTGGATCGGTGCCGGCGGTGCTACAGTTTGGAGGTCTGACTCAAGCTGGCAATTTTTTTCCGCGCGCTGCAAAACGGGCCGCGCGGTGTGCAATTCGCAGCACCACCGGCGTAAACCTAAGCATGGGTGCAAATGATACCGGGAGCGGGTTTCAACTGGTTGTGCTCTGCTCCGCTGAGATGCGGGCCCTCATCGCGACTTAAAGTATAATTCGTCCCACGGGCAAATTAAAACGTTTGTTGGAAAGGTCGCCGTCTCTCCCGCCACTGCTTCGCTACGATAGTTGAATTATTCCGGCCCGTAGGTTGTGGCGGTGTTGGACCACCGCGCCTGTGGGGCATCACCAATCTACAAACTGTTTCAGATCAGCTGCATGATCTGCCAAACATTACGAGGCGCGAGGGTTGCGCATGCTTGACTGATCCGAGCGGTCGCTGTTGATATCTGCCCCTTCACAATTGTTGAGTCGCCGCTAGGTGCCCTGGTGACGCAATATGAGGTATGGGTTTGCGGCGTGCTACGTTTTAGGATCTTGAAGGAATGTCCTCTTCACCACTCTATCCTTGCTTGCAACGAACAAATCGCCTTGGCCGCATGCGCGCCAGAAGTGCGATTGCTGGCGCAGCAAAAATAAACGCTCACCCTCGAGCAACCGCTGCACAGCTAAATTTAGCCTTGATTGTAGACCCAGTTTCACCTGGTGCTAGGGGCAGCTTTCATAACTCTGACCTCCGCTTGCCTCGGACTATTTTGCATCACGCATCGATACTGCAACACGGGGCACAGCCTTCACGTGAATGCCCACTGACGGGCTAGTAGCAATCTCGCATTCTCATGTGAGGAAAAAATAAACCAAAACAACAGCAAAACAGTGACATCCAGCAGGTGACACCCGTGCACCTGCTCACACCCATGGGCAGTGCAAGCCGCATCATTACCAAAAGCATAATTTGTGTGGGGGTGCGAGAAGCTGCCTGACGAGCAACACTGCCATCAAACATTTATATAAAGCCTATTCAGCTCGCCGTGGACCATCTCGTCTCGAGTATTTACCCTCAATTCAGTCATGGCCCTCACCTGCACCGACATCTTCAAGCTTTTCTTCGCTATCATCCTCCCGCCCTTGGGTGTTTTCATGGAGAGGGGCTGCTCGTCCTCGTTGTTCATCAATATCCTTTTGACTATCTTGGGTTACATTCCAGGTATCATTCACGCCGTTTACATCATAATGAGGTATTGATGAGTATATAGTTTTGTATTATAAGAGATTGACCCCCGAATATCACGTGCTGTAGACGCCAAGCAAATGATGCCCGGCGGCAGCGTATCGCCTCACGCCAAGTGGCGCCATTTGCAGCCCATCTGCCACCGGCAGCCACTCACGCTTGCAGCCACCGGGCGGCGGCTGCCGAAGCCGCCTCGCTTACAACGTCTCCTCTAAAAACATTCATTTTTAGCCACTCCTCTAAAAGTTGATAGTCTTGTCAAACGTGCCCAACGCAGCCTCCTTGAACGCCTCCGACAACGTCGGGTGTGCGTGGCACGTGCGGGCAATGTCCTCGGTCGAGGCACCGTACTCCATCGCCAAGCCACCCTCGGCGATCATCTCGCCGGCGTTGGCGCCAATGATATGCACCCCCAACACGCGCTGGGTCTCGGCGTCAGCTAAAAACTTGACAAACCCATCGGTGTCCATGTTGGTCTTGGCTCTCGAGTTCGCCACAAAGGGGAACTTGCCCACCTTGTACTTGATGCCCTGCTCCTTCAACTGCTGCTCGTTGGCGCCGACCCACGCAACCTCCGGGTGCGTGTACATCACCAGCGGGATGGTGCCGTAGTTGACGTGGCCGTGGCCCTTCTTAATCAACTCCGCGGCGGCAATGCCCTCCTCCTCAGCCTTGTGCGCAAGCATGACGCCAAAGGTGACGTCGCCAATCACGCGGATGTGAGGCTTGGTGGTGCGGTACTCCAGGTCGATCACGAGGCGGCCCTTGTTGTCCTTCTCCAACCCAACCGCCTCAAAGTTGAGCCCATCGGTGTAAGGGCGGCGGCCAATCGCCACAAGCAACACGTCAGCCTCCAATTCCTCCTGCTCGCCCAGCTTGGCGTTCTCGACACCCACCTTGACCACATCGCCCTCGCGCTTGCCCAGTGTCACCTTGGTGCCCAACTTGAACTTGAACCCTTGCTTGCCCAAGATCTTCTGGATGGTCTTGGCCACCTCGCCGTCCATGCCGGCGCCAATGGCCTCCTGAAACTCGATGATGGTCACCTCAGACCCCAAGCGCAGGTACACCAGCGCCATCTCAAGCCCAATGATGCCGCCGCCGATGATGGCCATGCGCTTAGGCACCTCCTTCAACGCGAGCGCGCCAGTCGACAGCACAATGCGTTCCTCGTCAATCTCGATGCCGGGGAAGGGCGTCGGCTCGGAGCCGGTCGCCACGATGATGTCCTTGGCCTTCACCTCGAAGGCCTCGCCCTCGCTGGGCGTCACCTTCAAGTTGTGCTCGTCGACAAAGCTACCCTCGCCCTTGTAGTAGGTCACCTTGTTCTTCTTAAACAACATCTCCACCCCCAGGGTCAACGAGTTGACCGCTTTCTCCTTGTATTTCTGCAACTGGTCGAAGTTGATCTTAACGTCGCCGTCAAACTCAATGCCGCGGTGCTTCGAGTCGTGCTGGATCTGGTGGTACAACTGCGTATTGTTGAGCAACGCCTTCAGCGGGATGCACCCGACGTTGAGGCACGTGCCGCCCAACTTGCCGCGCTTCTCGATACAGGCAGTGTCAAGCCCCAACTGCGCCGCCTTGATCGCGGCAACGTACCCGCCGGGCCCGCCGCCAATCACCACCACGTCGTGCTCCTTGGTGGACACGTTCCTGGCAAACTGCGCGATTCTCACCGCCTTGTTGTTGAAGCCCCGGAAGGCTGTCGAGGTTCTAAGCATTGTGTGTGTGTTTTCTGCGTGATGCCGTGGTGAAGTAGAAAGTGTTGGCGGGAGTCGCCTTTATTAGAAATGCGATTTGCGTGGCCAATCGGTGGTGCAGGGTGCTCCGTCGGTGGAGACACGACCGCAATGCCTCCGACCAAGTCCGGGAGGCCCGGAGGGGGCTCCGATTTGCAGCGGGAATGCGCTGGTAGGTTGGCGTCGTGGGCCAGACAACCACCAACGCTAGGGCTGCGCCTCCCCTGCAACGGCACTGCTGAGGTATCCTGGTGCAGCATCTCTGACTTTCTGCCTTTGTGTAATGCGCGCCATTGCTGCAAACCAGTGGCGCGCGAGCGCTCTTGGAGCGCGACTAGAGTGCGCGAGTGACACGCGGGCCCGGCAGCCAAACCGGCAGGTCACGATGTGGGTCACGAGCTGATATCTTTCCGGGAGCACTGACCTGTTTTCAATTTTTCTTTTTTGTTGCGATCGTTTTACCCGTGGCGGCCGTCACGCTGTGGGTGTGGACCCGGTCCAAAGTGCGAACCGCAGGCCGGGGGGCGGCGGCGGTTGATCGCCATGCACGCCGTCAATTCTCACACGTGCCTCGGTGTCGTCGATACGTTCCCGAGATTAGGCGCACTACCGTACCATAGATCGGCCCAAGGCTCGATGCCGTGCAGGGGCTCCGCCCAATTTCAAGGCTGGTTCGGGATGCCTGTGTCCATGCCGTTGCGTGCTGCGGCAAGATTTAAGCGCTCCGAATTACGACAAATACAGATTGCTCATGGCGCTGCCTTGGTTTATATCCTGCACGCGGTGATCGTCTCCCTTATTGCGTGGTAACGCGCGAAACCGGCAAAGTGAGCAAATGTCGTTTTTAGTAGAGTGCTACAGTTTAAGCTCCTGCAACCGCAATTTGCATTTACGGTGCGCCGTGGGCGCTATGCCGTTATGTGGCGGCCGTCATGGCTCTATATTTCTAATCCCCGCCGAGACGCTGCTGACGCGTCAGTGAGAGTGCTAGATATGCCGTGGTCGACACGATACACGCCAAGCCGAACGTTCGAAGCGGATGTAGTACATTTTCACGAGTGCCCCGTTTTTCACGCCAGCCATTAATAGGGTTTCGTAAAAAATGATTACAGATAGATAAGGCGTTGGTTGGGGATGGTTGATGAAGCCATGTCCTGCTCCAACCGATAGTAAGAAAGATCGTGTTGCGCAATCGTGACAGTGACGCACGCCCTGAGGGCCACACTACAATTCCCCGCGAAGCATAAGCTGCAAGAATTAACCTTGAGAAAAGCGGTCCACATCCACAATATCGTGTATCGGGATAAAATCAAATTTGTAAATGTGCGCGTCGTGCGTCGACACACCAATAGGTCACAAGGACATATTGGGTATACAAACCGCCAACTGCGCTGCACTCAATAGACCCTTTCAATTGTCTCGCAACCTCGTACAATGCTTTTAAGTTGATAATGTTCCCAAATACTGCAGCACAACGTTCGACGTAAAGCGTATGCCCGATAAGCTCCGCGCACCGCGGACCTGGATGTACGTTACTCCGAGGATTAAATGACTCGCACGTTTGTAATCAAATCCATTTCACTTGCAGTTGAGCAGGCCCACTTCATTCGATAAGGGGTATTTTTTATTCGAGTATGCACGACTAAGCTTTGGGTACCATGCGCGTTGTGATCAATCGGATTTATTGTTACCACGTAACGATGTATAAGCAGTGACTACAGTCGGTCAACGTGGATATTAAGGTCCAGGTATTTTCTCAGTAGCATGCGGTCCGATTCACAGCTCAAAGATGCGATGGATTTCTATGTCGCGTACGAGCTCGACGGCGTTTCAAAGACCCTTGCTGTAGCAAAGTCGTTAAGTCCGCTATTTTTTCAGGCATGCATGTAGTTCCGTTGGCGCGTATTCATCCGCAGACTCTGCATGCATCAATATAACCGATATGGGGAAGGATACTTGATTCGCAACAGCTCCTGTGCCACTAATCTACTTTGAGCCCCGACCTTTAAGCGCCATGTTATCTCTGAGCCAATTCGAGCAGTCTGATCGTTCTATCGTTGCAACAATGTGTATACACAAAAGGTTATTGTGGACCGTTCATGCGCATCAATTTTCATCATCGCGCCTAAGGACGCCCCAAATTCCACGCCAATAGTCAAAGGTTTAAAACAAGCGGCATTTGCAGCGATGTTGGCCTGGATCCTATTCACATTCTCTTACTTTTTTTCAAGGGTTTTTGGTTCCTCCACTATCCATTCGGTATTCGGAACATCTTGGGTTGACTCAGGCTAAAACTGAAATATATTCATAAAGGGTCACCATTGTCCATTGTCCCCTACATTGTTTAGGCACCACATTTGCACGAGATCCTGCATTTCATCGGTGTATACTTTGCATTGCCGTACTTCGTTGTGGTTGGGTTCGGGAACGTCATTGTCGAAGAAAGAACGTTTGTTTGTTGCTTTGGCCAAGTAGGTTTGAATTAGCACGCTCAAACCAGGTTTAGTCTTCAAGCTTTAAACCATAAAAGATCGTCAAATAGTGGGGAAAGAGACTCCCTAGAGTAGCTCTCCTGTGACCCACATACAAGACTAGTTGACTGCCAAAGCCTCAACTTTGCTCATCGAGTTAGGGTAGCTCAAACTCACAGGGGCCAAATCTCCGCCACACTGCTTTGATGTCTAGGAAATAGTTGCACCGAGTATGAACGAGCTTGAAGCATCCTTGGAAGAATTCGATCTCATGTATACTGAAGCATGCGATCAGGTCAACCTCACACAAGGCTCATTGGGTCCCACTATAGAAGCCGATGGATCGATGACAATCACATACAAGGCGCAAAACCTCACATTGTCGTCCCCCTTGTTGGCGAATACAGAGCTCTCAGTCTTTGACAGCCGCCCCGACCCTGGAACGCGGGCAGCAACAGAGCCTTCTTTAGTGTCCCCCTTCCATGGCGACGTGTCCCCCACAAGTGCTTGCGACAACCGCGTCGCCGCAATGAGGCCACCGCACAAACCCTCGATCACTAGAGCATCTACGGAAGCGATGGATAGACCTCGGATCAAGTCGCGGTCCCTCAGCTCCACGCCCTACGCCCGTGTTTCGTTCACAGCGGATTGCGCCATGGCCAATGCGTCGCCAACAGCACCACCGTTTATCAAACGACGCTCGACGTTCACGTCTTCATCCAGCGTCTCATCCCACTCAACTTACTCGTCATCCGCTAGCACTTCATCGACGTCGACCGCTACTGTTGCCTCCATCGGCAACCCCTTCTACAAGCATCTCGTACACAAAAAAGACTATGAGTTTGGGCTGGTCCCCGATGAAGACTTGCTTGTCGACTGTGCCCACACTAAGAAGCGCAAAGTGTCACGCCAGAACCTGCTTGAGACATATCTGGCCGAGGCAACGCCTGACCTCGCGGAGCTTTTCGCGCCATACTCGCTCCCCTTTGACCGAAGCTTGAGCGATTTTTTCAACATCCTCGAGGACGCATAAACGCAATCTACGCTCATAACAAGTGTCACCTAATTTACTGTAGAGAGCAAGGGCTCCAATGCGATAGGCAACCACTTTGCGGCGTCTCCCTCAAACCCCCATGTGCCTTCCTCGCAACCGTCCAAGATGTGCTGCTCAATGTCGGTGTTGAAGACCGCCACTTTGCCGCCTTGGAGTCGTACTCGGTCGACATAGCTGTTGGCGGGGTACACCGTGCCGCTGGTGCCGATAACCAAGATCAAGTCGACGTGGTCTCGCTCCAAGAAGTCGTCAATCTCGTGCATGGCTCCAAGAGGAAGCGACTCGCCAAACCACACCACCCCCGGACGTAGCAACGACCCGTCTTTACATACGGGACACTGTGGGAGATCGGCATCATTGAGTTGCAAAACTGGCGCAAATTGTGGCGAGGGTGACGGTGAGGCACCACCCAATGAGGGAATTGCGCTGGATGCGGCAACCTTTGCAGCACCTGCCGCGCAGTCGCCACCTGTGGGGGTGTCGCCGCCCTTGGACGCCCCTCTCAGCGCGCCGATGGCGCCCGCGCCTGCGCTGACCGTACTCGGCTCGTACTCAAACTCCGTCGCCCTCAATGCCGGAGTCAACGGCTGGCGATAGTTTTCGTGCTCCTCATAGTTGCAACTGAAACTGGTGCACTTTAGCGTAAAGAGCAGCCCGTGCACCTCAAACAAGTTTTGTCGATTGTGGCCCGATCGCACGTGAAGCCCGTCAACGTTTTGCGTGATGGTGATGTAGTCGACACCGGGAAGGCGCAGGAGCGCTGCAAGCGCGCGGTGCCCGCCGTTGGGCTTGGCCCGGAGAGCGCAATATCGCCTCCACGAGTAAAACTGCCAAACTAGGCCCGCGTCAATGTAGAAGGCGTCCGGCGTCGCCAAGTCGATCACGTTGAAGTTTTTCCACAACCCCTCGGCCCCGCGGAATACGGGCAACCCCGACGAAGCCGAGAGCCCGGCACCGACCAACGCAACTATGCGCCGCGACTTGAGTAGGTGCTCCTGAAACTCGGCCAACTGCTTACTCATGGCGTCACGCTATCTTGCTTCAAATCCCCATCGAGTTGACCCGGTGCTTACATGCCGGAATGGTTGCAACCATACCGCCTACGCCTCAAAATCTAATGGTACATAATTGCTCACGCCGCCAGCTTGCCCCTCCACGCCAAGTACGCGGCACTGTGGCCAAGCTCAACGCCGTTTCTGGTCACGAGCCGGTTGGCCACCACGATCGGCGGCGCTCTGTACCACACAATCTCGGTGGTGTACTCGTTGTCCTTGCTGACAAGCCCCTCGCTTACCGCGTTGTCCTCCAACTCGTCCTCGTCGTCCGACTCCAAGTCCGAGTCGGTGTTGTCCAGCTCCTCTTCGTAAACCAGCTCGCGGAGCTGCCGCGATATCGGCGCCGCCTTCTCCCTCACCACCTTGCGCTTCTTGTGGTTGATGCCCTCGCTCACCTTGCTGAGCGCGTTGTTCTCGTCCAAGGTGGTGTATGCAAGCACCCCACCAACGATGGGGGCCAGGTAGATCGAGGTGACGGCGCTGTTGAACGAGCTGACTCCCGGCGCCAACGCCGCTGCCTGCGCCGTGGGCGTCAACGCCCGCTTGCCCTCGCGGCCGTACACCGGCTGCAGGTACTGCTGCTGCTGTTGCTGCTGCTGCTGGAGGTGCTGCCGATAAATATTCATGCTGGCGGCGTACGACGTCTTGGGGTACGCCTGCGCCGCAGCAGGGGACGCCGCCATCGGTGACCCGCCGCCAGACCCAACCTCGCCGCTCAAGCTCACGGGGGTGCCCATGGCGCCCCGGAACAGCTGGTTGGGCGCCAAGTACAGCCCGCCGGGGCTGAAGGACGCCGCGGCCGCGCTGCTGCCGCTGCCGGCGCCCAGCTTGTAGTGGCTGCTCTGGTGCGGCGGAAATATGCTCGCGCTCAACTTCATCTGCAGCGGCGGCGTGAACAAGTACGCGGCGCGTCCGTCAACGTCGTGCTCGGGCAGGCGCACCACGTTGGGCAGCGACAGGTACTGGCCCAACTCGTCGTCCTCGGCCCCGGTGCGGAGATACACCAGCCCCACAATGGGCGGCGTGTTGGGGTTGGCCCCCAACGTCGCCTCCAGAATCTGCATGTGCAGGTCGACGCCGCCGGGGAGCATCGCCCGGATTGGCAGCTCGTACTTGATCAACTTGCGCGGCTCGTGCAACGGCACCAACGGCTGCTCCTGCTTGTCGCGGATCTCGTCGGGCAAGCACGCCTTCCACGTGCGGATGCGGTTGAACACGTGCAGGTTCTCGTTGTAGCGGAACTCGCAGATGAACCACGGGCACCCCGGCGGAATGACGCCCTCGGGCAAGTCTCCCTTCTGGTACCGCGTCAAAAACACCACGTAGCACGGGCCGACAATCTCCAGCGCCAAGTGGTCGCGGTACTGGCCCGTCTTGCACACCTCGTTGCTGAAAAAGAGGCGGTCGACGCGGTGACAAGTCTGCTCCGGGCGGTAGTACCAGCACACGTTGGTGTACTTGGTGCCGTCCTCGGTGGCCCACAATCGGAAGATCTGCCCCACCGTCGGCCGCGTGGCGTCGTTGTCGTTCTTGATAAGCACCCAGTCGCCAATGTGGTACAGGTACCCCTCGATCTCGATCAGATCGAGCGGGATACGGATGATGCCGTCGCCGCCGGGGGTGTTGGCGGTGAGTAACTCCTTCTCGGGCTTCAGCAACTCCTGGCGGATGATCTTGGTCGCCTCCGCCTCGAACACGAGGCACTCGTGGAGCACCTGCGCGCCCGCCGGCCCCGCCTGCCCGCCGCCGTAGAAGAACTTGGTGTTTTCAAACATCAACGTAATATCGTTGATGAACTCGTCCACGGTGTGGTACTTGCGCGTGCGCACCTTGGTGCGGATCTCGAAGAGCAGGATCGGCTGCTTGACCGTGGCGTAGTACGCCGAGTTGTACTTGGGGTCCGGGAGGCGGTCAAACTTGGACGTGAGCGCGTAGTTGGGGTCCCCGGGGAGCCGGAGCTTCTTGAACTGCTTGAGAATGAGCTTGATGCGCGTCTCGTACGGCTTGTCGATGATGGGCGGCCGCCCACGCCGAATCCCCGACGTCGGCCCCGCCAGCAGCGCCGCAGGCGGCGATATCGACCCGCCGGGGGGCCGCCCGGGGCCACGCCCCGTCGCGCCGTGCGCCGGGGGCTGTCCGTACGCGGGGGGCGTGCCAAAGTCAAAGTGTGACCGCGTCACGTGACCGCCGCCGCCAGCAGCGCCCACGCCGCCGTTGAGGCCGCCAGCGGCGCCGAGCGCGCCTGGCGCGGCTTGCGCAGCATGGGCACCCTCATCACCCTCGGGAAGCGGGCCCAAATCGGGGTAGAACACGCGCCCAACGCCCTCCTTATTGAGGCGGCCGATCATGTCGCGCACGTAGCGCTCCAAGATGGCAGCATGGTCGTAGATTACCAGGCCCTTGACGTTGTACAACTTGGCGTTCCACACCATCTGCGCCAAATCAGTCACGAACTCTTGTGCATCGGTGTAGCGCAAGTTCTTGAGCATGCGGCCCACGCCGTGGAGCGACACGGGGTTCTTGATGATCTTGTAGTAGTCCACCAACTTGCGCAACGGCAACCGCTGGAAGGTGTCAGCCACAGGCAACCCGTCGGCATCCTTGAGCTCGTAGATGCCCGCGAGCTGATGCCCGAGCTTGGTGCTGAGCTTCTTGCGATCTTTCTCAGACATGCTGCTGGCGAACGGCCACCGATCGCAAAAGATTTGTTTTTATGAGCGGGTCACGTGATCTGACTGTGTTGTATGTAGGATTAAGGCAGGCAAAGAGGGAAGCAGCACACCCGACTACATCGAGTATGTTGCGAGTCCGAGTCGATAGAGTGTCCCAGTGAAACTAATGAGGTGGATTCGAGCTGCGACGGGTTTTTGCGGGTGCTGTCATGGCGCCCGAAAGCCTGATCACGTGCACCTCAGTGTGGGTGTCCGGTGGTTGGGCTGAGCGGGAAGGACCGGCGCCAGTGAGGACATTGGAACTGGGTAAGGCTGCCGTCATAGGAAAATAAAGACCGCGATGACACCTGGTAGCGTTTTGAATGTAGTGAATGACTCAAGAAATGAGTGGGCCAGGTTGGGTCAGTGTTCGAAGTACGGTCGAGCGTCCACTCACATAGTTCTCGCACGTTACTGTGAAGAACCCGAGATCTACGTCGTAACTTGCACTGAATTGGTCCAGGATGCTCGGGCTCGACATAGGAGCGGGCTATCCTTAACCACCCTTGCCTGACAGTCACTTGCTTGAGTGTATTTTCACACTCCGCTGATAAATAGTAATGAGTGCAGCGGCTGCAATTTGAGCGGATATACCATTGATCTGAAACTCTGTTTTGACCTCATACCTTAGTTGATCACACCCGCTTTTAGTCTACGTCACCGACTTGTATACTGTACATTGGTATGAATAGAGCGCCTACGACGGCGGGTCGCCGAAAATCCCCCAGTTTTGCTCGACATTGTACTGCCCCGGCGCCTTCCAGTAGTCGTTGTACATGGTGAAGGCGAACAGCTGGTCTCCCACCAACGACATGATGCTCTGCAACGCCTCTGCCTGGTTGCTGACCGAGGGCACACACTTGCCCAAGGTGTTGCCCTTGTTGGGCCACCCCGTCTCGGTGATCAACACCTTTTTGGAGCCGCCGCACGCGGACAGCACGCTGGCAATCTGGCTCTGCAACCACGCCCCGGTCTGCGACGGCGTGAGACTGCCCGTGAAGTATGGGTGGCAGTTGACGGCAATGTAGTCCGAGATGCTGCACAACCCTGGGTTGGACACGACTGCGTTGAGGGTATCTACCGACACCACCAGCCCCGAGTAGTTGGGCGCGTTCTGCTTCAACCACTGCCGCCCCGCGGACACGGCAGCCTGGATCTGCAGCACCGTGGCGGCACCGTCATTGACGCGCTCGTTGCCAATCAGGATGGTGTCGACGGCGCTCCACCCGCGCGAGCTCGACTCGAGCGCCTGCAGGATCTGCCCCATGCCCGTCGCCACAGACGCAGTGTCAATGTCCCAGAGCCCCAAAAACAACTTCTGGTTGGAGTTCAAGTTGGCCAACACGTTCTCGATGCCGGAGCAATCGGTGGAGTAGAGGCGGATCAACGAGAACGACGACAATTGCTCCAAGTCGTACGCCACTTGCAGCGCCAGCTTGCACAGGTGGTCCTTGTTGTAAGGGGAGTAAGTGATTCCCTTGGCCTGCTGGGCGTACTTGATGTTGTCGGCGTAGGCGGCGTTGCCGCCGGTGCCGCTGTTGCCGCTGCCGCCGGTGCTGCCGCCGGAGCTGCCACCGTTAGCGCTGGCACTCGCGCTGGCCAGTGGGTATATGGGGCCCGACCCCGCGGACGTGGTTTCGACGCCTCCGACAGAGCCGCCGGCAGTGAGGCTGCCCAAGTTATTGCCGGGGTAGGTGTAGGTGATAGTTTCCGGATTCAAGAGATTTTCAAGCCACCCGGCGACGCCGCCAGCGGTGGTGGCGGGCGTGGCCGCCTCGCTAGTGGCGGCGGCAGTAGTAGCCGCGGGAGCGGCCGAGGAAAACACTTGGATCGGGGTCGTCGCGGTCGCAGCCACCGGCGCCGCAGCGGCGGTGGACGCCGCTGCGGTGGATCCGAACCCAAAGAGCCCACCGAGCCAATTGGCAAAGGAGCCTCCCGCCGCAGTGGTACTTAAGGCGGCCACGGTGGGCTCGGCAGCCGCAACTGCGGCGGTGCCCGCTGGGACCGCATCGGCAGTGACGGCCTTGCCGTTGGCAGCGACGTTGCCCGCAACGCCTCCCTGCTGCTGCTGCTGGAGATACTGCGCAAGCGGGATGCTGGTGGTGCTCACCATGGTGACGTACTGCACCGCTCGCTTATGGATCCGAGCATCGGCCTCGGAGCTAGCCACAACTACCGAGGGAAGCACAAGCGGTAACAACCAGACGGCGACCTTCATTTCGTTCAATTTGCAGCCACAACAAACCTAGCTTATAAAGAGAAGTGGAACGGGGGAGTGTTCGTGGCGCTATGAAACGCTGCAAGGGAACGAAAGGTGTGGCCTGTGTGCCTGCAACCACATTGGTGGCGATGTTATATGCCTTTTATTCTCATTGACCGCCATTGTAAGCCATTGCCAAATCGGGCATCATATGCACGTCTTGACGTAAATTGGTGCGGCTCAAAACTTATCCTTCCTAATGGGGAAAATCTGTAAGATGGGGACGACGGCGGTGTGGGCGCTCTTTGCGCAAGCCCCAAGCGAAGGGGTAGGGTCCCGGTAGCGCCAAGATACCAAGCAAGCACATGATTCCGTGTCCGCTGGCAAGTACCCAGTGGGCGCCTACGCGATCGTAGGTGCAACTCACGCCGCCGCCCGCCCCGGTCAGCACGCTCGTCCGGTGCACCCTTTATGACACCCTCAGCACCGCTGCCACCACCCTGCCGCCTGCCCCACCAGCCAGAGGCCGGACCCCGCTTCCCCACCCTGATGACTCCCAAATGCAATTGCACGCATCGAGTAATCGACGTGCGGTGTGCATGTAGTGCTCGTGCGCACGAACCAAGGCTGAATTTATTGGCACGAGGGGTAGGTTGCAGTCATAAAGGTGAAAAGAAAAAAAATAATTGCCTACTTGGTACATAAGCACCCGTCAGCGATGGACGCGTGCAGGCTTTAGTGCCAAATCTTCGATCGTGGTATTGTGCCTTCGTATACACCTTGCATGCGCCAGCGGGATGCGCGGGCTCGAAAAGAGGTGGGAAAAAGTGGGGCACGCCGTTGCGGCACAACCGCTGGGGGTCTCCTAACAACCGCCGGCTGCACCCCACGCGTCCGACTCACCTGAATATCTTTAGTATGTACCAAAATGCCACAAACATGGCAGAGACGCACCCCCAAAAGAGCCACTTGTCGCGCTTGGCTCTTTTCTCTATGCGCTTGATGGTGCCCTGGCTCACCCCCAAGGTGATGAGCAGCTCCTCAAACTTGGCCCCCAACTTGCGCAAAACGTCGTTTTGTTCCACAATGTCCTCGAAGGTGGCCTGCCCCATCTCCAAGATCTGATCCAACTGCTGTTGTCCGCGCAGTATAGACGTCCTCTCGTTGTATAGCCCTTCTTGCTGTGTCAATTGGTGTCGTTGTTGTTGTTGCAGTGGTTGTTGGTCAAACGGGTTATCGGAGGGTGCCGCCAGCTGTCCTGCATGGTGCTGTCTTCGCCCGAGCAATTCCTGCTTGTTGGCCTCGTGCTGCATCGTCTCGCGGTGTGTCTTGAGGGTGTCGAACTTGGCGGCAAAGTCTTGCAAGTCCTGCTGGAACTTCTGTAGCCTTTGCTCGTGTTTGGCGTTGGCGTCGTCATGGCTGTTGTTTTGGCGCACGAGGTCGCCGTACTCCTTGACGGTTTTGCGAAATGCGGCTAGCGACGTGGTGATGGACCCCTGGAGCAGGAGTGGCGAAGTCGAGAGGTTGGTCTCAAAGGCCGCGAGGTCCTTGGTTAGGAGCTGTGTCTGCTTGATCCCGTGGTTGTACAACGCATTCATTGAGGTGGGCAAGACAGCGGGGGCCGCGTTTGTTTTTCTCGTCGCCGCCAACGCGCCAGCACAGCAAAGCGCGCGCCGCCACGCGCCGCCGCCGCCTGCGCGCCGCCCCCCGCGCCGCCGCCTGCGCACCACCAGCCGCACCCACCGCCTACACTCACGCCCTGCCACATACATACTCTCATCCAAAGAAGCGCACAAACGCCAACAAGAGCGCGAAGGTACCCAGCGACACACCGATCAACCACTGCATCACCTGCGTCTTCACCAGCTTGATCTGCATCTGCATGTTTGCAATCTCCTCGTCGATCCGGGTGTAGGTGTCCTCTATCTTCAGCTCGTGTATGGAGCTCTCCTCTCTTATTCTACCCTTCTCCAAGTTTAGGTCCAATCGTACGCCCGCCTGGTTTTTAGTGATCTCCTCTTTGAGACGGTTCTTGAGGTTGGTCAAGTCTGTCCGCAAGTTCTCCTGCTCCTTCTTCAAATTGGTAAACTCCAGCTTGTCCATCGTCTGAAGCTCCCCCTTTAATTTGGCGAAGTCCACCTTCTGCTGATACGCCGTCAGCGAGAGCGTCTCTTTGGTCACAAGGTTTTGCGTAATCGAAAAGATACCATCGTTTATCGCTTTGTTGACTATGTTGACACAGGTTTCCGCCTGTTTGGGGCTGAAGCCACCATCGTTTTCGAGCGACTGCACAAACTTCTTGGTGTCGAACTTGGTGATAGACAGAAGGGGACGTGTGAAGGCATGGATTGGTGTCAGAGACCACTGGGCCCCCGTGCGGATACCTGTTCGTGTGAGCATTGGTGGCTGAAGTTAGGTGGTGACTAATTCTGGCCCGCGCGGAGCGCCAGCTTGCGCGCGGGTGAGATCGCGCGGATGTTTTTGGCGCGGGGGCGCCAAAACACTGCCGCCACCCAGTGGCCCCCCCGCTATGCGCCACTGCGACTGCGGCATAACAACTAGTGTCTAACGACATCGGGGCCCTGTGTCCTACCGCGCTCACACCCCTCAGAACACGTGCACACAAAAAGATCGCCGCAGAGTACAACCACCACAATGTTCATCGGCCGCCTGTCGTATCACCCCAAGTGTATTCTCTTGTAGTCATCACCGAACCGAATCTCTCAACAATCTCCCCGACAGCGGCTCACAGTATCAGCGCGCGTGGTGCCGTGAGGGCAGGTCCGAAAAACTCTTTTGGTGGGCGCGCGGCGAATCCACCATAGCTTCCACTCCTCTGATCAGCCTCACGATGTTTAGATGCGCGCTACGTGCCACGAGGCGACCGGCGGGCCACGCTCGTAGGTACAGCTCCATCGATGACTTCAACAAGAAGAAGACGCCGTACTCCTACGGAGTCGATCTCTCGAAGGCATCGCGCCATCAGGAGCGTCCCGAAAGCCTTGACGTCAATGCCCTCATCGAGAATGATCCAAGACTCGAGGGAGTTGATCCCGCGACCCCAGAGTACAAGGACCTACTCTACACGCTTCACCAGGAACACATGGAGCTGACGCGCCGTCAGCAGCACAAGTACGAGTCCCGCGAGCGGTGGAAGGCAGTCTTGCTAGGGCTCCTGGCTATGGGCGGCATCGTCGCGGTGCACCAGCTAGTGATGAACTGGAGCTACGTCAAGAAATGGGCATGGCATGGCCACACCTACGGCGCCGAACTTGACGTTGATGCCATTAGGCTGCTCGATGACCCAGCCCAAAACGGCCTTAAGTGGGATAACTTGGTCTCCAAGTACACTGATTCGCTCGATCGGCCGCGGGTGGTGCTGAATTTGAAGCCACTGGCACTGGTTCCAGGATTGTACTTGTTCGGTGGCAATTCTAAGCAGAAATTCCCGCTACGGGTGCCCTTTTTCGACGATATGGTGTTGCAGGATGTGCAATTGCAAGGGGACTACTTGGTGGCTCTTGATGCCAAGGGCAAGGGTATCTACGAGTGGCGTGTGGGCCTGCGCGAGGACCCTCAGTTGACCCAGCTCCCGTTCAAGGCACAGTATAGCCAGATTTCGCTGCAATACCTTTACCTTCTCAGCGATCGTGGCGAGGTGTACTACAAGCCACGAGCCGCCACGGCTCCCCTCGTAGGCTACAGGTACCGCAATTTCTTGGGTTTGCCGAGGCAGTCCAAAGTATTTGGCAAGGTGGAGACAGCGGCGAAGATCTCAAAAATGCAGGCTGGAGACGACCATTTGCTCCTTCTAGATCGGTTGGGAAAGGTTTTGGTCGCTAGCACTACGCAAACCCCGCGCAACGTGGGTCAGTTTGGTTTGCCGCAGTTTGCCCCGCACACGGGCGCCGTGCCTCCCGTGAACGAGGCGCTCGAGTTGACCGGATTGAACCACGAGCTTGTGGAGACGGCCGGGGAGCGCACGACACGCCCCCGCATCTTTAGCGATATCGCAGCGGGAGCTGCTCACAACTTGGCAGTGGACATCGCGGGCAACGTGTGGTCTTGGGGCAGCAACACCCACGGCCAGTGTGCGCAAGACCTCAGCTACAGAACGGACGTGCAGGCGATCCCACAGGTGGCAGTCAGTGCGGCTGCCTTGGCACGTACGGTGGGCCAGGCAAGCGCCACCGTGACTGGCGTCTATGCTTCCCGCGAGACGTCGTATGTGCGCGCCTTCGCCGGTGGCAGCGACTTCCTCTTGGCATTTGGCAATGGCATCAAGGGCCAGCTTGGTGGCAACGTTTACCTACATGTGTGCCCCAAACCGCAGGTGGTCAAGTCGCTCACGGGTCTTAGCGAGTATGACGAGACAGTGGGCGCTGTCTCTGCCATTGGCATCAAGTCAGTGGCCACTGGCGGCGAGCACACGTTTGTGGAGTTGGACAATGCCGGCGGGCATGACGTGTTAAGTTTTGGCGACAACGAGTTTGGCCAGTTGGGCAATGGCAAGCTTGTGCGCAGCCCGAAGCCGCAGCTGATGCCGCAGCTTGTGGAGCCACACGAGTTGCGTGTGGACGCGAGTCTCTCGACGCCGGAGCAAACGGAGGCACGCCGCGTCAACCGCCACCAGCTCACAAAGCGCTTGAGAGACAACAACGCACGCTTGCAGTTGCACTCGTCGAAGGTGTGGCAGCAGCGCATTGCGGCGGGCGACACGGTATCGGCAATCTACTACGCTCCAAAGTGAGCCTCCAATGTATATAATAAAGGCATATCAGTAAAAACTGTACCTGCCACCTCAAGCTACAAACGTTTCTGGTGTGCGTGTTTGCGAACTAGCTACAACTACGGCTCACCACTCAGTCCTTCAAATGAAAGAGCTCGTTGAGGATGCGGATGGTATCCTCAGGCGAGTTGACGGCGTGGCCAATGGTGCGCGGGTCGGAGTAAATCTCCCAATCGTTGCCGCCCTCGTACGCCTTGTCGCCGAAAAAATGAATTTCGGCAAAACACTCATCATCCACGTGTTGCAAGGCATACGTCTTGTCCCAGCCGGTGGGGAACACGTCGAAGGAGATCTGGCCCCCGATAGAGTAGGTTAACCCGTAGTCGGCAAAATTTTCGCGCAACGCCGCCACCATCTTCTCGCGGATCTTGTGCTCCTTGTCAAACTTCTCAAACTCGTTGCGCTCAGTGGTGGACGCATTCCTGCCCACAGGCGAAACGTTGATCATGCCCGCTCTGAACTCCACAAACGTGCCACGACGCACGGGAATGTCGATCTCAGACAAGTAGCGCAAGATGAACTTGATCAACTTGTTGTATTTGTCCTCACCGATCCACCCAATAAACAGCTGCAGCGCGAGCTCCCTGCCCATCTTGTACGCGGTCAACCCGTTCTCCGAGAAGCAGTAGTCAAAGTCCTGCAATACAGTCTTGCCCAACTGCTCAACCTGCTTCAGCAAGTCCAGGCCGCCCACAAATCCAATCACAACCTTCTTGCGCAACACCTGCAACGTCTGGCGCATCTCGTCCGAGATCTCCAAACGCGCGGGAGTCAACGTGCCGTCGACATCGAAGAGAACGAGGATCTTGGAGTTTTCTTTGTGGGCAAACGACATGGTGTAGCTTTGATGGTGTTGACGAAGTACTAAAAAAATCCAAAATTTGCCAAACCCACGTCACGATGCGTGCGAACAACAAGGCGGAGGCCACCGCGCCGTTTCGCACCCGCGTGGACGCGCAAGCGCGACGACACGGCAGCTGCAAGCACCGCGATTAAATCAGCGCGCACAAAGAAGGAATGCAGCCCGCGCCCGCCAGGCCCGCCTCGGCGCAACACGTGCGGCCAAGAACGGCGACAGCACTGCCCACTTCGCGGTCGTCTTTACGTACGTAATCTTTTTGTGAGCTCTGCATTCAGTCTACTTAGGCCTGGCCTTGGTACTGGAAGTCAGGGAACTGCTTCAAGTTCTCCTCCAACTTACCCTTCTTGGTCAAAAACTTGACGTAGGCACCATCATCCTTAACCTCACCGTTGTTCTTCTTAGCCACGTACTCGTCTCTGTTGAGAGGAGTGAAACCCCACTTCTTGGAGATGATGATCTTTTGCTGACCGGGGAACTTGTATCTGGCTCTTCTCAAACCCTCAATGACGACGGCCTTGTTGGAGTCCTTGGTTCTGGCAGACATGATGATCTGGCCAATGGCAACTCTGGCAGCCAAACCCTGGGGCTTACCCCAGGCACCTCTCATACCTTGCTGCAATCTATCGGCACCGGCACACGACAACATCTTGTTGATTCTCAAGACGTGGAAGGGGTGCACTCTGACTCTCAAGTGGAAGGAGTCTCTACCAGAGGTCTTAGTGATGTACTTGTTGGCACAGATACGGGCGGCTTCCAACGCCTCAGAACTCAACTGCTCCAACTCGTTGGAGACCAAGTGGATACACAAGGGGAACTCGTCGACGGTCGCCTTCTTGCGACCTAAGTCGTAGATTCTAATCTTGGCATCGGGGACACCTCTGTTGTATCTAGACTTGGGGTAAGGCTTGTTCTTACAGTATCTGTAACAGCGGGCGGGTCTTCTAGCCATTTTTGCTGAAACTGTTAGTAATGTTGCTGATTGTTTTTGATGTGGCGGGGCTGCGCGGCCTTATATGCGAATTTGACTCTGCGAATTTTATTTTCGTTTTGCCGTCATGATTTGTAAGCCCAAGTGGAGTGGCGAGGCCAAGCCGGGCTCGAAGGACATGAGCAGGGGCGGTCGCTCCAGACTTGGCAACCTGACCCGCTTTGAAAACGCCACACAATTGCTGCCGCACACACCCCCTCCACCGCAATGAAGTACATACTAGTTACTCAATAAAGAATAAGAAAGGATCTGTGAAAATTTTGACGCTCCCTTTTTTTTTTCGGTCTTTCCCCCAGGGGGCCACCGCTAGCGCTCGCACCGTCAAGAGGAGTCAACATGCAGGAATGCAAACATCATTCAAGCCAATGGTGTGCAGGTAAGCACCAAGAGACAATCATGTGATGCGAGTGACTGCTGAATAGACTAATAGTTGGAAGACCACCCACAGGTGGCGAAAGCCAGCTGCAAGATTTTACAGCGATGAAGTCAGGTCGCAACGGGCAGGCATGTAGTACGATAGTCTAAACTTTGAGCGTTATCGCGTCCATCGACGATTTGTGAAACAGACTCTTGCAGTGATCATCTCTGTCCCCCACCCTCTGCAACCTCTGGGCCTGACATGTAAGTCGCTCTATCCTTGTGATTGTGTCCCTGTTCCCCTCGTATCCATTGCGTTTTTGTGTCACAATATGCGGTTTTTCGTGCGTACGTGCGATGAGATGAGATGAGCGCACTCAGGCTACGCTGACGGTCTCTTTAACAAACATGGGTAGATACAGCGTCAAACGTTATAAGACGAAGAGAAGAACGAGAGACCTCGACCTCATATACTATGAGGACATGGGATCCAAAGAGGCCATCACGCGGTTGAAGAACCAACCGATGGACGAGACCAAGCCCGGGTTTGGACAATACTACTGCATCGAGTGCGCGCACTACTACGAGAACCAGCCGGCGTTGGACCGCCACAATAAGGGCAAGAAACATAAGCGCAGATGCCGCGAGTTAAGCCAGCGGCCCTACTCCAATTTAGAGTCCGAAGCGGCCACAGGGTTGAACATGCAAAAGTTCACTGAGTCGGTGGAAAAGTACAAGCGCATGGAGGAGGACAAAAACACTCAGCCCGAGGTGGTCGAGGCGATGTTGAGGCAAAAAAACGCCTCCATCGATGAAATCATGGGGATAACCCCGGCCGCAGACCCGGCTGAGCCCACTGAGCCGCAACCGAAGCCGCAAGAGGGCGAGGTCGTAATGGCAACGGAGTGATCCCGAGAGGACTAGGATGGCCAAAACAAAAAGGCAACCACAAATGCTCACAAGAGACAACACCAAGGGCTGCGGGTGTCTTTTTAGCGGCGCAGAGCCACGCCCGCCACTTCATTTCTGATAATCGAACCACATGCCACCTCATTAACGTGGGGACGGCCTTTCTTAACATTCCTGCATTATATACACTCCGCACATGCTGCAAATAAATTTATAATCACCGCCTCCTGTACGCCACCGTAACGACACATGAGATTCAGGGTTAAGACTAGCAGCACCAGTAAGGTTGTTACCGTGGAGGGCACCTTGGGTGCGCTCTTACATGAGCTCCGACACGAGGGGTTGCACAATGGCGACGTCGTGGCGATAAAGCACGGGTTTCCCCCACGGAAGGTGTCCCTTGATGACGAATCAAAGAGCTTGGCGGAGTTGGGGCTAAAGCTGGGGGACCAGTTGATCCTTGAAACGGCTGCTACGAGCGCGCACTCTCAGGACAACGCAGTCGCGAACAAACAAGGTGCGCGCCCTGCAGGAGCCAACGAGGGCGACATTCCCCATCATTACGACGCTGCCTCGGGCACATACACCATTCTCCGCAACGTGCCCGACGACAACTCATGCTTATTCAACTCGATCGTGTATGCCCTATTGGGCATACGAGACGAGCCTGTAGAGTCCGAGGTGGCCCGATTGCGGCACATTGTGGCTGACGCCATTGGGCGCAACCCAGCGTTGTACAGCGAGCTTGTGCTCGGCAAGCCTGTAGACCAGTACCGCCAATGGATCACCAAGAAGGACTCGTGGGGCGGCGCCATTGAGTTGGGCATCCTTGCCCAGCACTTTGGCGTCGACATCCACTGCCTCGATGTCGAGACCGCCAAGTTGATTAAGTTCGAAAGCGACAATGCCGCCAACTTGGTGGTGTTGGTGTACTCGGGCATCCACTACGACGTCATGGCGCGTAACTGCGTCTTGTCGGTGCTGCACCACGACAAGCAGCGCGACCAGTGCGTATTTGCCAAGGACAGCGACGAGGGCCAGTCCTTTTTGAACGACTGCGTTGCGGTGGCCCGGTTGCTCCAAAAAAAAAACTACGCCACCAACACCACCACCTTCCGTGTGCGGTGCTTGGAGTGTTACGAGGTGTTGGTGGGCGAGATGGACGCGTCCAACCATGCCTCCGAGCGCGGCCACTACCGGTTTGGAGAGGTGGAGGCGCCGCACTAACCACTGATTGCAGCCATGGCGCTGGCACGTGAGCTTCTCGTCCTGCAGGACCACTCGTCGAATATCAACACGAATTTTTTTCTCCATCCTCCAAATCACCGCCGTTGTCAGATCGTCGATACGCACCCATTCAACCATGTCGGCTTCCACGCAATTCTTCTGTATGTGAAATTAGTTGGGATGAGTGGCTGTAATGACGCCCCAGCCGGCGACGCTGCCGCTTTCTTTTTGGCGACCCCCTGGGACCGTGGGTCCCGCTCGAGGAGGGGCGTCCTGGGTCCATGCGTCGGCCAGGTCCACGCCTTCGTTGCCTGCTTCGTCGCGTGCCTCCTGGCACTGCCTGAATCCTCTACCTGAGGTCCTAGCCCTGCCGTGGCGTTCTCGAGCTTTCCCTTGGCACCCAGGCCGCTTGGCGACACACCCCTTTAGGCGCCGCCTCACCTCGCACTATTACTAACCACAGGCCGCATACCAAAGTCGGTGAACCTCATACAGGACTACGAGGAGATCACCTCGTTCCCCAAGCCCTCCCTCGAGTGCCGCGCTGCGCTCTACTCCCCCAACGGCGAATACTTTGCCTACACGCAGCCCCACGAGGTTGTGGTGGTCCGCACGACCCCCTCGGCGCCGCTCCAGACCCGCATCGAGATCGCCGATGCCTTCGACATATTCTTCTCCCCCAGCGGCACCTACTTGTGTCTCTGGTGCAAGCCGGTGTTGCTAGACCACGCCAGCGGCGTCTGGACCAAGAACGTCAAGGTGATCAACATTAGAAGTGGCAACAGAACGGTGTTGGAGTGGTCCAACAAGCATCAGGGCGGCTGGAGGCCCCAGTTCACCGTGGACGAGAGGATCTTGGCCAAGGGCACCAACAACAAGGAGATTGACTTTTACGAGTTGCCCCAAGTGGGCAACGGCAAGGTGGGCGGTGCGTTTGCGGCGCCCCAGGAGGTAACAGACGCCGACGCCGACGCCGAAGCGGCCGCCGACGCCGCCATCATCAACATCAACCGCCCCACCCACAAATACAAGCCCGACCGCCCCTTTGGCAGCTTCCAGCTCAGCACGGGCCGCAACCCGTACATCGCCGTATTCATCCCCGAGAAGGATGCGCAGCCGGCGCAGGTGTTGATCTACAACATCCCCAACTTTGCGCAGCCCATCTGCCAGAAGCTGTTCTTCAAGGCGGAGCGGTGCCAGTTGCGGTGGAACGCGTTGGGCACGGCGTTGCTCGCGTTGGCCTCGACCGACCACGACACCACAAACAAGCTGTACTACGGCGAGACCAACTTGTACCTCTTGGGCATTGCCGGCAGCTACGACCTGCGCATCCACTTGGACAAGGAGGGCCCCATCCACGACTTTACGTGGCTGCCGCTGTCGCGCGAGTTTGGGGTGATATACGGGTATATGCCGGCCAAGACTACCTTTTTCGATGCGCGCGGCAACTCGATCTTCCTGCTCCCGCCGGCTCCCCGCAACACTATCTTGTTCTCGCCGCACGCGCGGTTTGTGCTTGTGGCTGGGTTTGGCAACTTGCAAGGCACTGTTGACGTTTACGACCGCCAAAACAAGTTTGCCAAGCTCACGACGTTTGAGGCCACCAACACCTCGGTGTGTGAATGGCTGCCCTGCGGCCGTTTCATCTTGACCGCCACCACGGCGCCGCGGTTGAGAGTAGACAATGGTTTAAAAGTCTGGCACGCCACCGGCAAGTTGGTGTACTTGAAGGAGTACCCCGAGTTGTATCTGATTGGATGGAAGCCACAGGGGGTGCAGGAGTTCCCGCAGTTGAAGGTGTTGGAGCCTGCGCCCGAGCCGCACGTGCTGACGACCGACTTTTTGGCCAAGAAGCTCGCCAGCGACACGGTGGCGCTGGCTAAGCCGGCGGGCGCCTACAGACCTCCCCACGCCCGTGGCAGCTCTGGCCCGGCGGAGAAGATGTCTTTGTACCAGAAGGAGTTGCTTGCTAGGGGCAATTCCCCCAACGCTGCCGCTGGGGCTGCCGCCGCGGCGGCAGCTGGCGGCGGCGGCTCTGCTCTTCGGGCTATTCCTGGGGCGGCACCCGCAGCGGCCAAGCCCGAGCTGAAGCTGGCCCTCAAGAACCGTAAGAAGAGAGAGGCTAAGAAAAAGGAGGAGGAGGACAAGGCTGCGGCCTCAGCCGAGAGCTCACTGCCGACCCCGGGCATTGGTGCGACGGTGGCTAACGCTGCCGCGTCTGCGGCTTCGGCCGTGGCTGCAGCTGCGGCCGACACCGTCAACGCAGTAGCCGGGGCTGTCGAAGGCGGCAGCGTGGTTGGCGGCACTTCGTCCTTCGAGGACAAGAAAATCCGTTCGTTGTTGAAAAAGTTGAGAGCGATCGAGCAGTTGAAGATGAAACAGGCGTCGGGCGAACCCTTAGAGGACACGCAGGTCTCCAAGATCCAGAAGGAAGAGGAGATCAGAAAGGAATTGGAGGTTTTGGGGTGGTCGGAGTAGAGAAGGGCCGTCAATTATAGAGCTTGGTGAAGATCACACTCACCAACCAAGATGTAGGCGACATGGTGGTTTCCAAGTGGTTGTGCAACCGTCCCAAAGAGGCAGTTTAATTGACGTTTTCGATGTGCGTTGATTTGGATCATTTCTTTTTGTTTTTTTCATTTGACTTTTTTTTTTGATACCCTCCTTCCGGCCCGCCTTACGGTTAGGAGCTTTGATGGTCAGTGGATCATAACCAAGCAACCAAAGCCTTCCGCACTATACGCAGAACGGGGTATTGCCGGTTTGGCGAGGGAAAAAGAAATGGATTATCGGCTTAAAATAGATGCTAGCCAAGAAACTGTCTACATCTAGGACAGCACACCATCCGCTGTAAGCAAGCGGACACTGCAATGGCGGCGATACAGATGCCACAGCCGGCCGAAATGTCGGCCGGCACGCACGCGTTCCTGCAGCGGTGTTTGGCAGCGTCTGGGTGCGCCGGCGCGATACACGCGATTCGGCGCGACCGTGTTTCAAAACAAAGTTCCACATAACTACCGAGCTATGGGGATTCGCTCTTATGTACGACATTTGACACAAAACAGCGCTAGCGCACAATGTCAGCAACCGCACCGCGCGCCAAAAAGAAAATACAGCCTAAACCACACGTGATGCCACAGGCGTCGTTGCCGTCCTATGACGGGCACGGCAGCGAGTGTCTGCTCCTCGGACGGCCGCCGGACGGCTCCGTGGTCTCGCGACTGTGAGTGGTCCGCTACCCGCACGCTGGCAATGGCTCGATGGTCTGCGACGTTCCAGATTATGGCGTTTCTTTTTTTTCTCTTTGTGATTTTTTTTTTCTCTGAGCAGTACTATGCCGCTGCCCATGGCCTGCGCCTCGAGATTCCTCTAATTTTTGTCTGATCGCGTTCCTCCAAATCAAGGAGGCTCCTGAGCGGTGCCTAAAAAACATTTGATCTCACAAAAAGTGCGCCAGTTTCTTTTGGCTTTTTCTTCACCTCTAGAGTTACGTTCGTGGGCCAGGATCTATATTGAGGGTCCAAGGTATGTACAGTGGCTGCCAGTGTGCGGGGAAGTGGCGGACGAGGGCGGCGGCGGACGCGTACGCGATGCGACGAGACCACGCGTGGGGCTAGGTCCACGCGAGGAGGCAAGGATGTGATGTATGGGGCGTCATCGCAGGGAGCCTTTCTGTGCCCGATGCGAGTGCCCAGAGGCGGGTCCATGGGCTGGGTCAAGGGCAGACCTAGAGACTGAGCCTGTGGGCTACGCCCGCGGGCGATCCGGACGCGTGGTGGCTCTGGCAAGCACGAGGGCGCGCTTGCGGCTAACGCGTTCACGCTGTCGCTACTCGCTCTTGTTGCTTCGGGATCGCGCGGGCCAGCCCGCAGGTTGCGGTTGCCCCCTTGACTTGCGCCTCTTGTTCGCCGCGACTGCCGCGCCTTCTTGCTTCTTCGCACCGCGCTTCAAATTTTTCCTTCTCGATACTAACCGGCAGATGTCGTACGACAATAGTAACCATTACTATGACCCGAACCAACCCCAGGGTCATGGTGGCGAGGGCTACTACCAGCAGCAGCCCTACGATGAGGCTGCCGCGCAGGGCCAGCCGCCCGTGGGTGGCCAGGATTACTACGACCCCAACGTGCAGTACCAGCAGCAGCCCTACGACATGGATGGGTACCAGGACGGCCAGTACGGCGCGCAGGGGCAGCAGTACGGCGGCCAGGTTCCGCAGCAGCCCAACTACAACGCCGACCCCGAAGCGTTTAGCGACTTTTCGTACGGCGCCAACGGCGGCCAGACTCCCGGCACCCCCGGCTACGACCAGTACGGCACGCAGTACACCCCGTCGCAGATGAGCTACGGCGGCCCGCGCTCGCTGTCGGGCACGCTGACGCCGATCTACGGCGGCAACGTCAACTACGACCCCACGCAGTTCCAGATGAGCTCCAACTTGCCGTACCCGGCTTGGTCTGCCGACCCACAGGCACCCGTCAAGCTCGAGCACATTGAGGACATTTTCATCGACCTCACCAACAAGTTTGGCTTCCAGAGAGACTCGATGAGAAACGTGTTTGACTATTTTATGACCATGTTGGACTCGCGCTCGTCGAGAATGTCGCCCGCGCAGGCGTTGCTCTCGTTGCACGCGGACTATATTGGCGGGGAGAACGCCAACTATCGCAAGTGGTACTTTGCCTCGCAGCAGGATCTCGACGAGCTGATTGGGTTTGTCAATATGAACTTGGGCAAGCTCGGCCGCAAGGCCAGAAAGGCGCTGAAGAAGCTGAAGAAGGCGCGCGCCGCAGTGGAGGAGCACGGCCAGGACATCGAGGCGCTCACCTCTGAGTTGGACGGCGACTACTCGTTGGACGCGGCCGAGATCAGATGGCGCGCCAAGATGAACACCTTGACGCCGGAGGAGCGCGTCAGAGACATTGCGTTGTACTTGCTCTTGTGGGGCGAGGCCAACCAGGTGCGCTTTACTCCCGAGTGCTTGTGCTACATCTACAAGACCGCCTTTGACTACTTGCTCTCGCCGGCGTGCCAGCAGAGAACCGAGCCCGTCGCCGAGGGCGACTACCTCAACCGCGTCATTACGCCGTTGTACCGCTTCCTTCGGTCGCAGGTGTACGAGATTTACGACGGCCGCTTTGTCAAGCGCGAAAAGGACCACAACAAGGTTATCGGCTACGACGACGTCAACCAGTTGTTCTGGTACCCCGAGGGTATCTCGCGCATCATTTTTGAGGATGGCAGCAGATTGGTTGAGATCCCCGCCGAGGAGCGCTTCTTGCGCTTGGGCGAGGTTGAGTGGAAGAATGTCTTCTTCAAGACGTACAAGGAGACGAGAACGTGGTTGCATTTTGTCACCAACTTTAACAGAATCTGGATCATCCACGGCACGTTCTACTGGATGTACACCGCGTTCAACTCCCCCACCTTGTACACCAAGCACTATGTGCAGACCCGCAACAACCAGCCCACCACCTCATCGAAAATGGCGGCGGGCGCCATTGGCGGTATTGTGGCGCTGTTGATCCAAATCATCGCCACCTTGTGTGAATGGATGTTCGTTCCCAGAGAGTGGGCCGGTGCGCAGCACCTTTCGCGCAGAATGATGTTTTTGATCATCATTTTTATCTTGAACTTGGCCCCCGTGGTGTTCACCTACTACTACGCCGGTTTGCAACTCGTGAGCCGCGCCGCGCACATTGTGTCGATTGTGGGGTTCATCATTGCCATCTTGACGTTAATTTTCTTTGCCATCATGCCCTTGGGCGGGTTGTTCACCAGCTACATGAACAAGCGCTCGAGACGCTACCTCAGTAGCCAGACTTTCACTGCCAACTTTGCCAAGTTGCGCGGGTTGGACATGTGGATGTCGTACTTGATCTGGGTGCTCATTTTCTTTGCCAAGACGATTGAGTCGTACTACTTCTTGACCTTGTCGGTGAGAGACCCGATCCGTATCTTATCCACCACCACGATGAGATGCACCGGTGAGATCTGGTTCGGTGCCGCGTTGTGCAAGCAGCAGGCCAAGATTGTTTTGGGGCTCATGTTGTTGACCGACTTGTTGTTGTTCTTTTTGGATACCTACATGTGGTACATTGTGTGCAACTGTGTGTTCTCGGTGGGGCGCTCATTCTACTTGGGAATCTCCATTTTGACCCCCTGGAGAAACATCTTTACGCGTTTGCCCAAGCGCATTTACTCCAAGATCTTGGCCACCACTGAGATGGAGATCAAGTACAAGCCCAAGGTTTTGATCTCGCAGATCTGGAACGCTATTGTCATCTCGATGTACAGAGAGCACTTGTTAGCGATTGACCACGTGCAGAAGTTGTTGTACCACCAGGTACCGTCTGAGATTGAAGGCAAGCGCACTTTGAGACCTCCCACGTTCTTTGTCAGCCAGGATGACAACAACTTTGACACTGAGTTCTTCCCCAGAGAGTCCGAGGCGGAAAGAAGAATCTCGTTTTTCGCGCAGTCGTTGGCCACCCCGATCTTAGAGCCCTTGCCCGTTGACAATATGCCCACGTTCACCGTGTTCACCCCGCACTACACCGAAAAGATTTTGTTCTCGTTGAGAGAAATCATCAGAGAAGAGGATCAGTTCTCCAGAGTCACCTTGTTGGAGTACTTGAAGCAGTTGCACCCCGTTGAATGGGAGTGTTTTGTCAAGGATACCAAGATCTTGGCCGAGGAAACCGCCGCGTACGAGAATGGCGAGGACCCTGAAAAGGTTGGCGAGGGCAACGAAGACGGCCTCAGAGGCAAGATCGATGACCTCCCCTTCTACTGCATTGGTTTTAAGAGTGCCGCCCCCGAGTACACTTTGAGAACGAGAATCTGGGCCTCCTTGAGGTCGCAAACGTTGTACCGTACCGTGTCTGGCTTCATGAACTACGCCAGAGCAATCAAGTTGTTATACCGTGTCGAGAATCCCGAGTTAGTGCAGTACTTCGGCGGCGACCCTGAGGGCTTGGAATTAGCCTTGGAGAAGATGGCTAGAAGAAAGTTCAGATTCATCGTGTCGATGCAAAGATTGGCCAAGTTTAAGGATGAAGAGATGGAGAACGCCGAGTTTTTGTTGAGAGCCTACCCCGACTTGCAGATTGCCTACTTGGACGAAGAACCTCCCTTGAACGAGGATGAGGAGCCCAGAGTCTACTCCGCTTTGATTGATGGTCATTGCGAGATGTTGGAGAATGGCAGAAGACGTCCCAAGTTTAGAGTGCAGTTGTCCGGTAACCCAATTTTGGGTGACGGTAAGTCTGATAACCAGAACCAGGCGTTGATTTTCACCAGAGGTGAGTACTTGCAGTTGATTGATGCCAACCAGGATAACTACTTGGAGGAGTGTCTCAAGATAAGATCAGTGTTGGCCGAGTTTGAGGAGTTGAATGTCGAGCACGTTAACCCCTACGCGCCTGAGTTGAAGAGTGACAAGCACACGCTGCCCAACCCGGTGGCTATCTTGGGTGCCAGAGAGTACATTTTCTCGGAGAACTCGGGTGTCTTGGGTGACGTGGCCGCCGGTAAGGAGCAGACTTTTGGTACCTTGTTTGCCAGAACGTTGGCGCAAATTGGTGGTAAGTTGCATTACGGACATCCCGATTTCTTGAACACTATCTTTATGTGTACCAGAGGTGGTGTGTCGAAGGCCCAAAAGGGTTTGCACTTGAACGAAGATATCTACGCCGGTATGACCGCTGTGTTGAGAGGTGGCAGAATCAAGCACTGCGAGTACTTCCAGTGTGGTAAGGGTAGAGACATGGGTTTTGGCTCGATTTTGAATTTCACCACCAAGATTGGTGCCGGTATGGGTGAGCAAATGCTCTCGAGAGAGTACTATTACTTGAGTACGCAGTTGCCCTTGGACCGGTTCTTGTCGTTCTACTATGCCCACCCTGGTTTCCACGTGAACAACATCTTCATCCAGTTGTCGTTGCAGTGTTTCATGTTGGTGTTGGCCAACTTGAACGCGATGGCGCACGAATCGATTCTTTGTGCCTACAACCGAAACTCGCCCATCACCGACATCTTGTACCCCTTTGGCTGCTACAACTTGGCTCCCGCAATCGACTGGATCAGAAGATACACCTTGTCGATTTTCATTGTGTTTTTCATCTCCTTCATCCCCTTGTTTGTGCAAGAGTTGATTGAGCGCGGTGTGTGGAAGGCGGTGCAGAGATTCTCGCGGCACTTCCTTTCGTTGTCGCCCATGTTTGAAGTGTTTGTGGCTCAGATCTACTCGTCCTCCTTGTTCACCGACTTGACTGTTGGCGGTGCTCGCTACATTGCCACCGGCAGAGGCTTTGCCACTTCGAGAATTCCGTTCTCAATTCTTTACTCGAGATTCGCCGACTCCTCCATCTACATGGGTGCGCGTTGTATGTTGATCTTGTTGTTTGGCACCGTGGCCCACTGGCAGGCCCCTCTCTTGTGGTTCTGGGCGTCCTTGTCGGCGTTGATTTTCTCGCCGTTCATCTTCAACCCGCACCAGTTTGCCTGGGAGGACCACTTTATCGACTACAGAGACTTCATCAGATGGTTGAGCAGAGGTAACACCAAGTGGCACAGAAACTCGTGGGCCGGTTACGTAAGACTCTCGAGATCGAGAATCACCGGTTTCAAGCGCAAGTTGATTGACGACGTATCGGAGAAGGCTGCCGGCGACGCCACCAGGGCGCACAGATCTAACGTTTTGTTTGCCGACTTTTTACCCTGTCTCTTCTACACCGCCGGCTTGTTTGTGGCGTACACTTTTGTCAATGCCCAAACCGGTGTCACTGACGACCCCAAGGAGGTCAACTCGGTATTGAGATTGATCATTTGTGCGTTGATCCCCGTCGTGGTTGACCTCGGGGTGTTGGGCTTCTGTCTCGGCATGGCGTGCTGCGCCGGCCCGCTCTTGCACATGTGCTGCAAGCGCACCGGCTCCGTCATGGCGGGTGTCGCCCACGGCATCGCCGTCATTGTCCACTTGGTGTTCTTCATCGTGATGTGGGTGTTGGAGGGCTTCAACTTTGCCCGCATGTTGATTGGGGTCATTACGATGATCTACATTCAGCGCTTGTTGTTCAAGTTTTTGACCCTCACGTGCTTGACGCGCGAGTTCAAAAACGACAAGGCAAACACGTCTTTCTGGACCGGAAGATGGTACGGCTCCGGGTTGGGCTGGATGGCGTTTACGCAGGCGTGCAGAGAGTACTGCGCCAAGATCATTGAGATGTCGGAGTTTGCCGGCGACTTCATCTTGGCCCACATCATCTTGTTTTGCCAGTTGCCCATCTTGTTCATCCCCTTGATCGACAGATGGCACTCCACCATGTTGTTTTGGTTGAAGCCCTCGCGCTTGATCAGACCCCCCATCTACTCGTTGAAGCAGGCCAAGTTGAGAAAGAGAATGGTGCGCAAGTACATCACCTTGTATTGCGCCGTGTTGGTGTTGTTCATCGTGGTGATTGCCGCGCCCGCCATCGCCGCGGGCCAGGTGTCGGCCACGCTCGACGACACCGTCAACGGCAGCGGCGGCTTCACCGACGGCTTGATGCAGCCCCGCAAGCAAAAGAACAACGACACGGGACCCTCGAGACCCGCCAGCTACACTTGGGTGTACTACTCCACCAAGTACTCCCACACCACCGCCTACTCCACCAAGGACTAGGCTTTGTATAAACTTGTTTTTTGTTATAAACAGATTATGGAGGCGATGTAAGGCCGCTGAGGTGCCACCAGTGGTAGGCCACGCGGGCCAAGGTCAGGGCAGCGTGCACGAAGTGGCCACGCGGCTGCGCGCTCAAGGCGGCCGCGCGGGCCACGCGGCTGCGCGCACGGGTGGGGCGCGCTGCCAGCGGCCGCGCGAGCGTCTTTGCGCCAATAAACACGCCGCTAGCTAGCTTCTCACCATGATCCTGACGTCCGCCTTGTACAACCTCCCGGTGCTGACCAAGGTGTTGCTATCGTCGTTGGCGGTGGTGTCGGCGCTCATCTTTCTCATCAAGATGAACGCCTACCGCGCGATGCAACGCGACGGGGAGGCGCCGCGGTTCCACGACATTCTCGTGCCGTACCTCCAATTGGTCCCGCGCACCACGCTCTACTACCCCTGGGTGGTGGTGCCGGCCATCTTCGCCGAGATCACGGTGCTCCTGTTTGTGGTGCTGGCGGCGGTGCTTGGCGCAGCGCTGCGCTACGTGGAGCGCTTCTGGGGCTATCGCGAGGTGGTCAAGTTTGTGCTCGTGGTGGGCGCGCTCACCAATTTGTGGACCGTTTTGGTTACGATTGTGTACAACGTGGCCGCCAGCGAGGCGCCGCGCGCCATGGATGTGCCCCTTGGCGGCGGCATTCTGTACTACGTCGGCTTCCTCGTGGTGCTCAAGCAACTAATCCCCGAGCACAATGTGATTTTGTTCAAGGGGTTGGTGCACTTTCGGGTCAAGCAGTTGGCGCTCTTGTTTTTGGCGGGCGCGACGGTGTGGCTGGCGGCGAGCCGCGCGCTCTACCCGGCGGTGCCACTGTGGGGCGCGTTTGTAGTGGCGTACGCGTACTTGCGCTTCTACCAGGCGTTGGCAACGGACCCATTGTTGCCTCTCACGGCGGTTAGCGACGGCGCCAGCGCGCCGGGACGCGCCTTGGTACGCGGCGACGCGTCTGACGCGTTCCGCTTGGTGGAGTTCTTCCCGCAGGCGTGCAAACCGTACTTGCTGCCGGTGTTCGACACCGTCTACGAGTTTGCGTGCTTGCTCGGGGTGGTGACGCCATTCAACGACGAGCTGGTGGAGCAGAGCAATGCGCGCGCGGCCAAGCGCCTGGAACAAGCCAGCCAGGCGCTGAAAAGCGTCGCCAACCTGGTGGCGGAGAGACGCCGCCAAGTGGCGTTGCAGATGATCGAGGAGCGTATTGGGCGCGAGCTGACCTGAGGGGCCAGTAAACCCTCCAGGGCCGCCCAGCCCAGCGACCTTCATCTACGGGCGCCGGGGCGAGCCGAGAAGTCTTGAATTTAAGGGCACAAGGACTTGTTAAGGTGTAGGGGTGGTGGCTGCAAACACGAAGGGGAGGCGCCCTAGCTACAATCCGCGACTTCCCAGGCTACGGTCAAATGGTAGACCGCGGAGCCTGGCACCCGCGGGCCGAGTAAAAGTAATAGATTGAGGCCTTTGCGGCGAGCAAAGCGCCCGTCGAAGGCGCCCCGGAGCGCCCGACCAAGGCGAGCAAGTGCCCGTCGCAGGCGCCCCGGAGCGCGCTCGGTCCATAGGGCAAAATAGGTCTCACAAGAGAGTGTCGCTCCGCGAGAGTCAGGCAGCCGAGCGCAGTGAGCCAGGCTCGACGCTGTCGCGCCCGCCGCGCGGCGCCCGCGGAGCGATGGGCGTGGCAGGGGCACCGACGCCGCTAGCGGGCACGCGGAGCTCGCTCGCGCCGCCGCGCGCCGCGCGCGCTCACCGCGCCCACGACAAAACTCTCATCGCTTCACCCACAACACCGAGCAGTCACCGCTGCGACCGCCCCTGATCACACCCGGCCTGGCTATAGTCGCCTTACTTGGGAACCTACCCTCGTGAATCCGCCTCCCGCCGCCCTCAGCCGCCCCCACCGCCTCCGCCGCCCCCGTACGCGCTCACCTCCCCGCCCATGTTCCGCCGGTCGCTCAAACCGCGCCACGGCGCCAACGCCAGCTTCTTGCCAGTGCCCGCGACCGTGGGCCGCGGGCTTGAGAAGCTCCGGCACCGCAACGCCGCGCTCGTCGCCGTGGTGGCGCTCCTCGCGCTCTACGCGTTAGTGCTTCCCGCGGCGCGCGTGGCGGCGCGCGCACTCGCGGCGCCGCCGCCACGCCGCTACCCGCCGCCGCACGTCGCCACGCTGCGCACGCTCGTCGAGACGCTGCTGCGATACATCTTCCCCCAGATCGCCCACGCCCCCTACCTCCGCGAGCTTGGCGTCACCAGCTTGGTCGAGGAGTCCAAGGTGCGCGACGCCAACTTCCCCGAAATCGAGAAAACGCGCGTGCGGCTGCTCAACTTCTACGACCACCCCGACCCCAAGGTCCAGGCGCGCAAGGAAGAGGAGGAGAACAAGTTGCTGGACCTCTCGCGCGCCAAGAACGCGTTCAAGAACCACGACAAGACGGTTTTCCGCCCCAAGAGCCGCCAGCACTACCCCAAAGTAGTGGTGGTGCTGGCGATCGACTTTGACCGCTACTCCGTCGAGGCACTCACAATGATAGTGCAGAACCGCGTCGACTACGCGCATCGCCAGGGCTACGGCGTCTACGTGCGGTGGGCCCAGGAGTTTTTGCCGCAGTTGGGCTCCCTCCTGTACCTCAAGCACGAGCACCGCGCCAAGTGGGTGCGCATTTTCTGCGTGCGCGCCGCCATGTTTGCCTTCCCCGAGGCCGAGTGGTTCTGGTACCTCGACGAGGACCTGATGATCATGAACCACCGCATCGAGGTGAGGGACTACCTCTTGCTGCCGGCGGCGCTCGCGCCAATCATGCTCCGCGAGCAGCTGGTGATCCCGCCGCTGGGCACTATCAAGACCTACCGCAACAGCAAGGCCGAGAATATGCGCGTGGTGTTGACCCAGCTGGAGACCAAGCTCGAAACGGGGCTGTTCATGGTGCGCAACGACCACGTGGGCCGCGCCATCGTCGACCAGTGGAGCGACCCGTTATACTTGCACTACCAAAACTTCCCGTACGGGCCCGACTCGGCGCTCACCCACGTGTTGCAGTGGCACCCGTTTGTGCTCAGCAAGGTGTGCATCATCCCGGCGCGCACCATCGCGGCGCAGCACACCGACGTCGAGTTGCCGGCGCCGACAAACGGCAAGGGCGGCGACCACGTGCATTACTACGAGGGCGACTTTGTGGTGCATTGGGACTGCAAGGGCGCCGCGTGCGACGCGCTCGCATCGCGCTACTACCAACAGCAGAAGAATACATAGACAAGAGCTCGACCCGGTCGAAGTTGTAGAGGCTAGCTGCCGCCGCGCTTCGCGCCGCCAGGCGCCAACGAGCCGCGAGGGGAACCCCCGAGCTTGGCCGGCCGCCGAGCCGCTGCGCGGCCCGCGGCGAGCGACTCGCTAAAAGTCCTCTAGCGACACCGCGAACTCGGCGGGCCGCGCCGCGCGGAGCCGCTGCGCGGCTCGCCACGTTCGGATAATGTCCGCCATCTTCTGGACGCTCTGCTCGCGCTCAATGTTGACCGTGGGGATGATGTCGCGCGCGCGCAACATCACCAGGATGTACGAAAGCTCGCGGAACAGCGAGTGCTCGCTGTAGGGAAGCGTGTAGACGCGGTATAACGGGTCGCGCGCCGCGCGCGGCGGCGCCTGGGGGAGGATGTGGTCGCGGTAGTTGAAACTCGGCTGCGTCTTCATCACCAGGAGCAAATCGGGGATGGTGATGCCGGGAGTGGCGGCGTCGACGCCGCGCTCGCTGCCGCCTTTGGAGAAGGTCCACCCGGTGGGGCGGAGCCCGATGCACCGCTCGTAGTGGTGGAAGTAGCGATTGTGGTTGAAGTACTTGGAGAGCTCGCCAACCAGGCCGACGATGTGCATGGGGACGAGGTGGATGACGCAGGCGTCGGCAGTGGAGCTAGCAGCAGCAGCCGCTGCTGAAGCTGCTGTCTCTGCCAGGCCGGGCATCGCTGCCGCCAGGCCCTTCGGACCCGGGCCCGGACCCGGGCGGCGCGGCGGCACATCCTCTCTCACCAACACCAGGTCCAAGTACTCATCCCCATACGTCCTCAATATCTGAAGCTTATCGTTTCGACTGTTGATATTCGACACGTAGATCGGGCACCCCCCGAGCTGCCGCAGGATGGCGATGGCCAAGTTCTCCTTGCCAATGAGGTAAGTGCCCACAAGCACTAGCAACTTGCGCTTGGCGGCGCGGCCCGCAACAAAGTCAGTGATGCGTGTCTGCGTGTGGGCGCCGAACCACGAGGCAAAGAGGGACTTGCCGGCGGCGGGGTCCGGCCCCACGAGCTCTGCCATCATGCGCGCGGCGGCGTCGCACACCACCTCCTGCTTGGGGAAATTGTAAGCGGGGTCCATGTAGGTGGTGTCGAGGTAGAGCTTGTCTAGGGATGGCCCGGGGGTGTCGCAGTGGAAGGGGGTGAGCTTGGGGTGGTGGAGGATGTCGCGGTTGACGCGGAAGTCGCCGCAGTGGAGGTAATATGAGGGAGCTCCTGCGCCCAGCGAGGCGGAGCCAGCCGACTCCAAGGGCGGATCCATGGGCGACTCCCTCAAGCTGGCTATCGATCCAGGCGACTCCAGCTTCAAGGGCGACTCCAAGCCAGACTTCAAGCCAATCTGGACTTCTTCCAAGTCAGGCTCCCGCTTCAAGCTGGGCTCGGAGCCACGCTCCAAGCCGGAATCCTCTTCCCCGTCTCGCTTTGTCTCTGGCCTCATCGGCACCGACATGAACAAGAAAATGGCCGCCCCCGGGCAGTGGTTGGCGGTAATCGGCGTCACATAGAGCCCGGGGCTCTCGGCAGCCGCCGCGGCATCCACCACCGTCGTCTTTTGGTGCTTCTGCGAGCAGTCGTAGCGCCGCACGCAGTACGTCACGTTGAGCGCGAGTGGTTCGAGAAAGCGCCGGTCGATGCTGAAGCGGAGAGTCAACAACTTGGCAGTGATCTCGGTGCAGTACACGATGGGGCGGTATCCTGCCTCCTCGATGGTGTCCCCGGCAAACACCCTCTGGTAGCACCAGTTCTTGGAGATGCCGCCGTAGTGGTCGCCGTGGAAGTGGGTTAGAAAGTACTGCAGGATCTCGGAGTGCGCCGCGAAGCTGAAGGCGTCCACCAGGACGCGATAAACGCTGGCGCCGGTGCTGAACGTGAGCACCTTGACCTCGGGGATCGGGCGGCGCGTGGAGGCGCGGCGCGAGATCGTGGCGGGCGGCTTGATGATCTTGTCCTCGGCGGCGACTTCCTTGATGATGGAGGTGTTGATGTAGGCGGGCGGGGCCATTCCGGCCCTGCCGCTGGCTTTAGCCGCGGGCTTGGCGGGGGTGGCGCCTTTAGGGGCCGCCTTGGCGGGGCCAGCCCCTGTGGCAGCGGCCCGCATGGCGGTTGCAGCAGCCGGTGCTGCCAGGGTGGCCTCCTGCTTTTGGCGCTTCCGCGGCGCCGGCGGCGCCAAACAGCAATCAACGTGTAGCGCCCGCTGCTCTACCAAGAGCGCCTCCAACGAGGCGCCGCACACCGGGCACAGCACCTCGCGGCAGCGAGCAACGTGTTCCGCACGCGAGGCCGGCGGAAACCCGCCGAGGGAGAGAGAGCACCAGCGACATCGCGGTTCCGCAGGCTTTGCCACGGCTGTGGCCTCCGCCTCGGCCGCGGGCTCGGCCTCCGTCTCCGCCGCGGGCTCGGCCTCCGCCTCACGCTTGATGGCCACCCGCGCCCGCTCGGTGACCACCTCCACCTCCCCGGTGAGGTCCACATACTGCAGCCGTCTCGCGGCAAGCTCAAAGATTGTGCGCTGCCCCATGGAAGAGTGGCGACCTTTTTCGCATTCGCAGCCACTGGCAATTTTCGCCATGGGCCTTCTCTCCATCATCAAGAAGCAAAAGGCCAAAGACCGAGAGGTGCGTGTGTTGGTGCTTGGGCTCGATAACGCCGGCAAGTCCACCGTTGTTGCGGCGATGCTTGGGCTCCCCACTAACGATGTGGTGTCGACAATGGGGTTCGAGATCAAGACGCATCGCCACCGCGGGTACACGCTCAATTTCTGGGACGTAGGCGGGCAGTCGACGCTCCGCGGGTTCTGGGGTAACTACTACGACAAGACCGACGTGGTGGTGTGGGTGGTTGACAGTCTCAGTGCCGAGCGGCTCGAGGAGCTGTTCAGCGAACTTGAGAGCAAGGTGATGCAGCAAGACCGCTTGGACGGCGTGAGGCTTGCGGTGTTGATCAACAAGGTTGACTTATACGACGGGGACGGGGAAGAATTGCGGCGGAGAGTGGGGGATAGTTTGGGGCTACGCGAGAGCAACGGATGGGGGTTGTTTAGTGTGAGTGGGCGGTCGGGGAAGGGGCTCGGGGAGGTGATGGACTGGATAGTGGGCGAGCGCAGCGATGATACGAGCGATCAAAGAAGCGAGCGAGAGTAGTGCGTGACGAGCACGAGCAGAAGGTGAAGCGAGCAAGAGCAGAACGTAGACCTAGTAAGAGCCGAACGAGATGAAGCAGGCAAGAGCAGTGGTAAGTGAGCCAGAGAGAGCGCGCTAAAGCGAGCGCCCTCATAATAAGCGCAGAGTTAAATTCACGGAGCAGACCGCGTGTCCACCGTGAGCGCGGAGCGCAAACCCGCGCGGAGGACGCGGCAAGCAACAGCTGACACCGCCTCAGCGCGGCATCCGGCGCCTCCATGATCATCTCGTATCTTGACGTCGCTCGTGTTTCGCGATTCGCGTCGCGACGCGTAATTTCGTCCCAAAGCAGCAATATCGCCGCCATCGCATCGCGCTATATAGCAACGCCGGCGGCCGGCGCGATGCCGCAGGTCTCCAGCATGTACACCCCCGTGGATCTTCTCCGCACGCTCTACGAGACTGAGCTCGCCCACCAGGAGCGCCTCCTCCACGTGCTCGGCCGCGTCAAGCCGGGTCGCGGCGGCACGCTCGCGGCGCTCTTGCGCGGGCTCTTCACTAAAAACGGCAAGCTCCTCGCGTTGCTCAGCGACAGCCTCGCGCTGCAGGGGCCGGAGGCGTTCAAGCAGTTCATCAACAGCTTCATCTTGTGGTTTGACGACGCCTTGGTGATCTTGGCCAAGTACGCGCGCCAGTTGGAGGCGCGCCACGATGCCGCGATGGCTGAGCCCATCGCCCACTGCAACGACTACGTCGAGTTCATTGAGTACAGCCGCCAGCGCGTGCGCAACCCGTTTGTGTGCGAGCGCTTGGAGCTGATTGCGGCCGCGCTCCGCCAGTTGACGCTGTCGTACCAGACATTGCTGCGGTCGCAGAGCCTCGACGACATAGGCTTCGCCGAGGTGCGGCCGTTTGGCGGCGCTGACAAGGTGAGCTCCTACTTTCGCCTCGACCAGATTGTCGAGCGCTCGGGCCCGCAGAAGTGGTTTCTCGGCAACGAGGCAGTGGAATTGGTGTGCCTCAACTTGACCGCGCTGGCGGCATTCGACGCGGTGGCGCTCTTGACACGCCCGCCGAGCGGCAGCCCCAGCTTGATCTACCCGCCGTTGCGCGTCAACGAGGTGCTGATTGAGCGCCGCGACGACGCGCTCGAGCTCAGCGCGCTTGATTTCGGCGCCCACGCCGCCGCCACCACCCTCAGCTTGGCCAACGCCGACCGCAGCGCGGTGGCGGCGTGGCTCGCCAAGTTGGAGCGCATCTTCCCGCGTCCCCAGCACCTCCCGGTGACTCTCGGGCCGCGGCTGCAGATCGCCTCGCTGGGGTTGGGCATCAGCGTCGATGCTCCGGCTCCGGCGGCCGCCGCCGCCGCAGCGTCCCCCGTGCTGCCGCCGCCGCCCTTCCGCGACCTCATCGACAGCCCCACAGTGCTGCCCTTGGGGCGCTTGCAGCACCAGTTCCTGAAGCTGTGCGAGCTACTCCCGCCGGCGGGACCACACAGCCGCCCCACCGCCGCGGCGTCGCCGCGGCCGCCGCAGACCCGCAGCTCGCTGCACCTGCTGGCGCTGCTGCGCTACGACCAGCTCGTCAGCAGCATCGTCAACGCCACCGGCGAGCAGCAGGTGCTCCGCGACATCAGGCGCGTCGACGTCGAGTCAACGCTATCGGCGCGCAGCGACGACCGCCCGCGGCTGTGCCGCGCCGAGGTGGTCAATCCCAGCGCGTGCAACTCCCCGCGCCAAGCGCCAGTGCCGCCGCTACCCGTTGCGCAGCACCATTTTGCCTCAGTGCCCAACCTCCCCACCGCCGCCCCGCCGCTTTACCAGAACGCCGCGCTGTCCGAAATCGACGTCTCGCGCTTTGGCCAGAACCACAACCCGTCCTTCAGCGTCCACCAGGGGTTGAACAGCCTCTTGGAGGAGCCCCCGGCCCGCACCAAGAGCTCGTTCCTCCGGTTGTTCAAGAAGAAGCCGCGCACGCGCAATGTCCACAACCTCTCCATTGAGGCAACGCTCACGTGTGCCGAGCCGGGCCCGTCCTCAGCCTCCAGCGTCTCGACGACCTCGCCTTCGGCTGCCGCCGCGTTGCCCTCGCCGTTTGAGCTCCCGTCCTCCACCTCGATGCACTTTTTCTCCGCGTCCGTGGACGAGGCGGACTTGTCGGTGCCGCAGCCCCTCAAGGACCTCATCAACGCGTCGGTGGACTTCTACCTCTCGCCCTCGGTGGCGCGCACCTTGATCGTGTCCAAGTGGAAGCAGCGCTACGGCAAGTACGAATTGCTCACCACCAACGAGATGGTGTTTGTCAAGTTGGTGATACACTACGCCTCCAACCAGAGCTGGATGCTCTTTTTCAAAGAGGTCAACGAAGGCGACGAGGTGGTGGACGTGCCCATCTTGTTGCTTAACTTGTGTGAGGCCACCACCACGCTGCAGTCGGCACTCGACTACCAAATCAGCTCGGTCAACGCCGTCACCAACCAGAAAATGACAGTGATGGTGCGTTGCGCGCTGAGCGCCGTGCTCAACGCCATCGACCACAACGTCGACGCCATCCGCGGCATTCTCGGCTTCGACAAGCGTAAGCCCGTCGTCTCCAAGCTGTCGAGCACCCTCACGCTGCTGCTCATGGACACCATGATCACCTCCTCGACCTACACCTCCTTGAACTCAAACGCGGTCACCAAAGAGGTAACCTCCCCAAGCTCGGCCTTTCCCAACCCCACGCAATCGTCCTACGCGTTGGACCTGCTCGCCGAGCTCGACTACGCAGACATCTTAAACAACCCGGACAACGAAAAATTCTTGCTCTTGCAAAACATGAAAATTCGCCTCCAACGCAACGTCGAGGACTACGGCCAGATCCACAACCCGTCGTCGTGGAAAATCCTTTCCATGAACAACTTGAGCATCTACCAGCTTGTGGACAGCTTGACCGGGACCACCTACTACAACTTAGTCGTGGAGGGACCGGAGAACTACAACTGGCTCATCAGCAGCGAGGACAAATTCAAGATGATCGAGAAGATTGGCAAGGCCGGCATGGTGCTAAAGTTGAGCGAGCGCGAGATCTTCTTGATCGAGTGCAAGGGCAAGAGAGAGTTCAAGGAGATGTTCGAGTTGTTTTAGTGGCTGCAAATCTAAAAACAAAATAAGACAAAATCACAAACGGGCCCGCTGGTTTGTGGCCTGCCTTTGCACTAATAAACAAATATAAGCAGTAACTAAACGTAGGACACTACAACATTCAGTACAATGTGGTTGGTGCTGTTTCTGCTGCTGCGGTTGCATTCTGGTGTCCGGTTGTTTCCCCTTTTGGATGTATTAGCGTGGCTGCTTTTCGCAGCCATTGCCAGCGCCGCCAACACCACGCTTGCGCCCATCGAAATTGTCGACAACCAGTTTAGGCTCGCCGCGTCCGACACGCGCTTTCTCTTGAAGGGAATCGCGTACCAGCAGATGCGGCAGCCGGGCTTCGCCTACGACCCCAGCATCAAGACTGGGTACTTGGACCCCTTGGCCAACGCAACCGCGTGCCGCCGCGACCTCGACCTCTTGACCGAGTTGGGGGTCAACGTGGTGCGCGTCTACCAGGTCGATCCTTTAAGCGACCACGACGAGTGCATGGCCGCGTACGCGCTGCGTGGCATCTACGTGTTGGCCGATCTTGCCGAGCCCAACACCTCCATTGACCGCGCAGCGCCGCAATGGAATGTCGACCTCTTGCGCCGATACACCGCCGTCGTCGATGCCTTGCACCACTACCCTAACGTGCTTGGATTCTTTGCCGGCAACGAGGTGACCACCTCCACCGCCAACACCGACGCGTCGCCGTTTGTCAAGGCAGCCATCCGCGACGTTAAGCAGCACATTGCCGCCAAAAAGTATCGCGCCATCCCGCCACCAACGACGATGCCGATACCCGCATGAGTGTCTCGCAGTACTTTGCTTGCGACGAGGTCAAGGCAGACTTTTTGGGGATCAACATGTATGAATGGTGTGGACACTCGACTTTTGCCACACTGGGGTACCGCCAGCGCACCCTCGAGTACGCCAACTTCACCATGCCGCTATTTTTCAGTGAGTACGGCTGCAACACCGTACGGCCACGCCCGTTCACCGAGGTAGAGGTGATGTACAGCAGCGTGATGACGGGTGTATGGTCCGGTGGGATTGCCTACCTGTACTTCGAGGGCGAAAACCACCACGGGGTGGTGGAGGAGGCACCAGACGGCTCGGTGGCCAAGATGGCCGATTTTGACAACTTGCAGCAGCGCCTCAGGCCGGCGAGAGCCACTGCCGAGATACAGCCTCAGCGGGAGGGCATTCTGTCGCCGCCATGCCCCACGGGACAGGGCTGGCGGGCCAGCACGCAGTTGCCGCCGACCCCAAACTCGGACGTGTGTCTGTGTGTGTACAGCACCTTACAGTGCGTGGTGTCGCCGTACCATGTCGACTTCGACGTGGAGGAGTTGGTGGCGGAGGTTTGCCAGTTGACCAACTGCCACGAAATCGCTGCCGATGGTGACGCCGGCGTCTACGGCTCGATGGCGCTGTGTACGCGGCGCCAGCAGGCGTCGTTTGTGCTCAACCAGTACTACCAGGAGGCCGCCGCCACCGCCGCTAGCCGCAACGAGACCGCGCGCCACGTGTGCGACTTCGACGGCCGCGCCATCCTTGTCCAGGGACAGTCGCAAGATTGGAGTCAGGTGTTCGCTAGCGATGGCCGCAGCTGCGCCGCCGTGATGTGGCCGACAGTGGAGAAGAGCCCCGCGGTGCAAAACACCACTGCGCAACCGCCAACCAGCAGTGCCACGACGGACTGGGAGGACGATTTGGACCCGTTGGAGTCACGGGGCAGCACTCTCGCCGTGTGTGGCGTGGTCTCCGCGGCGGTCGTCGCGACGTGCGCAGCTTGGCTTATATGACTAGAATAGATATTTGCTATAGACAGGGACAGCTCAGGCCGCCAAACTAAACTAGCTCAGTCCTTCTTGGGCCCCCACTTCAACCCCAAAAAGCCCCCCTCACTGCCCCCCACCTTTGGTCTGCGGGCGAACTTGGGCTCCACCACGTAGACTCGCTTGTTGCCCAAAGTGTCCAACGCAACGTAGGAAAAGTCTGCCTCCCAGAACAGCTGGTCTACTTGCTCCAAGATCACGGTGCCGTGCTTGCCGGCATCCGACTCGACGTGGAACCGCATCAACATGTGGTCCTTGCCGTCAGCGCCCTTAGTGCGGACGCTTTGGGCGGGGCGATTGCGCACCCACTTGTCGCCAAAGGTCTCGCCATACGCCTTCAAGCGCTCTCCGGGGCCGAATTCCAAGAGCCGCTGTGCCTCTTCGTTGTGCTCAACGAGCTTGACCGCCTTGTTGAAAGTGCGAGTGTCCCCCAGCGGGAGGAAAAGTTCGGAGAGGATAAGGTACACTACGAGAAGAGCGACCCCCAGCGCACCCACCACCATCACCGTGGAGATCAGAAACGTGAACGCGCGCGAGAGTCGGTTGAGGATAAGCTTGCCCTTGGCGTCCTTGTCTGCGTGCGATGGCGGCGGCGGTGGCGGTGGTATCGTTGAGTTGAAGCGCGCGGCGGGGGCGCGCCACAGAGCGCGCAAAGCGTAAAGTGGCCTGGGGCCCTGAGGGCGGCTGACGTAGTGGCGTATCGAGGGTAACACAGCTCCTAAAAGCAGGGCACGCCCGGGCGCGGACCGCACGAATGCGCTACCCGAGAGCGATATGTGGCTGCCGATGGTGAGGAGTGAACGCATGGAGGAGTGGTGGAAACTGAATGGTGCCCGGAAATTTCTCAGCTTACGCGCTATATGAAGGAGGTGGCACGCCGCACAAGGATAGCACAGCGCCCAAGGGCCCGCTGGACTGTGCAAGGTGGACAATCGCGCGAAACCTCACAGAAGCGATGCTTCCGTCAGACTCTGCGCTTTTGAGGAGCGCTGTCGAGCGATGGGCGCATCTCGCGGTGAGCAAATTGGCTGCGAAACGGCCATCGGAGAAAGAACGGAGTGTAGCAGCGAAAGAACCAACTTAACTCTCCAGACCACGGTGGCGGCCTCAATCCAGTACGGAATTACACCAAGCCCCGAAGTTGCTTCATAAAACTGACGAACGTGGTGTTCTTAAGGATAATTGAGAATTCTGTAGAAGGTGCAACAAACGTAGAGCAAGTAAAATTCAGTATGAATTCCTCACCCTTAAGAAAATACCTATTAGTCGCCATGGTGAGTCTAAATCAGAGATGAGCGCCTTTGAGAGAACCATGGCTTAGGGCCATTGCTACGTCTTTCACCTGTTGATGTCGATTATGTGACGATAGTCTTCACTCTTGAGGCACACACCACCGCAACCGCGCTCTTTTCGGCACATGATCATTATGATCCGCTCCTCCCAATCTCATCATAAGATCAGCCCGTGTGGCCTAATTGGTTAAGGTGTAATCTTCCGGCGGTTATGATTGCGGGTTCGAGTCCCGCCACGGGTTTAATCTTCTTTTTTTCCAGGTTCGGCCACTCTGGCCAACCTCTTCTTTTTTTTTCTTTTCGAGCAAACATCGCATCACGTGCAACAAAGGGCGTAGCCCTCTCCAATGGTCGTCCCGCCACCAGATTGTTTTTCCGCCCAGCGCGCGCCATAGCGAAGTAGAAAAAATTTCAGAGGCCCTCGCAACACCGCTTCTGATACCAGCAACAGTTACAATGGCCAAGATCAGTCAAGGTATGTCTAGTGTGGGTTAGCAGCCACTAAGCGCTGCGCAAACGCTCCCATCGGCTCCACCGCTCGGCCCTCACCGCCATCGGCCCATCCACGCCCGTACTAACCTCTCTAGACGTTTCTTCTTCGCGTTCTAAAGCCAGAAAGGCCTACTTCACCGCCTCCTCGGTCGAGAGAAGAGCGTTGATGTCCGCTCCCTTGTCCAAGGAGTTGAGAGCACAGTACAACATCAGAACCTTGCCCATCAGATCCAACGACGAGGTTGTCGTGGTCAGAGGCTCCAAGAAGGGCTCCGAGGGCAAGATCAGCTCTGTGTACAGATTGAAGTACGCCATCCAGATCGAGAAGTTGCAGAAGGAAAAGTCTAACGGCGCCTCTGTGCCCATCAACCTCCACCCCTCCAAGGTTGTCATCACCAAGTTGCACTTGGACAAGGACAGAAAGGCCTTGATCGAGAGAAAGGGCGGCAAGATCGAGTAAGTAATAGGGAATAGATACGATTCTGTCGCGGTGTAGCCACATCGTTATATGAAGCGCCGACCCTACGATTAGGTCGGCCCCCACGTCCTGCATACTGAAGGGGGACCCCGCGCTGGGCGCGCGCGCGCCTGTTTGCGACCGCAATTTACCGGCCCCTGTCCTGGCCACCACCGCCATGTCTGACACCTCAGGCGACGGCGAGCTCTTTAACGGCTTCGGCTCGGCGCCCCTCGGCGGCCGCCGCACCACTAAGCGGTGGAGCTTCCACGGCGTGCGCCCCCACCTCGACGCCAGCGCTGACGGCGAGGTGGCGGCGCGGCGGGCGCTGGCGGACGCGCGCGCCGCCGGCACGGGGCTCGACGCCATCCACTCGCTGCTCTCGCCACACCACATCCTGCCGGCGCAGCTCTACCTGACCGAGCTGGGGCGCCTCTTCCACGCCGGCAAGATCTGCATCGCCATCGCCGGGCTCCCCGGCCGCGGCAAGACCCACCTCCTGGTGTCGCTCACGCGCTATCTCCGGTGGCTCGGGGTCAAGACGCACCTGTTCCACTTGGGCGACTACCGCCGCCGCCACGCGCGGGCCAACGACATCGCACACGACTTGTTTGTGCCGCAGCCCGACGACCCGCGCAACGACGCCTTCCGCCGCCGCATTGTCGACGCCGCCATCACCGACATGCTTGCGTTCTTCAGCGGCGGCCACGGCCAGGTGGCGGTGTACGACGCCGTCAACGCGCTCCCGCAGTACCGCCGCGACTTGGAGCACCGCTTCAACGCCGAGGGCATCCTGGTGTTGTTCATCGAGCTGTTGGTCACCGACGAGCTGATTGTGTACCGCAACATGGAGCAGGCGGCACGCATGCTGCCGGACTACCAGGGGTGGGAGTTTGCCCAGGCGTACCGCGACTACAGCGAGCGCATCAAGGTGTTGACGCCGTACTACCGTGAGATGGGCACCGGCGCCGCCGACGGCGACGGCGACGAGCTGCGGCTCAGTTACATCAAGTTCATCAATTTTGGAGAGCGCCTCGAGCTCCACAACTCCAACTACGGCTACCTCATCAACAAGGTTGTGTTTTTTTTGATGAATCTGCGCATCAAGCTGGGGCTGGTGTACTTTGCCCGCTGCTACAAGAACTCCTTGGAGTATCTGCACGACCCGCCATTGGACGAGGCCGGGTTGCGCTATGCCCGCAACTTGACTCGCACCATGGAGGAGTACTTGGCCACTGTCGGCGGCAAGCACTACTTTGACCGCGGCGCCATCGAGCGCAAGCGCCAAACGGAGTGGGACATCCAGCAGACGATCCTGGCTTCGGCCAGCACGGCGCTGCTCACGCCGGCACATCTGAGTGCGCAGCTGCCGCGGTTGGGCCCGGGGGATAGCCAGGTACTGCCGCAGCTGCTCGCCAAGCGGTTGGCCGCGCCGGCGCCACCGGCGGCAGCGGCGGCAAGCGCAATGGAGCAGCTGGCACTGGCGCTGCTGCGACGGCCTGCGGCCGGCGTCGACGGCGTCGACGACGACTCGTTTGTGGTGTGGACCTCGGCCAAGCGGCGCACCATCGAAACGACGCAGTTTTTCCGCGAGAAGCACATCAAGATCCGCCACCGCGTGCAGCTTCTGCAAATGAACCCGGGGGTCGTGGGGGGCATGACGCGCGAGGAGATTGCCGCCAAGTACCCTGCCGAGTACCAACAGTACTTGGAGGACCCCTACCACTACCGGTTCCTGCGGGCAGAACTGTATCACGACTTGGCAATCAAGATCGAGCCGTTGATCTTGGAGATGGAGCGCATGAGCGGCGATATCTTGATCATCGCCGACGACACCGTGTTGAAGGTGTTTTACGGATATTTGATGTCGTGTTCGTGCTACGACATCCCGAACTTGGAGTTTCTGACCGATGAGATCATCGAGATCAAGTTCAATGCGTACCTGAACACGGCCAAGCGCATCAAGATTAAGGATTATGAGGAGTAATACAGGGATAGCGAGCGCCAAGGCGGCAACGCTGCGTAGGCCTCGTAGAGCCGCTCATTCGGGCATGTTATCTGGTTAGTGGCTGGCGCGCGCCCTGGCGCCCCGCGCCTTGGGGCCCCGCGAATTTTTGAATTTTTGGCGTTTAGTGGGCACCATGAGCCTCATCCCTAGTGCCGAGTACGCCTCGCCGTCGGCGCGGGCGTCGTTTGCCCCCGGCGCGGGGCCGCACACTACCAACGGCCGCACAACGCAGATTTCCGAGATCGTGGTGCAGGCTGGCGGCGAGGACCGCGACCGGCCCAGCGCCGCGCGCGACACCGCGTTGGGCCACTTGCGCGCTGCGCTCACCACGGTCCAGGACCGCCTCAATGAGTTTCTCACAGAGCGCATGCGCCAGGGCGGCGCGAGCTCGGGCGCGCTCGACATCGAGAAGCGCATCCTCGACGAGGGCTTCGACGGGGAGTTGGCAGAGTTAAAGCGCCCCTAGCTATGTATTAAATGTCTACTTGCCCACAATCTGGGCCATGCTGGCCACCGTCTTCTCCAAGGTCGTCTCCAAGTAGTGCTTCTTCTTCTCAAGGACCGATTTGTTTTCGGCAAACTCTTTTTCGTCGCGGCCAACCGCTTGCAAGTACGTGTCCACGTCGGTGGCCACAAACGCCTTGCCCACGCCTTGCCATACGGGCTCGTTGTCGCTGCACAACCCGTTCAACCTGAGCTTGGTGCTCTGGATGAGGCGGAGATTGGACTCGACGCGGCTGAGCTGGAGGTTGCACATCGAAAGCTCGGCCTTCGACCGGCTGAGCTGGTTGTCCATCTCCACGAGGAGCTTCTTCAAGGCTTCCTGGTTCGACATGGGGCTCGGTACGGCGGCGTGGGGCCCGCTCTTTGGTGCCCCAGTGTGCGCACGTTCCTGCAGACAATCTCGAATCGCCTCGCGCCAAGTCGATGCGCACCGTCTCTGCTCGTTTTAGGTGCTTCGTATTCTTCGTTATGCTTGGACTGGGGTTGAGACGCGCGAGACTGGGCGCCGCTGGCGCTGCCGCGGCTGTCACCGCTGCCGCAGGCGCCGCCAGAGCTGCCGCGCGCCCACAGCCAGCAAGATTATTTGCTACCGCCAGCGATGAGGCGGGCGACACCGCAACGCCCTTGAGCACCCTCTCCTCGCAGCCTTTGGGGCTGGACAAAACCATCGAGCACAACATCAAGTCCGAAACCAACCGCTTGGCCAAGACATTGACCAAGTTCTGGGAAAAGGTGGGTACTGCATACAACTCCACGACGGGCCGCTTCGAGGTGCAGTTGGACGGCAAGCCGCTCAAGACGCCGCTCGGATTTCCGGTGGCACTCCCGCCCGCCAAGCGCAACGTGGCGCACCTCGTGGCGCACGAATGGGCCAACTTGCCCGACTTGAAGGTCAAAACCAACGCCTTGCCCATCACATCGGTGGTGGCGCGGGCCATCGATTTGGGCACCGTCTACCAGCCGCAGCTGCACGTGCCCGCCAGCGAGATGCGCGAGATCGCCACCAAGATCGGCAACTTGGAGGACATCCGCCTCAACATCTTGCGCTACCTCGACACCGACACGTGCTTGATCTTCACCACCCACAAGGAGTACGAGGGTAAGCTCCGCGCGCGCCAGGACGAGTTGTATCTGCCGCAGATGGCGGAGTACAACCTGTTCTTCACTGCGCACGCGCGCAAACACGGGTTGCTTCCTGCAGGAAAGACAATCGAGTTGGAGTACTTGGACTGTGAGGTTGACGGGTTGCGTGGCAACCGCCAGTCAATCACGACGCAGAACGTGGTGTTGCACTGGCTCGAGCAGTTGGACATGTACGATTTGGTGGCGCTCGAGAAGGCCATCTTGACCCTGAAGTCGTTTTTGTGTGGGGTGACGTTGCTCCGGTCGAACGTTGGCGATGCGCGCCGCTTACAGGAGTTGTACCAGGTCAACAAGGCGGATCCACTGGAGTACTACTTCCGCACCCTCGACGAAGTGGTGGAGTTGGGCAACATGGAGACCATCTTCCAGACCGAGCAGTGGGGCGAGGTGGAGGACACCCACGATGTTGACAAGGTGGACTGGTTGCGCAACTTGGCCTCGGCAGCGATTCTCTGCCACTAGCGTGTATATAGATAAGAGGCGAGTAAGAGTGTAGGCGCGGCGAGCGCAACCCCAGGCGGAGCCAGCGTAGCCAGCGCAACCTGCGCAGCTATAGCCAGCATGCCCCGGTACCTGGGGTGGGCATTTGCACCCATGCGCAGCCATCGGGAAGGGAAAAACATTTACGGGCCGCGCGCGGGCCCCGGGGCCGCGCTGCCAGGCCGTCCAGCGCGTCCAGCGCGTCCAGCGCGTCCAGTGCGCTCAGCGCGTCCAGTGCGCCCAGCGCGTCCAGCGCGCCCAGCGCGTCCAGCGCGCCCAGCGCGTCCAGCGCGTCCAGCGCGTCCCCGTGCTACCGCTCTCGGCCACGCCTGCGCTCGCACCCGCCCGCGCCTGCGCCCGCACCCGCCCGCGCTCGCGCCCGCGCCTACGCCCGCACCTACGCCCGCTGGCGCTCGCGCGCTCAGCGCGGCACTGCGCGCTATGCGTTCACCGCGCCACACACTCCCTCCACCGTTCCGCATGGACCCCCCCCTGTTTGGCGAGGTCCCCGGCAAGGCGCCACGCCGGGTCAAGGTGTACCTCCTCCAGGGCGAGGACTGGCTCGACCACGGCACCGGCTACTGCCGCGGCGCCGTCGACGCCGCGCGGCGCCCATACTTCCTCGTCGTCAGCGAGCTCGACAGTGACGAGATCATCCTCAAGCTGTTCCTCGAGGGCTGCGTGCAGTACCAACGCCAGCAGGAGACTCTCATCGTGTGGACGGACGCGCTGGGCCGCGACCTCGCGCTCCTGTTCCAGGAGACCGAGGCGTGCGCCGACTTGTGCGACTTCATCGTGCGGGTGCAGCAGGAGGGCTACGCCCCCGACATCAGCTTGTACTATGTGCTTCCGGGGGAGCCCGAGGTCGCTGGCGGCGCCGCCGCCGACGTCACCGAGCTCATCACCGGCCCCGTCGCCTTGCCGCCGCCGCCGCTGCGCGCCAACATCCACCAAGTGCTCGACCTCCTCCGCCAGGGCACAAACTCGCACTACACCCGCAGCCGCATCCTGCGACACGTGCGGCAGCACGCGCTTGTCGACGCGCTCATCGCCGAGTTTGGCGCCGCCGAGCGCGACCACGACTTGGGGTGGCTCCACTGCGCGTGCGAGTGCGTCAAGACGTTGGTGTTGTACACCGAACCCGCGTTACTCGAGCACCTCGTGGCGCTGGAGGCGCGCGTCGTGGGCGTGGCGGGCATTTTGGAGTACGACCAGGAGTTTGCCGGCCTCAAGGCGGCGCACCGCCGCTACCTCTGCGACGAGCTGCGCCTTCGCACGGTGGTGGCAATGCTGCCGGCGGCGACGCGCATCTTCCGCTTGGACTTTTGCGTCACCTACTTGCGCGACGTGGTGTTGGCGCGGTTCATCGACGACCAGACCTACGGGGTATTGAGCGGGATCTTGGGGGCAAACCACTCGGAGATGATTGGGGTGTTGGGGGAGGAGGGGTTTTTGGAGAGGTTGTTTGGGATGTACGCCGCCGGTGGTGACGCCGAAGTCGGCAGCGCCGGCGCTGACACCTCTAGCGCTAGCGCTAGCGCTAGCGACGGGAGCGAAGGCTTCGCTCAGAGCGTCGCCAAAAACGGCAGTGCCAGCGGCCACGCCGCCAACGCCTGCGGCGCTGCGGACAGCGCCAACGCCTGCGGCGCTGCGGACAGCGCCAACGCCTGCGGCGCCGCCGACAGCCCCGACGCCTGCGGCGCTGCGGACAGCGCCGCCGACAGCGCCAACCTTCGCCGCGACGGCGTCCGCCTCCTCCACCAATACGTCCTCATTGCCAAAACCCTCCCCCTGCCCCAACGCCTCGCGTTCTTCTCCGCGCTCGTGCACCACGGCTTGTTCAAAATGGCGGCCTTCGCCCTCCGCGACGGCGACGCCGCGGTGCGCACCCTCGGCACCGAGCTCATCGTCGTCATCGTCGAGCAGGACGTGGCGCTCGTCAACACCGTCAGTGAGATCGACAACCTGGACCCGCCGGCGGCCAGGCCCGCGGGCGGGCCCGCCGTCGACGACCCCGAGCGCACCCACCTCAAGCTCTCCGACGACATGACCCTCATCGAGATCTTGGCGCGTCTCTTGGTCGAGGACCGCGACCGCGGCCTCAAAATGCAGTCCTTCGAGGCGCTCCGCATCCTCCTCGACCTGAAGACCGCCGCGCTGAGCCCCAACGCCGAGTACGAGATCGACCACTTGGAGGACTTGGGGCGCGGCAGCTCCGACTTTGCCGGCGTCAACACCAGCAACTACTTTGAGGCGTTCTACGCCAAGGTGGCGCCCGAGCTCTTTGCGCTGTTGGGGCTGCCGCCGCCGCCGCCGCCGCCGCCAGACACCCCCTTGCTCCAGCACCTCTGCGACCTCGTCGCCTTTTGCATCAAGGAGCACGAGCCCGCTATCGCCAAGCCCTTTTTCCTCGGGTCGGCCGTGCTTGCGGGCATGGCGCGCCTCATCGACCACAGCGCCGTCAAGACCACCGCAAAGCTCGCGGCAATCCGCTGTTTGAAAGCAGTGATCTCCCTCGACGACGCCGACTATCTCGACTACATCATCGACCGCGACATCTTCGGCCACGTGATGCGGCTCCTTGCCAGTGTGATTGACGAAAACAACATGGCCAACAGCGCGTGCCTCGACTTGTTGGAGGCGGTGATGCACCACCAGGGCAGTGCTGCCTTCAAGCGTCTTGCTCACAGTATTCACACGGGATATCGTCCGGTGTTGGACAGTATCGATCACGTGACGACGGGGGAAGACTTTGTGCGCATGGTGGAGCAGCAAGAGCAAGAGCAAGAGATGGAGGTGAAGGGGGAGGCGGAGGTGGAGGCGGAGGCACACACGGCGCAATCGTCTGAGCCAGCTGCGCCCGCTGAGGCGACGGAGCCGGCTGAGACGGGCGAGACCCTCAAGCGCCGCTTGGAGGACGCCGCAGGCGGGCACCTCAAAAAGAGCGCGTAGCGCGCCTCGTGCGCCTCGCGTGCCTCGCGCACCTCGAGCGCCTGGCCCTAGCCCGAGGGAACGTCTCTCGCAGCGCCCGGCACCCCTCAAGTTCACCCAGCCTCCTTCCACCGGCAGTCTCCTGGGTGCAGGACGATCTGCTAAATGTGGGGAAGAACATTTTTTCATCATCTATGTACTCATCTCAGGTGGTGCTTGTGAGCGGCGGCGGCGGCGTGTGTAGGCAGCAGGCGACGGCGTTGTTGGAATGTGGCGCGCGCGTGTGCATGGTGGGGAAGCACGTTGAGGGCGTTGCGGCGCGTGCGGGCTCGTTGCTCGTGTTGAGCGGAGTCGACATGCGCGACTTGGCGCAGGTGCGGCGTGCAGTGCTGCGCGCGGAGGCGCACTTTGGCCACCTCGACGTGGCGGTTGGCGGCAGCGCCAGCAACCACTTGCGCGACTACGGCCACATCGACGGCACTGCCGCGGGGTGGGCGACGGTGGTGGCGTGCGACGCTGCCGCCACCCTCAACTTGGCGGCGGCGGTGCGCACGCGCGTGCGCGTGATTGCAGTGGTCGACCCCGCGGTGCACGCGTACCCGGTAGCGTTTGTGTCGCGCGCCAGCGCGCCTCAGTTGGCGGCAGTGCGCGCGGCGGCGGGCGCGCCTGTGGTGCTCCTCGGCGGCAGCCGCGAGAGCGTGGTGCGCGCCACGGTGCAGCTCGTGGCGCCGGTAAGCCATTTGTAGCGATTGACCCAGCCCCCCAGGGCCACCCCTGGTCGCGCGCTCGCTCTCCTCTCGACTAGGCGCCCTGACTAGGCGCTCGCCGCGCAGCGCGCGCTGCGCACGCTGTTCGCTCGCGCACGCAATCCATCCGTAGCAGATTATGGTGTAGGGGAGCGGGCGCCGTGCCTGGCGCTGGCTCAGCCGCACCCCTCAGCCCTCAGTGCCCGTCTCACGCGCTGGCGCGCGCTGGCGCGCGCACCCCGCGCACCGCGCACCAAGCGATCCCCGAGCCTTCCTCGCGCGCGCTCGCTCGCACCGCCGCGGGCAATGGCTCACCGTCTCGCTACGCCCGCACCAAACCGCGCGCCGCGCTACGCGCCACGCTCGCTTGTTTTCAAAAAAAAAAAACATCACCACCACACCACACTCTTCATGGCGATCGACCCCGAAACACGACGCAAACTCCTTACGCTACAGAAGAACGGCTGTGGGGGCACAAACAAGAAGTGCTTCGACTGCCAGGCGCCCAACCCGCAGTGGGCGCTGCCCAAGTTCGGCATCTTCATCTGCCTTGAGTGCGCCGGCGTCCACCGCGGGCTCGGTGTGCACATTTCGTTCGTGCGCTCGATCACCATGGATCAGTTCAAGCCCGAGGAGCTCTTGCGCATGGAGAAGGGCGGCAACGGTGAGCTCAAGGCTTACATGGAGGCCAACGGGCTCGACCCGGCGTTGCCGATCCTGCAGAAGTACAACAACTACGTGGCGGAGGATTACAAGGAGAAATTGACATGTGCGATCGAGGGCAGGGAGTTTGTGCCGCGCGACCACCTGGGGGAGACGCTCCCCGGCGGCGCCGGCGCTGCGGCTGAGAGTGCCCCCGCCTCCGCCGCCGCCGCCGCCGCTGCGGGCTCTGCCGCGCAGTCCCCGATAGCGCTGCGGCGCGGCACCCCCGTTACTGACCGCGCCAAGAACGAGGCGTACTTTGCCGAGTTGGGGTCCAAGAACGAAACGAGACCGGCACACTTGCCGCCGTCGCAGGGCGGCAAGTACGGCGGGTTCGGCAACACGCCGGCCGCCAGCAGCGGCGGCAGCGGTGCCGCGGCCGGCGGTTCGCTTGCGGCGCTAACCTTGGACAACTTGCTGGCGGACCCTTTGGGCACGCTCTCCAAGGGGTGGGGGCTTTTCTCCTCCACCATCGCCAAGTCGGTCAACGAGGTGAACGAGACGGTGATCAAGCCGGGGCTCAACCAGCTCCAGGAGAGCGACCTCCTGCTGGAGGCAAAGCGCGCGATGGCGCAGTTTGGGCAGAAGATGCTGGAGACGGGGAAGTACGGCCAGGAGACGTTCCAGAACTTCACTCACGAGCAAGGCTTGGACCTGCGGTTCACGGGGTTGTTTGAGGGGTTGGGGGTCGCCGAGCGCCCGGAGGCGCCGGCGCCGGCGTTCGGCTTGAGCAAGCCCAAGGAGCGGACAAAGTTGGAGGGGATGGGGCGCAAGAAGGATGATGACTGGAACGACAAGTGGGATGAGTTTTAGGAATAGACGCGCGTAGCGAGCGAAGTGAGCGCAGCGACGAGAGCAGCAGAGCGAGTCGCGAAGTGGCGAGCGCAGTGCCAGCGTAGAGGAAGCGAGTGCCAGGCGTAGAGCAAGCGAGTGCCAGCGTAGAGCAAGCGGTGCACCGCTCTGAGAGCGAGCGCGAATCGAAGAGCGCTAGTAGCAAGCAAGAGTAGTACAAAGTGCTGTGTGCAGCGCATTGCGCAGCGTACTTAAGCGCGTATGTGGAGCGTCGAGCGGGCAGAGCGAAGCGAGCGGTGTGGGAGCGCGACGGCGCGAGCGAAGAAGGCGCGTGTAAGGCCAGAGGAAGCGGAACCGCCACACGCCCTCGATCCCCGTGGGTACTCTCTGTATAGTTGGCTCCTGCCGGCTTTATTGCAAACTACTCTTCGCGGCCGGCTACACGCAGCCCCTCCGCGCCATGTGCGCCTCATACTCCTGCGCAAACGTCTGGTAGCAGTGAAAGTACGAGTCCTTGATGTAAAAGTACCGCACCGCCCCCCACCCAAGAATCCAGTCGATAAACCCGACGTCGCGCGCCACCGCGATAATGCCAAAGTAGGCCAACCCAAGCAACGAGCCCACCGCCGCCCCGACAAGCACCTGCTGCGGCGTGTGGTAGAGCAAGTACACCCGCAGGAACGCTACTAGCACCAGCAACACCACCAACGCAGCGCTGCCGACCACGCGCTGCCAGCGCCCAAACCGCTGCAACTTGAATGCAAACACGCACACAAAGTACGCGGCGAAAAAGCCCATAAACTGCGCGTGCGCCGAGGGCATGCCGTAGGTCAAGCCATACAGACCCAGGCCGAAGTCGCGGTGGAAGTCCGGCCGCGGCTGCCGCACCGCGTGCTTGACCACCTTGTTGACCACCTCGCCCACGAGGTGGCCCCCAACAACGATCACGGGCTCGATCTCGCGCGTGAGGAAAAACCACGACGTGTAGAACACCATCGTGTAGATCGGCAAGAGCAGGAGGTGCACCAGCGCCACCGAGACCGCGTCGCGCGGGTCGTAGAGCACGTAGGTGTGATCGAACGGGACGGGGTTGTACTCAGCCATGCTGGGGGAGACGCTGGGCACCACCGTGTCTATATAGGCAAGAGACAATGGCTTTGTGGACCTGTTTGGGAAAATTCAAAAAACTCGATGCGGACGGCGGCGCCGCAGACAACGCGAGACCCGGCGAGTCCGCTGTGGTATGCCGCGCAAGGTGGCGAGGCCCGGCGAGTCCGCTGTAGTAGGCCGCCGGTAGTGCTTCACCGCCGCCGCCTTCACGTCCACCAGATACACTACAGCGGTACCCGCCCCTGGCCCTATCGGGGTGTCGCGTTGCTTCGCAGCCATTGTCCCAAATCGGCCTGTTTGGGAAATTTTCCAATTCGGCCAGAGCATGCGAGGGCGCGGCGAGAACGGGGGCGCATTTTGGCGAGTCTCGCGGTGGTGAGGGCCGGGCGAGGGAGCTCTGCTGGCTGCGGACACGGCGTCGCTGGCGAGGGCCGGCGGACCCGCGAGGGAGGGTTGCGGCGTCGCCGGTGCTGCACCGGAGGCTTCTCTGCCTAGCGGGGCGCTGGGGCGCACGAGGGCGCGCTTTCGCAGCCATTGTCCCATATCGGCCAGTTTGGAATTTATATCGAGCGGCCAGGGCGGTTGAGGCGGGCAGCCAGCCCGCGTTGCACCGTAGCCCTGCGGGCTGGCCGTTTCTGTCTGTGGTGCAGCCCCGCAGGGTGGCCGCCTTTTCTTGATCGTGTATTTATAGCTGCGCCTGGCGCTTCTGCTGCTCGCGGGCCCACCGCGCGGCGTCACGCGTCAGCGGCTGGAACGCGGCGTTGGCGCGCGTCTTCTTGATGAACTCCAGCATCCACGGCTGCGCGTACGCCTGCTTGAGCTCGCCCTGTGGGAAAATGGCGGCCACGTCGCCGAGCAACCCCACCGCGGCGCGCGCCACCAGGTCGGTCAGCAGCATGTTGGGGTCCACCAGCACGTGCTGAATAAACAGAAAAATCTGCTGCATGTACGGCAACACCACCGCGGGCCGCTCGGCACACCCGGCCACCACGCCCACGTACGCATCCAAACACGCCTCCTTGACGTTGAGCACGTAGTCCAACGTGTCGAGCAGCTGGTCCTCGGGCTCGATCTCCAGCGCCGCGAGGCAGATTGACATGACAAAGTCGACGTACGGCTCGAACGCGGCGCCCACCAGCGTCGCCACGTCGCCAAAGCACAGCAAGATCACCGGGCGGAGCTCGCGCTTAACCAGCGCCAGCCGGAGCTGTGTGCCGAGGATCGTCATCAACTGCTCCAAGTACGGCACCATGTGCGCCCCCAACGCCTGCGCCAAGTCCGCCACCACGCCGATGGCGGTCTTGCACGTGGGCAGCTCGGTGTCGACGAGCGCCAGCGTGAGGTACGGCTGCACCGCCGCCATATACGCGGTGAACGCGGCGCCCACCGCCGCCGCCACCGCCAGCACCGCGATGAAAACGTCCTCCTGGATCGCGGTGGCGTGCTGCTGCTGCTGTGCGAGGAGCTTCAAGAACATCGTCATGATGCTGTCCAGCACCAGCGCCACGTCGGCGCCGGCGCGCCGGATGATGTTGGTGAGAAGCAGGAGCAAGTTGGTCTGCACCTCCTCGAGCTCAATCTTGGCCGCGGCGCTCTCCTCCACCCCGCCAATCGTCGCCTCCAACCGCGCCAACGCCTCCTGCGCCACCTCCTGCACCACCTCCATCACGTCCTTCCCCAGGTACACCACAAAGCTCAGCAACGCCTCGTAGGCCAGCGCCCGCAGCAGAAACTCGTTGTCGGCGCGCCCCAGGAGCTCGAGGAGCAACGGCACGAGCGTGCGGTAGTACGGGCTCATCGCGGTGGTGTCGCGCTGCGCGCCGTCGGCGCACAACTGCTCAAGCAAGTTCATGAGCGTCCAGCAGCAGTTGGTCTGCACCTTGGGGTGGTCCTGCAACCCGGTCGCCAACGCGGCCACCACCGGCGCCAAGTTCTGCGCCACCGCCTCCACCACGAGGTCGGTGATGCGCCCGAGGCACCACGCCACCGTCTCCTTCACCTGGAGGTGCTCATCCTTGATGAGGAGCAAGATCGGCTCGAGAGCCTGGGCCACGAGCGTCCTGAGCTGCTCGCGCTCAGGCCCGTCCAAGATGCTGCCAAACGCCATCACCGCCGCCTCGCGCGCACGCCAGTCGGCGGTGTTGCCGATGTTGGCCGCCACGAACTGGAGCGTCGGCTCCACCACGTACAGCCCCGTGTTCTGGGCAAAGAGCTGGAGACACGCGCCCGCAGCCATCGCCACCAGCCAGTCGTCGTCGTCAGGGTCGCTGTTTTGGCGCGTGAGGAGCTTGAGAAGCGTCGGGAGCACGTCCGGAAGCGCCACGAGCGCAAAGTTGAACAGCTCGAACTCCGCGCCACCGCCGCCAGCGCCACCGTCGCCAGCCTCCTCGCGCTGCAACGCAATCTCCAACTCCTCTTCACACACCGACAGCCAGAACTCCACCGCCATGCACGCCACGCGGTCGTCGGCGCTCTGCATGCCGCTCACCGTCAACCCGTACAATGCCTTCTCCATGTAGAGCGCCATGTAGTGGTAGTACAACGCCATGATGCGCAGAAGACACCCAAACGCCGCCGCCTGCAACTCGGGGCTGTCGGCCTGCGTTGCCTCGCACACCACCTGCATGATGTAGTTGCGCTCACCCTCGCGCTCGAAATTGAACCGGATAAACTCCAACAGGTTGACGAGCGCGTTGAGCGCGGTGAGGCGCACGTGCGGCAGCGGCTCCAGTGCCTGGCACCCTTGCACAATCGCAATGAGGATGCCGTTGGCCTGCTGCACTATGGCGGCGTTGTTGGGGTCGGCGCTCTCGCAGATGTAGCCGATCGCCAACAAGCTGGCGCGCTTCACGTGCTCCGCCTGCTGCGGCTTGGTGTTGTCGATGATGGTGGGGATGAGCTCGGGCCATTCGCCCCGCGGCAACTCGATCTCGGCGATCGCCGCCACGAGCTGCGCCGCCAGCCCGGCAACGCGCACGTTGGTGGTGACGAGCGCCCGCAACGCCGTCTGCTTGATGCGCGCGCGCTCCGCCGCCGCGAGCGCCACCCACCGCTGGTGGTGCGCGGCGCGCGCGCCGCTGTCCTTGGCGGTGAGCTGGTTTTTGAGCCCGAGCCCCGCGAGCATCCGCACCTCCGTCTTGGCGTCGTCGTTGGCAAGCGCATCGGTGAGGAGCGTGAGGTACTCGACAAAGTGCTGCGCGGCGGCGTCGGCAAGCTGCTGCTCGGCCGCAGCGCGCTGCGCGGCGTCGGGGTGCAACAACGCGCTCTCTAACACTTGTAGGATGTCCATGCCGTGGCGCTGGAGGGGGGGCCGCACTTGTTGATGAGGATCGCCAGCGCTGCGCGCGCGGCGTGCGAGGGCGAGATCGACAGCAAGGTTGTGCGCAGGCCAGATCGCGCGATCCGACCCGCGCGCCACCAGCCGCGCGCCGACCCGCCAGCGCGCCAGTGCGGCCGGCGGCCGCCAGGCGCGGCGCCAGGCGCCCCCAGCCCCGGGCTGCAGCCTGCGCGCACCACTCGGGCGCGGCGGACCTTGGCGCCCCAGGCTGCGCCCGCGCTAGCGCCCATTCGCAGCCACCGTCTCTGGCGCGCAACGCAGCCAGCCGGCCAGCTCCCCAGGGCTACCGCCCCTTACATCTACTGCCCTCTCCCTCTCCCTATCCTCTCCCTCTCCTCTCCCTCCCCTCTCGCTCTCTCTCTTTCTCTCCCTCTCCCCCTCCCTCTCCCTCTCCTACTCTCTCCCACTACCCCCCGTCCTGCACCTGCCGCGCCTCGAAAAATTGTCGCCAGATCAACACGCTACACGTCTCCACAAACTCCTCACCAACGCCGCCTCCTTCACCCTACCCCTCGCTCAACCGGGCCTGACTACCCCACGCATTCGCCCCCCTCACACCTCACTTACCCCCCCTTTCCCCCCCTTCCCCCCCGCTCCATCGCCCATGGACCAATCGTACACCTTCGACTCGCCGTCCATGGCGTCGGCACACTCCCCCATGATCAACTACCGCAAGGACGCCAAAAAAGGCGTCAAGTTCACCTTCATGGTGGTGGGCGAGCTGGGCACGGGCAAAACCACCTTCATCAACTGCTTGCTCAACAAAAAAGTGATGGCGCACCGCTACGAGGCCGACGCGCGCGCCGTCGGCGACACCACCACGTTGGCGTTCACGCTGGCGACCGCAGCGGCGTTGCCCAATACGCTGGTGCTCACGCGCGGCGCGTTCGACCCCGCCGCCGCCGCCGAGGAGCCCGGCATCGCCCTCACCGAGACGCGCATCGAGATGGTGGACGACGGCGGCCAGAAGCTCCTCCTCAACATCATCGACGCCCCCGGCTTCGGCGACAACCTCAACAATGAGATGTGCTTCGACGAGATCGAGAGCTACTTGCGCCAGCAGTTCGACTTGGTGCTCGCCGAGGAGACGCGCATCCGCCGCAACCCGCGCTTCGTCGACACCCGCGTGCACCTTCTCCTCTACTTTGTGGCGCCGACGGGCCACGGCCTCCGCGAGACCGACATCGTGTGCATGAAGCGCTTGGCGCGCTACGTCAACATCATCCCGGTCATCGCCAAGGCCGACAGCTTCACCGAGGCCGAGTTGCAGCGCTTCAAGCACAACGTGCGCGTCGACATTGAGAAGTTCAACGTGCCCACCTTCCAGTTCGACACCTACGTCAGCGAGTACGACGAGGACGACGACTACGAGTTGATCCAGGAGTGCCGCTTCTTGGCCCGCTTGCAGCCGTTCGCGGTGGTGCTGAGCGAGGAGCTCTACGAGGTGGACGGCCACACCGTGCGCGCGCGGCGGTACCCGTGGGGGCTTATCGACGTCAACAACCCGCGCCACAGCGACTTTGCCATCTTGAAGCTGGTGATCTTGGGCAGCCACTTGCAAGACTTGAAGGACTTGACCCACGACTTTTTGTACGAGACCTACCGCACCGAGCGATTGACGCGCGTTACTGGCGGCGACGGTCTTGATGCGGCCAAGGCGCCCGAGCGCGACCACACCCAGCACAACAACTCGGCGTACGCCGCGGCGCCGTCGATGTCGAACTTGGCGCAGTTGGCCAAGGACGACGCGCTGGTGAGCCTGGTGGGGCTGGGCACACTGAAGCAGCCGCTGGTGCTCCTCGAGGAGAGCGAGCTCGACTTGTCGTTGCGGCACGACGAAAGCACCTCCTCGCAGTACCTGGTGGACCGCCAGGCGTCGGCGTTCAAGCGGTTGCTGATCGGGCCGCAGCGCAACCAGTTGCGGCAGATCTCCGAAACGGTGCCGTATGTGCTTCGCCACGAGCGCATCTTGGAGAGACAGCAGAAATTGGAGGAAATGGAGATGGCCAGCGCCAAGGAGTTGGCCAGCAGGGCCGCGATGTTGGAGCAGAAGGCCGCTGAGTTGAAGGCGAAGGAGAGGGCGTTGTTGAAGCAGTTGGAGGCGGCCGACGCGGCGCAGCGCGCGCGCGCACACGCGGAGCGCGCCGAGCTCGACGAGACCGAGCGCGCCAACACCGACGACGAAACTGACCTCCCAGAAACTACACTGCACTCGGAGCCCGAGACCCACACGGTGCGGGTGCTGCTTGACGAGATGCCCTTGGAGCCAACTATCCCCAAGGACGAGACCCTCACCGATCTCCACTCGGTGGTGCAGAATGGCGAGTGAACAATCTAGACCAACTGTAGGCGATCGCTCCACTTTTGATTGCACATCACGTGTTCCCCCCACTATCCATAAAAGCACCCCATGCCCCACAACTCGCTGGTGCCGCATGTTTAAGACACTCTCTGCCAAGGCGGCGGCGCTGCTTGACCGCGACCTCATGTCGACGGGGGCCTTCTCGATCGACCAGTTGATGGAGCTTGCCGGATTGGCGGTCGCGCAGGCGATCTACCGCCAGTACCCGCCCACCGCGGCGCCGACTTTGCTCGTGCTTGTCGGCCCCGGCAACAACGGCGGCGACGGGCTCGTGGCGCTGCGCCACTTGAAGCTCTGGGGCTACAACCCGATTATCTACTACCCCAAGCGGCCCGCCAACGACCTCTACCTGCGCCTCTTGGTGCAGTTGCGCGACTTGGAGGTGGCCGAAACCGACAATGTGGAGTCGCACTTTGACGGCACCGCCGCGCGGCCCTCGCTCATTGTAGACGCGCTCTTTGGGTTCCTGTTCCGGCCGCCGATCCGGTCGCCCTTTGACGATGTGGTGCGCTTCTTGGCCACTGCCGAGCTCCCGCCCATCGTCCTGGTGGACATCCCGTCGGGGTGGGACGTTGACGCCGGCCCCAGCGCGGGCGCGCTCGACCCGGCCATGTTGGTGTCGCTCACGGCGCCCAAGCCGTGTGCCACCCACTTCGCCGCCAAGGGCAAGTCGCACTACTTGGGGGGGCGCTTCATCAGCCCCACGATTGCCCAGAAATATGGCATCGAGGACATCGTTGCCTTGTACAAGGGAGACGACCTTGTGGTGAAGTTGTAGCTACAATACGTTTGTCATGAATGTATGCTGATATGCTAAGTGTGGGCCGATGCATGGCGATACGCGCTGCGGTCGCCAAACCGGTTCTGGCGCCCTTTCGTGGGTACCTGTGATGGGGTGTGAGGTGCGGCGGCGCTGGCGCTGCGCACTGCCGGGCGCGCGGGGGCAAAATACCGCAGATATCCGTAATCGCGCAGCGAGTCGAGCGCAAAGCTAAACGGTCGCTGCCGCACGATTTGCTTTACCTCTTGCATGGCCTCCTTAAGAGAAGCCGACGACTGGCTCGAGTGCGCCGATTGCACCGACTGAATGGATTCGCGGTTGCGCCGGGTCTTGGGGAGTGCAAGCGGTGTCGGCTGTGGCGCCGGCTGCCGCTGCTGCAAAAGTTGAGCCTGCCGCGCGCGGGAAGTACTCTTCTCCTCATGCTCACTAAACAAGCTATCGCTGTAGCAACTGGTGGCATCCGAGGTCATGGCCTGGGGACTGTGCAAGTAACTCTCCACCACCTTGAGGAGCTTGCCATTTACGCTGGCGTCCAGGTCGCTGTTACCTGTAGACTGGTACGGCGCGCCAAAGTTGAAGGAGGGCGGCCGGAGGGCGCCCGGTGGCTCGTCCAGGTCCAGGCCCAGTGGCAGTAGCAGCAGGAGTACCAGAATTCCCAGCAGCTCCAGTAACAGCAGCTCCAGGGGCAGCCGCAGCAGCGGGAACAGCAGTAGCAGCAGCTCCTCACGCGACACGGGTTCCGGCGACAGCAGCGCAAATCTCTCGGCAACCACGTCCGCCGTTGCCGAGTGCCGTCGGCTCAATGCCATACTTGCAGGAACCGCGGGACAATGGTCGGGCTGAAAGCTGCTGGAAAATTGCACCAGCAGCACCAGCCGCGCCGACGGATGATACAGCGTAAGCAGAAGCAGCGAGCCCGACGACGAGTGCGCACTCCAGTCACGCGAGTGCGACGAAATCGTGCCTGAGTGCGCACTCCAGCGAGCTGTCGAATGCGTCTTTAGGTGCGCGGGAGCGGCAGAAGCCGCGGGCGCGGGAGCGGCGGCGGGCGCGTACTGCGAGTGGGCGGGCTCGGAGTGCTCGCTCAAGGTGTCTAGTACCGCCATGGAAACGGCACGATGCTGCTTGTGGTGTTTTGCTTTTGGGGGCACCGGAGGCGCCACTAAGGGCTGTAGCACCATAGGTAGCAGCTTAGACACCGGCATGCTAACGCAACGCGATCGCACTGGCTTGGATCGGGCGCGCTTGTGCACAACGGGCAACACGGACTCTAAGTCCTTGAGCGTGTGAACCCCTGGGCGGTACTTATCGACAGCCAAGCTCAAGTCTAAGTTGTAGAGGTTGGCGGGGATCGCTGTGGGCCCATCGAGGGAAGATAGTCTTTGCTTCATAGAGGTGCGCGCACCGGTGGCTGCAAACAAGGCGAGTTGCACACCAGTCACTTGTCGATGGGCAACCTAATGCAAAGTCAATAAGTATGCGGGTAGCGGCCGGGAATGTATGCGGCCGCGTGTCTATATAGACATATCGGTGCGGATCAGCCAGTGGGGCCCGGTGGCAGAGATGGCTGGCTACGTCTGCCTGCAGGTGCCACAGATCACGATGGCAACCGAAATGTGGCCGGTTGTCTGGGCGTTTACGGCTACAAAGGTACACAACGAGGTGATACACAAGCACTAGATGTAGCTGTCGCGTCCGTACGCTACGTTATCGGATTGGAGACCGTCATGTTCGCAGCATATATGACATCTCTCTGTAATAATCGTTATTTTTTTTGGGATCACCAAAACACTTTTTCCTGCAATCATTCTATAATTAGATAGGCGCCATGGTCACCGGTCTTTCTGGCATTGCGGCCATAGAACGAATCTGGAACGGGGCCATCCCGGTGCGGGTTGTGTGTGATGAGCGCGAGGTGTACTTGGCGGTCAGCCGAGTTCTGTATCTACCGCTCTACTTCGACGTGCTAGCGTCTCATTTCAGCATTGGGGATAAGCCAATATGGCTAGAAAACAGCGGAGTGCCTCTTCAATGGCACATTCCCACTGGGGTGCTTTACGATGCCCGCAAACTGCCCGATCTTACGTGGCAGCTTCAATTGCATTGCACGGACTACCCTGAGCATCACGTGATACCATTGCAGGCCAATGGCTACAGTCGGCAACTCAAGGCAGTGTATATGAACCAGTTGAAGCAAGCTCTGTATGTATTACACGGAAATTCCAAGGCAGTTATGGGGATGTCGCCTGCGCGCTCAGAAAAGTTGTGGCGCGCAGTCGAGCGGCACGACTGGGGCGACTATTCCGCCTGCAGTGCCGATCTAGTGCCCACAGCACCACGACGGGTGCCCGTTAAGATTTACGCAGGCGCTGGCGTCATTCTGGCCCCAGTAGGGCCCGACGAAGGTTTGCGACAAGTGTTGGAGGCTAATGCTGTAGAGAAGGCGGTTATACTCATCCAGGGCATCGACGTTTCGTTCTTGGTTGACGAAGACGCAACAATGTTACAAATCTGGCAGCTTTTCAAGCACGTTGATCATTTCTTGCACATCACAATCAAGGTGCCGTCCTAAAGGGGCTTGCGGAACACGGCCTGGAGCCAGTTGCGGTACATTTTCAACTGCTTTTTGCGGTTGACCAACAAACGTCGGTCAGTGGCGATTTTCTCCTCCTCAAAGTCGCCAAAAATCTGCCGCAACTCGTCCTCAGTGAAAAAGTACACCCGAGTGCCGTCTCCGCGTATGTAAAAGTTGTCGTCCAACAAGCGGCCCTTTTTGAAGCGAACCTGCGCGAGATCGTAGCGCCCATAGTCGCGGAATAAGATTTCTCCACCAGGCTTGAGGGCCCGCATCAAATTTTGCACCGCCTGCCGCCACTGATTGGGGTGCAAGGCCAGAAACACAAACACCATCACCACAATGTCGACCAGCTCCGCCTCAATGCCCTCAGGGAGTCTACTCTCGGCGTCGGCCAAATCCCACACCAGCGAGTGGGCAATCCCAGCGGCGTTGCTGGCGGCAAAAGCTTCATTGGCACGCACTAGGTCAACTGCCACCTGCAGGTAGTCGCATCCAAAGAGCCGCAAGTTGGGGTTCTGGTTCTGAGTCAAGATCGGGTAAAAAGTGTTGCCAGGGCCGCAGCCAACCTCCAATATTGTCGTGGGCTCGGTGTAGCCTGCCGCAGTGGCGCGGTACAACGAGGGGAACTCTATCTGAAGCCATTTGCGATCTTTGAAGAAGTTTTCTTGGTTGTGGCGATAGAAGATGTCCCAGTACTTGGCCGGGTTGGAGTTGTACAATCCCTTGTCGAACTCCTTGACTGGGTGCTCATATTGTTTAGCTATGAGCTCTTCCGCCTCTTTTATCTGCTCCTCGCCCCACTCGACGTGGTCCCACGCGTTTTCTTGAAAGACATCTTCTTCTTTTTGCAACAAACGCTGACCAAACGTGAAGGGTGTGTCTTTGCCAATACGCGAATTCGACACAGCGTCTTTCCCGATGTCACGGTCTGCGACGCCAACTTCCAGGACAGGGGCTTGAGCCATGCTTGAGATGCCCACGGTGTCCATGGTCGTGATGACTTGAAAAATTGGCTAAAAAAAAAAAAAAAGAATGCGCTTCGATCGGAAGGTAATAGATTAGACATGCTGAGACTCGGTCAAGCCGCGTTTTCTTATGATATAGAAACGGATAGATATTACGAGGTGGTCAGTGGTTGTCCTAAGACAGCTACCTGTAGACTACCCGCCGCTGAAATCTTCTCAGTCAATATATAGTTTGTGTGCAGTATGCAACCAAAGCTACAGCTTAATATTTTAGATGTAGATACATCAAATGACATCAGATTTGCGCCCACCGACTCCACCTCCTGAGGGTACCATCTTCTACGGTGCGGTTCATAATGCGTCCATTCTTCATTCATTTCAATCTGATTCCATAAAATATGTACAAGCAAACTCACGTTTGAGCAGAATAATGCACATCACCCGATAAATCCTGTAGTCTTGCTGCAGCCTGCTCACTCGTCAAGTCACGCTGCGCCTCTCCCAACATCTCAAACCCAACGCAAAACTTCTTGACAGTAGCACTCCGCAATAAAGGAGGGTAAAAATGTATGTGGAACCAGCTGATGTCTTCATCTTCCTTTGTTCCATTCAAGGGCGCTTGGTGAATTCCCATGGAGTACGGGAAAGACGTCTTGAATAGATTGTCATATTTGATGGTCAAGATCTTGATGATAGCAGCTAAATCGTCGATGTGTTTGGTGCTGAAGTCTTTTAATGACCGTAAATGGGTCTTGGCGATCAACAAGGTTTCAAAAGGCCAAAGGGCCCAATAAGGCACCACAACCACAAATGAGTCATTCTCAATAACGACTCTTGTCTTCTCAGCAAGTTCAAGCTCAACGTAGTCGCCCAACATGTGCAGTTTGCAGCCGTTGGGATCGTTGTAATATTTTTTCATGTTCGTGAGTTCGTGCAGAACCTCCGTGGGCACAACATCCAAACACCACGCCTGGCCGTGGGGATGCGGATTGGAGCATCCCATAGCAAAACCTTTGTTCTCGAAAATTTGCAAGTACTTGTATGGAGAGTTGGTCTCAACAGCTTCCCTTTGTAAGTCTGAGTATAACTTTTTCCAAGTGGCTACCACTTGACCAACCTCGTTGGCCGACATCAAGGGCAACGTCAAGCCGTGGTTGGGACTGAAGCAAATGACAAAGCACATACCCTTGACGCCCATGGTCCTCAAAAGCCTTGACTTCTTTGAGCTGGGGTCTGTCTTTATCTCTTCATAATCCGGCTGATCGAGTCTAATGGCTGGATAATCATTGGGAAATACAAATGTCGTCTCATACTTGGGATTAGTATCTCCAGTGGCGCGTGTGTTTCCCGGGCATAAGTAACAAGTGGGGTCGTAGGTTGGGAGGACTGCGCTTTTGATGTCCTCTTGTGCTCCTTGCCACGGTCTCTTCGCTCGATGTGGGGAGCACAAAACGAAGTTCTCTGTCAATGGGTTAAAGCGTCTATGCGAAAAATTGGTAAAATCAAAGTCGGCCATTATGTGGGTGCTATCGACAGGTCAGTATAATAAAACTGGCTGAAGTTGCTTTTATAAGACGTTCGAAGGAAATGCTACGTTACAAAATTTCGTGATACTAACCCTCGGACTAATGAAGACGCAAAAACTTTTTGGATAAGCTTTTTTGAGTTAAGCCCAATAGGTTTTGCCGCGTCAAAATGGTGGGGTAGCGCGCATCACAGAGCTCATACGTCAAGCTTCCGAAACCATAGCGAAAATCAACCATGATGATCGCGATTATGAACACTGCATAAGCAGTAGCCATGTACCGAGCTGATATCGAAGCTCCAGAAGTGAGCGCTACGCTACGTTCAAATTTGGTGGTAATTCAATGTCTCTTTTCAGATATATGATGCGAAAATTTTCGAGTTTTCCAAGTCACTAGGTGCCGAATGTATAAAGTAGTAAGTTTTTCCGATGTCCCATGTCGCACAACAGCTCATGCAGTACGAAGAACATTTTTTAGTCACGGGAGGCGCTGGCTTCATAGGATCACATTTCCTCACATATGTGGTACCAAAGTACCCGTCATTTCATTTCACATGTATTGACAAGCTAAATTATGCTACGAACTTCAGTACCCGGAATATCGACGAACTAATGCAATACCCCAACTTTGAATTTGTTCAGCTTGATATGGCTCAAGACGCCACAGAAATTCACAGTATACTCGTACATAATCGTATCAACAATGTCGTTCATTTTGCAGCCGAATCTTGCGTCGACCGGTCCTTTACAGATCCATTGCCATTCGTTAACAACAATATTAGATCTACTCAAAACCTTCTCGAGCAGATTCGGTTGTTGCTCCAAGAGTTGCCTGGTCTCGCATCCAGCATGCGCTTAGTACATATTTCCACGGACGAAGTCTATGGTGAGTCTGAGTCTAATCAGGTCTTCGACGAAAGTTCGCCTCTCAATCCATCGAACCCGTACGCCGCCTCAAAGGCCTCTGCCGACTTGATTTTAAAATCATACCAACTATCCTTCCAAATACCCGCGGTGATATTGCGACCAAACAATGTTTACGGCTTAAATCAATACCCCGAAAAGCTCATACCAATGACCATTCAAAGTTTACTCTGTGGTAAGCCTGTGACAATCCACGGTACGGGCCAACAAACGCGGTCATATATACACGTGGATGATCTCGTGCGTGGGGTAGAGTTGATTTGGCAAACTTTCAGGCAACAACAAATGCAGTTGCTAGGCCATGATACCAAAACTGCAGACTTTGGTTTCATTGGCGAAATCTTCAACATTAGTAGCGACGATGAAATTGAGAATTTGGCGCTCGTTCACAAAATTGTTGCAATATGCCAACGCCACAAGGTGATTCCCCCAGGGTGCCCCAACCTGCATATAATACATATTTCGGACAGATGCTATAACGACTCGAGGTACAAGATCGATAGCAGTAAGCTTCGCAAGTTGGGATGGTGCCCCAAAGTGGATTTCGAAAGCGGCATTGAATCCTTGGTGAAGGCGATGATCATCAAAAACTTCTGAGTTCCTAACAAGACAACTACTTGACGAGCTCATACACTTTGAGGTCGAAAAGTGAGCACTTGATGGGCATATCCAATGAATAAAAGGGGTTTTTCATCACGTAGTCACTGTAGGCAACGTAAAGTAGCTTGAATAGGTCCTTAGCTATCTGGCACTGCTTGACGAGCTCTCCGCGGTTGTAGTTTTTGAGTTGGTCCTCTAACCCCAACAGCACCGCCGAGGACTGCACATTGTGTACAATGGTGTTCGGGGAGGTGATGATGATGAACTTGATTCCCGAGAGCGATTGAAAGATGTACAAGTTGAACGTATCTGTTTCGAGACTTTGGAGACCCGTATTGTTGGTGTTGGGGTTTTGAGATTTGCCCGTGGCGATGAGGGCCGCGTTACTGGCGGTGCCTGTCAATGCCGGGTGTCCTGCACCCAGTCCGGAAATCCCTAAAGCCCCACCTCCGCCTCCACCCGGTGTATTCGAGACACCAAGCCCCACACTGCTGCTGGCACTGGTACTGCTGGCCCCAATACCACCACCGAAGTCTGCGCTTCGGGCGTCACCGCGTGGTATATTGGGCGTCAAATTTGATGCTATGGCATGTGTTCCATGTAATGTCCCGGCTAGCACAAGATAATCGTTTGCTGATAGCTTGTTCAATTCAGGGCTGACATCATTTTGATAGATCAAACCCCCGGCCTTGTTCAAGATATATAGCAGGTATACCTTCATGTTCAAAGGTTGGTGATGTATCGTAATCACAAGGCATGAAGCTGTGCACCTGGTGGTTGAAAAAGACCAGTTTCGCGCGTCGGGGTTATGTGCAGTAAGAAATTAAAAGTGAGTATTGCTTTCTAGTATGCTATCAGAAACCACCTTTAAGGTTTGGCTTCAGCGATTCACCTACATCAGTTGGAAAATGGTTTGATGGCAGCGATAACCTACAACGCCACCTAGAGGGAGTGCAAATTGAAGGCGAAAAAAAAGAAGCTTCCCCACCAGGAGTCGAACCTGGAATCTTCTGGTTCCAACCGGAAGTGGTTACGTTAATCGTAGCCAGACGCCTTGACCATTGGGCCATGAGGAACGAAGCTGATAGTATTTGAGTTGGACGGGGTATTGTACACAATGCGCGGTGGCGGTGGCGCGCGATTTGCCAAACTCACGCGACCACAAAAAAATCAATAAAGCAAAAAAGAAGCTTCCCCACCAGGAGTCGAACCTGGAATCTTCTGGTTCCAACCGGAAGTGGTTACGTAATCGTAGCCAGACGCCTTGACCATTGGGCCATGAGGAACGAAGCTTGAAGCGCAAAATGCCAAAATCACACGAGTACTAGAGAAGTTATCACAATGAAGGGAAAAAAGAAAGCTTCCCCACCAGGAGTCGAACCTGGAATCTTCTGGTTCCAACCGGAAGTGGTTACGTTAATCGTAGCCAGACGCCTTGACCATTGGGCCATGAGGAACGAAGCTTGAAAAGTTTGACTCCGGAAACAATATGTAAGCAGGGCGTTTGCTGTATCATTTAACCTACTCGATTGTTCTTCAGCCTACAATTGTACCAGTCATAAGGTGTATGTATATCAAAGCGTGAAATCGTGAAGATAAATTAATTAGGCAGACTCGGTAGCAACGGGCTCCTTGCTCTCGCTGTCATCTGAGTGTGAGCCACTGTTGATTATGCCACCTTCGTGGTGGTCGACAGCCAACTTTTCGCCTAACTGTGCGTCGGACAACAAGGGCACACGCGGCTGCCAATTCTTGGACTTCCAAGCAGGCACATTTTCTTCCCAGATCTGCGCGATCTCCTCCAACCTCTTACCCTTGGTCTCAGGGAAGAAGAAAAACACGTGCACAAACATGCAGGCACAGAAGGTGGCGTAGATACAGTAGGTCTTCCAGGTGATGTTCTCGAACGCGGCAGGCGTGAACATGGCAATGGCAAAGTTGAAGATCCAGTTGGCCAGCGTCAGCAACGCGGCACCACGCTGTCTCGACACATTGTCACCCCAAACCTCAGAACAGTACACCCAGATACCGACACCCCACGAGCAGGCAAATGACACCACAAACAAGTAGCAGCAGGCGATAACACCACGTGCAGCCGGCTTTTTGTCATCTGGAATTCTGATGCGCACAGTCTTGTTGCCATTAACCTCTGGAACGGTCTCACCGTATTGGGCCAAAAGCCCCGCCACGGCAAACTGGAATGCCATCATGAGTGCGGCACCAGTCAACAAAATCGCACGACGTCCAACCTTGTCCATCAAGAACAACGCTGGGATTGTCATAACCATGTTCAACACGTACTGAATAGCGCCGGACACCAAACCCTGGTTGCCCTTGTAGCCCGCCATATCGAAAATGTAGACAATGTAGTACATCATCACATTCATACCGGTCAACTGCTGCCAAATCTGCGCAAACACCGCGGTTGTGGTTCTGGCAATATATTTCTTGCTGAACAACCTGGCAAAGGTGAACGCCTTGAGGTCATGTTCAAGCATCAACTGCTCCTTGATTTCAGAGATTTCAATCATCACATCTGGGTCCTCATGGTTACCACCTGCCTGCGTTCTAGCCACAATATCCTCAGCCTCCTCCCAATAGCCCTGTTTTGCTAACCACCTGGGGGACTCGGGAACGAAAAACAATCCGAAGAACAAGAGAAGACCCGGAAGAATTTGAATGCCCCAGGCGACTCTGAACAGCGCCACACCATGGATCTTGCCCAAACCATAACTAATGAAGAACATGATCAAGATGCCCACGGTGACAGACAACTGAAAGAGACCACCGATGAAACCCCTCACCTTTCTGGGAGCCAACTCAGACCCGTACACAGGAGCCACTGAAGACCCAAACCCAATACCGAAACCAGAAATGATTCTTCCAATGATCAACTGGGCACGGTTTTGCGCGGACGACTGGATGGCGGCACCGATCATCCAGAGCGCCGAACAAATGAACAACGAAGCACGTCTGCCAAAGGGCTCTGAGACAAAAGACGACAAGAGCGAGCCAAAGAAGGACCCCAACGACATGGACGCGGTGATAAAACCTTGCATGGTAGAGTTGGGACTGTCGAAAAATCTGTCATACGGACCGGAACCAATAAAGGCAGAGATAGACGAGATGTCAAACCCAAACATCATACCTGAGACACAGGTGATGGTACAAATGAGGTACACATTGTGGAGCTTGGGAAATTTATCGAGGTAGTTCTTGAACTTGAGTGCAGGGGCAACCAATTTCTCTTCGTAGCCCATGGTTGCAAACAGTAAAAAAAGTCTGGTAAAACGATTGGGCATCAGCATGGGCGACAACTGAGTGCTTTTTATAAGTTTATGAGAAATTGGCTGCTACCGGCTGCTATGGCTACAGCGTGTTAGAGCAAACTCGGATAAAACCAGCGACGCACGGCGTCTGATATTTTTTGAGTGAAAGTCACCGGCTCGCATGACACCCCACATTACTTCGCGCCTCAAAAATTAAACCGACTAACAAAGTAAGTTCAATATGCCAGGCTACGGATGTTCGCTGTAAAAATCTCATATACTCAATCAAATGTACTTTAGGTCTATTAGCTCACACGAGTAGGCCAGAAGAAGCTAGATTATCCGTTATCTGCTCGGCGCGAAGGGATAGTCGAACCAGCGCCTAAAAATAGTGGAAGAATCCACCTCCGTTCGGGAAAATTAGGAAGTGTGACAACAGCGAAAAACCTCGATTTTTTTTTTGTTTATGACATGCCCCACGCGGTGCAAGTTTGTGCGGAGAAATCACTGGGGTGCATGAGCACACAAAAATAACGGAATGTGGGAGTGCGCCGTACAATATCGCAAAACCTGATCAAAGTTCTACAATCTTATAGCATTTTAAGTCAAAATCCCAAAACGGAATAGTCCCCTCTTTTGGCTGCAGCTCGGAACATCCGGGCTACTATCTTGTTTTCCTTAACAAACTGAACCTCATTCAAAATTAGACACGTAGACGGGCTGCGAATTATTTATCATGCAGTCGGGATATCCTCCTTACGGCTAGTCGCGCAGTGGACGAAAGTGCGCGCAATGTGAAATTTTTTTAAGGCCGTTCTCATCACGTATTATCGAGCGGGGGATTACGAAAAAAAAAGTAATGCCAAAAAACGCGCCCGGAATAATCTCTCATTTCTTGCTTAAGTTACTTTCGAGTGGTTAGCGTGGCTTGGCTCATTCTGTAACTTCCCAACAAATCGGATATATCTTGCTACGTCACTTGGATACCACTTACCAGATAGTAGATCATTATAATGAAGAAGGAGATGAGGACTCGGTAGGAAATTTGCTTATTATGTTATGTGCAGTTTTTCCGCCTCATTAGCGAGGCCACCTTGAAATCGAATGATTGCGCGGAATGCACGTCGACTGTTCATGCAGCTGTCGGCGCTCATATGCATACTTACCTTCAATCGTCACCTCACTGATTTAAAGCCGGGGCGAATCATGTCTTTTGTGGGGCGATGGATGCGGCGATCTGGTTAGCCGCACGTGCATTGTATTTTTGACGCGAGACGTGTGCCAAGTGAAGCCGTCTAAATGTGTCCCTGGCGGAAAAATCGACTCATGTTAAACACGACATCTGTAGCTTCTCGGTATCACAACCTTATTCCGAGTTTTCCATCACCGTGTGGTGCTCACATGCGAAGAAATGCCCTCGGGTGATTTTTCCCCACTTGCCTCTTCAGTACGAGACCACATTACGACGAATACTCTATCTTCGAGTCTAGGTAAAGCCTGGCACCTAATAGCGCCACTCACCTGACAATCTCTCCGCAAATGTAGCTTCAGTTACCGTGGCAGGTCAATCATCTCGGCTATTATTGCTGTTAACAACTCTTGGGAGATTAGCGAATCGCCCCCAAAAACCCAAACCTGGGAGCGTAAATTTACGACATGACTACGGTACCCTAATGTATGATAAGATCTATACGTTCAATTAAATTCATGCAATCAATTGACGGTTGTCTTGACATGACAGTAGCTACTAAGTGGGGTCTCAAGCCACGAAGACGTTGGCGGAGAATTCACACCGGGGGAAAACACGGAGACGCCCGCCGAATGCTCACTCTCCACATGCTCATACTTTATACAATCAGCGTGATCTTGAAAAAAATCCAACCCTTTAACGGTGGCGTACATATCGTCTAGCGACATGCGGCTGCTGGGGTCCATTGTGAATATCCTGTTCAAAAAGTCGTTGAACTGCTTCGAAATGGGCAAGATCGCCCGCAAAATCGACTTATCCTTCAACATATATGTCCGGAACACCAGGTTTCCGTCGGCAGATTCGATCTCGGCAATAGGCCATGGGTTGCGGGCACAGGTTATATTAACGATCAACACGCCCAACGACCAAATGTCACCTGCTAGCGTCGGAAAGTACCGGTTCATCGTGCATCGATTGGTGTCGCACACGTCGATGGATTGATAACGCGTCAAGTCGACGAGCGACTTGATCAAAGGGGAGCTGGTGTAATTGGTGATGCGTTCGGGCGCCATGTAAAACGACGAGCCGCGACACACGTTGCAGCACACCAAAGGGTCGTTCATGGCAAGGCCAAAGTCGATGAGTACGACATGCACCTCATTGTAGTCTAAGATTGACGCCTTCGAGTGGCTCGTTCGTCTATACAACGGATTGTAGTTGACCATGATGTTCTCGGGCTTCAAGTCGCAGTGGTATACCCCGCGCAGCGCGCAAAACCGCACCACTTCTATGAGTTGCAAAATGACGTTTTTCATCATCAACAGGCGGTCTACGCTGTTGTCGCGCTTAGTGAAGATCTGCTTGTCGATGATGCTCTGGAACAAATCGCCTTGGGCATAGTAGTCCATCATGATCACGATGGCCACCTTGTCGATGTTATAAACCTTGTGGATGGTGGTGACATTGGGGTGATCGTGAACGCGGAGGTGCAATGCTATTTCGCGCAAGAGTTTGCAGTCTGCGCACTCGTGCTGCAAGAAATCGAGATTCAACTCGCTAGCGCTGACGTTTTTGCGGCCACCCGTCTGCGGGTCGTGGAAGCACGCATGCAACTGGCGCTGGATGTTTCTTTTGTTCTCCGCAACGTCAATCGTCTTGGCGCCGTTCGACAGCTTCTTAGGAGGTCTTTTGAGCACCATCTTCGCGGCATACAATGAGTTGGTGATTACATCCTCAACGAGGTAGATCAATCCGTAGGTGCCTGCACCAATTTTGCGAATGAACTTGATATTGTCATTGAGGTAGCAGCCATCCAACGATAAGTTCTCCAGGTGAAGGGCGTGCGTATTGGTGGTTGTGATGGTGGGCGGTGCCGCGCGCTCAACTATGTTTGGCTGTTGCCGCAGTGCACGTAGACTGGGCTTGTGGCTCTCCTTCGTAGATTGGTGATCAAAGAAGGGCAAGAGCGAAAGAGGCATAGTTAGGATACTTTATACTGTATCTTGGGAAAGAGTGAAATGAGATATGGATTGACCGATCGTGGATGTGGGCTTGTCGGCAATAATATAGGAGGTTTAACGCGTAAGCGAGTCGACATCCCTAAATCCGTGTTCGCCATTTTCGATATTTTCGTGTGATGTGTTAATGGGGTGATAATGCGGTGTGGGATGAGAGTCTGCAGCAATATCTTCTATTTTATTTTCTCACCCTTGTCTGTATGGTACCTAGTGTACGAGAACACGGGTACAAAATCTCGAAAGTACCACGGAGTGTTGCTGCTGACGCAGTCGCATCTACCGAGGCAGCATTGGAAGGCAAACACTCCATGCCCAACAGGGACATTCAATCTCACAAGACCAAACCCTCTGAGGTTCCTAACCTCCACAAGCTGATCGCGCCATTTTTTTTTTCAAAGTTCACGCGACATCGGACCACATGAGGCGGGAGCAAAACCGCCTGTCACTCATGGCTTCGGTCACATGCGAACAGAAATTGCTAACAACAAACCAGAGGAATTATTTTGATTAGATGAAGGCTACTATCGTGCGTTACGTCAGTCCTGTTTATTAGTGCTCCTTTATTTATCGATAATGACGGGATTTAGCCCTTCGATGATGCATGTGCCTATCGCTGGCTTGGATATAGTTATGGCATCGTCGAGCTGTGAAGCAGTGATATGCGGGAACCGTTGACGGTAGTACTGCTCTGTCAATGCCTTTGTAACGTTCGCTGCGTCGTCAGCCCTAATAAGATGGACAACGGACCCACCGAACCCTGCGCCGGTAATTCTCGAACCAAACGAGCCATTCGCGCGCGCAATTTGACAAATTCTGTTTAACTCATCAGTACTGGTGTCGTACATGGTTGCGAGTGAAGCCTGGGACTCGTCCATCAATAGGCCAAATGTCTGCAAGAAGTTGTTCGCATCGAGCCTTTCTTGGGCATTTCTGGACTCACGTAACAAATTTAATGTCTGCAACACGCGAAGAGATTCGGTGTAAACGTGCTTGCTGCGCTGATATAACTTCAACTTCGAATATTGCACGGGGAACTTTGACAAGAATCTATGCTTAAATGCCGTCACGGACATGTTGAGGTGTTGTGCCGCCTCTTCTGTGGTAACCCCAAGCCTTAACTCTTTAGTGTCAAACAGCTTATCGACTAGGGCGACCATTTCAGTCAATCGCTTAATCCCAACGTCGATATCATTGTCCCAGGCTGACTTAAAGTATGCATCCATGAAGCCTCGCAAAGTGCCCGTCTCGAGGTTTGAATCCTGCTGGAGTTGCAAGTTTTGAGTTGCAGCCAAATACTCTGCTGCAATCGCCACTTCGACCGCCCGCAAATTGTAGTTGACTGGGGCTGTCTCCTTCTTGTTGGCTTGCACCAAGCTATTTGTGATAAGAAACGCCATATCGATAGAGGGAAATGCGAATGCGTGCCCCTCCAACTTTGGTTGGAACTGCACAAGTAGCGCCTTGTCCTTTTCACCGTAGATCGATGCGCACTGGTCTAACCCACCCGTATTGACTCCGACATAATGCTCGGAAACTACCGTGATGCGAGTCAAGTCAGCCTTGGTCATTTCCTTGATACCATTGGCGCGTAAAATGGCCATTGTAGACGCCACGCAGAAGGCTGCCGACGATGACAAGCCACCCCCCGTGGGAACATTACCATCAAACGTGATATGAAGTCCGTTCAAAGCAGAGTTTGCGTGGCCGTTCTCCTCAAGATACTTTTGGGCCACGATATAGGCGCACTTGAAATAGTTACCCCACAGAGATTTGTTCTGGTCGATGTTGATACTTTCACCGATGCGAGGTGCCTCGAAGGACTCACGGAGAAATTGTGGATCGGTGTTGGTAATGACAATTTCTCGGTTAGCCACCAAGAGTTTCACTGCTGCGAGCACGTCGCACTCGATGGCCATGGGGAGGCAGGAGAAGTAGCTGTAGTCTATGTGGTCGCCGATAAGGTTAACTCGGCCTGGTGATCTCGAAATGAAGTCGGGTTTTGCATCGAAAGTTGAAACGAATTTGTCTACCAAGCGAGCATAACGGCTGGTCTGGTTGGTGGATTTGGCATACAAAGAGAGATCAGTGAAAGTTGGCACAGACATCTCAAGATAATCTCATTGCGCAGTCTACGGTAGATGCGTGTTTTACTTATGAAATTTTGGGTCGGCAAGTCTACCGCGGCCAAGCTAGGGCCAGCATGTTAGCACCACGGAGAAACCCAATTGGACTGAATGCGCTGACGTTGCATCGTAGCGCCGCTTCCCCACAGTGAGCTTGGCGTCAACGCACATCGGAACAAACCAATGCATACAGGAAAAACTTTAAAAGCTTAATCTCAAGGGGATGCCAAGAGTCGATAAAAAATCATGCTCGCGAAGTAGTAACACCACTTTACCGTATCCTTAAAGCGAACTCTACCTAGCCATGGTTCATCATGTAACTTGCAATTTATATCCATAAAGTTCATCTATAATGGCCCTTCCTATTCGATGTGGGGCGTTTTCATGACGATGCATGCATGTCCTGAAAAATAATTTTCATACATTGCGGCGCTATAGAATTGCCCCAAACTCGGCCAGTGCTCGAGGAATGCAACGTTGCCATTGGAGGCTGTACTGGGTTATGGTATATAGTGAATTTGTATCCCGTACAATCTTCATCTGCAATCTCCCTTGATTTGGTCATGTCGATTTTAGTTACCGGAGGTGCAGGATACATTGGCTCTCACACTGTGGTGGAGTTAATCCGAAATGGCTACAGCGTTATTATTGTCGACAATCTTATCAATTCGCTGTTTGATGCCGTGGCACGAATCGAGTTCATTGTACAGCAGCACGTTCCCTTTTATGACGTGGACCTCAAGGACACCGACAGCTTGGCGCAGGTGTTTTCCGCTAACAAAATTGACAGCGTGATTCATTTTGCCGCGCTCAAGGCAGTGGGCGAGTCCACCAAGATCCCCTTGCAGTACTACGACAACAACGTCAATGGTACCATACTGTTGTTGCAAGTGATGGAGCGATTCAACGTCAAAGACATAGTCTTCAGCTCGCTGGCAACCGTATACGGTGATGTCACCCGGTTTGGTGACGACTCCATGATCCCTATTCCGGAGCACTGTCCTAACGACCCCACCAACCCGTACGGAAAGACCAAGTACACCATCGAGCAGATCTTGAAGGATGTGCACGCCAGCGACCCCAAAGCATGGAAGACCGCAATTCTCCGCTACTTCAACCCCATCGGCGCTCACTCACTGGGGCTCTTGGGCGAGGACCCGTTGGGCATCCCCAACAACTTGTTGCCGTACCTTGCTCAGGTGGCGATCGGCCGCCGCGACAAGTTGTCGATTTTTGGTAACGACTACGACCTGAAGGACGGTACGCCTATCAGAGACTACATACACGTGGTCGATCTCGCCAAGGGCCACATCGCCGCGTTGCAGTACTTGCATGGCCCGCAGCTGCAGCAGGGGTTGTTCCGCGAGTGGAACTTGGGCACTGGGGTGGGCTCTACGGTGTTTGACGTGTACCATGCGTTTTGCAAGGCGGTAGGGCGCGAGCTCCCCTACGAGGTGGCTTCGCGCCGCGGCGGCGACGTGCTCAACTTGACTGCCAACCCCGAGCGGGCCAACCGCGAGTTGCAGTGGCACACCACGCTCTCCATCGACGATGCGTGTCGCGATTTGTGGCGCTGGACCACCGAAAATCCGATGGGGTTCAAGCTAGAAAACTACCAGTGGAAACGGTGGGGCCAGGAGTTCGCTAATCGCTTGCACACGGCAACCGTGGGGCGCACCACGTTGGCGGTGATGAACTTGGGGGCCACGGTGCAAAGCCTCGTACACGATGGCCACGCATACGCGATCAGCTTGGGGCTGGAGGAGCAGTACTTGCAGCAAGAAAGCTATGTGGGGGCAACAATCGGCAGATACGCCAACCGTTTGCGCATCCCACCAAAGATCATTTTGCATGGCGGCGACTTCAGATTTGATCGCCGAATGTTCTTGGGCCCTGTGGTCCGCGAGGACGCCGGCTCGATATACTTGCAATTTGTGTTACTTGACAAAGCCTCGTCGGACTTCGCCGGCGACTTGCACTCCGTGGTCACGTACAAGGTGTCGGATGGGTCCGTGGAGGTTGAGTTTGAGGCGAGCGGAACCGAGCAAACTCTCGTCAATCTCACAAACCACACTTACTGGAACGTCAACAAAAGCGGTAAAATTGACGGCACAACCGTCCAATTGGCCACAGACAAGTGTCTCGAGGTCAATGACGACTTGATCCCCACGGGCAGAGTGGTGACGAAACCAGTGACAGAGCTTCTGGACGCGATAGATTTGTGTTTCGTGGCCAGCGAGAAATCTCCCGTCGACACGAGAGAACGCGATTTACGTCAAGTGGTGGAGGCGAGCGGAACAGCTGGAAGACTCACAGTAGCCACCACTGAACCGTCGTTCCAGCTTTACACGGGTGACCACATTGATATTGCCAGCATCGGTGCGCGCGGTGGCTTTTGCGTGGAGCCGGGCAGATTCATCGACGCCGCCAACCACGAAAAATGGAAGGCGCTGGTAACATTGGGCAAAGGTGCAACTTACGGCTCGAGAACGAGGTTCACCTTCCATACAAACTAGAATGAAGTAAATGAACTAGTGAAGTGTAAATTCAAACATATGACCGCCGAGTTGATGATCTTTATTATCGTCACATCCGATCTATTGATTCCAACATTATAAGCTTCCAACAGTAGCCTGTGTAGCGTAATGGTTAACGCGTTTGACTTCTAATCAAAAGATTCCGGGTTCGACTCCCGGCATGGGTTGGATAATATTTTTATGAGTTTGTTCCCCGTTCGTTTTTTGGCCGTTTTACGGCACCCCGCAATTAACCCTGCACAGAACCTGGCGGTCTCCTTTTTCGCTCCAGCAGTTTTGGTACGGCTATCGCACAGTGATTCTGTGGTCTGAGGAACCATGTCTGACGAGGGAGATTTTTCGCCTGGCAGGAAGCTGCTCAAGAATGCAGTGCTCACCGAAGAAGAGAAAAAAGTAAGTCAAACTGTCAGCTTCAACGCGACGGAGTTAGCTAACCTTAGGCACACCACATTGCGTCCGAGCAGAAAAGAAGACTGAATATCCGCTCAGAGTTTGATCGTCTTGTGCACTTGACGCCGACCCTAGAATCTCTGGAAAACCGGTCGGAGTTGAACATCTTGACCAAGTCGGCCGACTTCATCGACAAGTTGAAGGAGGACAATGAGCGCTTAGTAGCTGAGTGTAGAGTTAAGGGGATAGCCGTTCCCGAAGAGTTGATCTACAAGGGACCCGGTTCGGACATATAGCGGGCACAAAAAAAGACACGAAAAAATGACCCTCAACAATGTCCACACCATACTCATAAGCAGTGTCGACAGGTTGACGAGGTCATCCAAGTTATTGCACGAGTTGAATGAATTTAGTCTGTGTAGTGCTTAGCAACGAGGCCAAACTTGTGGCGTGACGCCGTATGGTCCCACACGCCGTCCACCGGTATGTATTCCACCAGGGAAAGGTCAAGTTCAGCGGCGTCGGCCAATGCGGCGTAAAGTATAAGCTTCTCATGTGCATGGGCGGCAATGAGCTGCTGGAGCAAGGCTGAGTCGCTGGAAAAGTGCGTGCCAACTTGCAACGCACCCTTACCGATGTTGAGCCAGTCAAAATGAGGGTCAATTGGGACGGGCTTGCCGTCCTCGTCGTCGGCGTACATATCGACAATGTCTCGGAAGGAAAAACCACCCCATTCAATTGAGGCACCGCAGGGCAACTGGGAGACCTGCACAATAAGCAAGCCAGTTGCGCCAGTGTAGGCTTTCCATGTGGCACTTGCGAGTGCAGCGAGCCGCGCATGCGTTACAAAACACACCGTGGATGCATGCTGAGGGACCCGCACCACTTCGGCCACACGCTGAAGATGCTGGAGCGAAAGAACAGCGTCAAGGCGGTCGTCGTGCGCAGTGGGGAAGGCCATCGTGGCGGGCTCAAGCGGGATCTGTCCCGAAAGCGACGCTGCTTGGTAGCCAGCGTACGTCTCAACAATGCTTTGCGAGTAGGGGCCGATGTTGTGTGGCGCCCAGTACAGTCTCGACCGGATGTGAATGCCCTGCTTAGGTAGAGACCCAGTTAACACCTCACACGAAAGTTGCACTAGACGAGCGTCTGGGAGCGTGGTTGCTATGCAGATACGCGAGGGAGGCAACGAGTAAGCGGCAAAATAGGCAGAGTACACCGCGTTGACACGGGGAAAGTGCGCCATGTCTTGCAATAATAGTGTCACATGCTTGACGTTGTTTGCAGAGACACGGTGTTGCACTAGATAATGATCTAGCTGGGCGAGAACGCACGATAGCTGCGCTTCAACCGGTGCATCGAGGTCCCGTGGTGCCAAGTTGGATACATAAACCTTAGACGGCGCCAGAAATACATACACGTGTGTGTCAACGTTGCCAGTGAATGAGATATCGGCGTCTGGCGTTTCTGTGACGGCTAGTGTCTCGAGGATCTCGGCAAAGGTATCGTCGAGCAATGGCGGAGCTTCCAAGGGATGCCACATCGATGGGTGTTTTTCGACCACTTTGACTGCCACTTTGAGATAGCTCACCCCATCGCCCGTTGAATTTGCAGCCACTTGCTGCAGCACAATTTCGAGCTTTCGCCTAAAAAACGGTGCGTCAAACACCAAAGTCTCAAACTCACCACCCTCACCACACACGTGAACGTCGTACAACTCATTCAACTTGATAAGTTGTGGGTACATTTGTGCAATTGTCTGGCCGAGATGGCGTTGCGTCAACCCAATGGCTGCAACTTTAACGATGCGCGCATCGAGGTCATTTTGGCACATTTCCGCCATCAACTCACGCTGGTCGCGCTGCCAGAGGTATGTGAGAGACGTGAGCCCCAACCGATCGCATACATTTTCTACTCGTGTGCGTTGGTAATGCGAGAGAATGGCTCCGCAGCTTACCCCTTCTAGGTCCGGGTGCAACTGGCAAACCCGCAGTATAAGGCGGAACAAATCCTCAATTTCATCGTTTTGCGTTTGGCGATACTCCAAGTCCTGGTTGGCGGAAGTGCCGCTGATGGGCTCACGGTAAAGCGGCACTTCCAAGCACTCACTGTACTTGTTGATGATGTCGTGGCCCACCGTCTGGAACATGAAGGAGTCAATCTCATCGCAGCCGGGCTCACCGGGGTAGAGATTGGCGAGACACACTAGCTGGTGGCCCCGTGATAGGCAGTGATGAATGTTGTAGAAGGAGTCCTTCCCACCCGAAATTAAAGCTACAAATTTCATCAGAGAACAATCCACTTACGCTGTAACAATAGCCCTACCAGGGGAGTGTCACCAGTGTGCTGTAGGGTGCTATCGCAGTCTGATGCGATGAACCTGCAGATAGACACAGTCACAACTCAGCATGCTCAAGATTACGCGGCCCCCTGGGCGCGTTGGCAGCGTCTGAAAATTTTCATGCAGTTTTGTTTTTCGTTAGTCGCATATAAAGCTGCCATTGCCTGAAAATTATTTACCTTCCTTTTATCATCAACGTAACAAGTCATGCCTCGTATGTACTGATGCACTCAGCACGATGGCTATTGTTGACTTAAACAGCGCTGCGCCGGCCGGGTTTCTGACCTAGCTGTACCTGCACGCTGGAGGTTCGGGACCTCTCTTCCATTTGTGAAGAACAAAGACAAGGTGGAGCTCGATGTAACTGAATCCCCGACACTTCAGTTACTATCGTGTGAGCTCCGCGGTGACCCCAAGCTCAGTTGACTGTGCCAGGCGACCTGCGGAGCGTGTGTCCATTTGCTTTTTGTCTCACAGATGTAGAAATTGGTTCGGCCGAAGTTGACGATAGCGCGCGATTTCAATCGCTTGTTTTCGCAATTCTAACATTCAGGTGCTCCTAGAACCTACTCCAAGACTTACACCGTCCCCAAGCAGCCTTACGAGTCCGCTCGTTTGGACGCTGAGTTGAAGCTCGCCGGTGAGTACGGTTTGAAGAACAAGAGAGAGATCTACAGAACCAACTTCCAGTTGTCCAAGATCAGAAGAGCCGCTCGTGACCTTTTGACCAGAGACGAGAAGGACGCCAAGAGATTGTTTGAGGGTAACGCCTTGATTAGAAGATTGGTGAGAATTGGTGTTTTGTCCGAGGACAAGATGAAGTTGGATTACGTCTTGGCGTTGACCCCCGAGGACTTTTTGGAGAGAAGATTGCAGACCCAGGTGTTCAAGTTGGGGTTGGCCAGATCCATCCACCACGCCAGAGTCTTGATCACCCAGAGACACATTGCCGTTGGTAAGCAGATTGTCAACGTTCCCTCTTTCCTGGTGAGATTGGACTCGCAGAAGCACATTGACTTTGCCCCCAACTCGCCCTACGGCGGTGGCAGACCCGGCAGAGTAAAGAGAAGAAACATGAACAAGTCTTCTGAGGGTGACGCCGAGGAGGAGGAATAAGTAAGTTGGGCGGCGTCTGCGGATGCACTAATACAATTTATCTCTTCATATAAGTGTAACATAGCAATCAATAGGAATACTGGCGACATGTAGCCATCCACAGCGCTTGGCATTGAGAGCGCACGGCGGCACCGCGATGAACCATATTGCAGCGGCGCATCTGAGGTTGTCACGTGTGATATTGGTGGGGACTAGGGCTCAGCCCCTTCGCGCACATGACTCTCCAAATACCGCCAGCTGAGCGCGCGCGCCCTCACTCTGCAAATTTTCAGACCATAGAAACCCGTTGGACCTCTCCATCTACAACCTAGTCACTAAGCAAAATGGGTAAATCGTATGTACAGCTAGACGTGGTCTAGCGCCCGGCATAGGCCGGTGCCTGCAGCTCCGACGGCAACGCGGTCAACTGCTGCGGCCGACGGCGGCCTACCGCCCACATCAGCCCTACTAACACCATAGACGTGGTTACAGATCCGGTACTCGCTACGCCTTCCAGCGTGACTTCAAGAAGCATGGTGCCATTCCCCTCTCCACCTACTTGAAGACCTACCGTGTCGGCGACATTGTCGACATCAAGGCCAACGGTTCCATCCAAAAGGGTATGCCCCACAAATACTACCACGGTAAGACCGGTATCGTGTACAACGTCACCAAGTCTGCCGTTGGCGTCATCATCAACAAGGTTGTCGGCCACAGATACATCGAGAAGAGAGTCAACTTGAGAGTCGAGCACATCAAGCACTCTGCCTGTCGCCAGGAGTTCTTGAACAGAGTCAAGACCAACGCCGCCTTGAAGAAGGAGGCCAAGGCCAAGGGCGAGCAGGTGCAGTTGAAGAGACAGCCCGCCAAGCCCAGAGGCGCCTACGTGGTTGACGCTAAGACCAACGTGCCTCAGACCTTGGCCCCGGTGCCATACGAGACTTTTATCTAAGCTTAATACAACTTTACGGGTCAGCCCAGTAGCAGCATCGAACGCCGTGTCAAGCGAATTGAGATCCCTGTGCCAGCGTTCTCGTTGAGTTGACAGCAGGTATCTGCGACCTGTAACCACACTACAACCAGTCCCTTTCCAGCTCTTCCCTCGTAGTCTCTGCAATGGCCCTCGTGTTAATATCCTGCATATATCCAACTATGCCACGCCAACATTCGTGCCGCTAGCCACATCCCCCGCTCGAGCTCAATGGAAGTCAAGGACGTGCCGTCTGGACCGGCGGAGCCCGACCTGGCCAATGCAAACGAGGTGTCTGCCTCGACGCGAGCGGAGGCGGCAGCCCCGCCCTCCAGCCAAGTAGACGACGCCACTCCTCTGGGCGCGCCCCCAGCCACGGCTCGTGCCGTGCCGACTGCGGAATCCGAGGCACTGGCTGCGAGCGAGGAGGTGCCTCAGGCGGCCGCAGCGGCCCCGAAGGACCGAAGCGCCCTGGCAGACCTGCCGGCGGCCGGTGCCACGGGGGTCTCCGGCGCTTCAGTGACCCCCTCGGCCCCGGACGCCCCCGGCGGCCTCGCCGCCAGAGGAGCAGCCGCGCTCACCGCGTGGGCCGAAATCGACCTTCCTGCGCTTCAGCGGCGCCTAGACCACGAGGCCCTCGAGCTCAAGGAAGACCAGAAGTCGTCCCTTCTCAACCGTAAAAACCTCGCCAACAAGACCAAAGAGTTCCGCAAGCTCCCCGACGAGGCCAAACTCAGTGAGGTCAAGCCCCTTCTCAAGCTCTACCAAAACGAGATCGACGCTCTCGCCAACAAGAAGCGAGCGATGGAGACAGTGTTTTTCGCAGTGTATCGCCAGCTAGCAGAGGCTCCAGACCCGCGGCCGGTGCTCGAGACCTCGCTCGATGCCGTGGCGGAGTACGCCGAAGTCGAAAAGCTCCATGCAACGGTGGCGCGATTGGAGGACGAACTCACACGGCGGGCCGACTACGACCAGTTGAAGCAGCGCCTCGTGCGCAACGAGCAGCGCCTGCAGGAGCTCTTGCAGACGCAGTTGCGACAAAAGGAGGATGAGCTGCGGGCGTTGGTTGAAGAAAAAGAGGCTAATTGGGCTGAGCGCGAAAAATCGTTGGTGCGGCAGCTCGAGGATGCCCGCCACCAGGCCGAAGAATTGCGGGTGGCTGGGGAGGTGAGTGCCTTGAGGGAGGGTGCGAGGCCGGACGCAGCCCCCAGGGGAGACGGCGCGGTCGAACTCATTGCGCGCGACTTGGAAAGGGCGCAAAAGCGCATCTACGAGTTGGAAAAGCGCAACGAGCGCCTTCGCCTCGACTTGACCAAGAGCCAGAGCGCCGGCGAAAGCGCTCAGCTCAAGCAGCAGTTCACCAAGCGCATCGACGAGTTGGAGGGCGAAAACGCTCTGATGATTGCCCGGTTGGAGAGTGCGCAGCGGCGCGTCAGCAGCATCGAGGCCGACGCTAGGGCGGCACAGGAGGCTGCCGCGCGCCAGGCGCAGCAGGCGGCCGCCGAGGTGGCGCGTCTCCGCGCCACAGTCGACGCCACCAGCGACTACGGCGAGTTGAAGCACGAGGTGCACTTGTTGCGACAGATCCAGTTTGGCGAGGAGGAAGCCGAGGGCGTCGATGCCGCCATCATTCAGCGCAACAAGGCGCTCACGCAAGAATTGGCGGAATTTCGCGCACAGCACGAGCTGTACGTGGCTCGCATCGCCGAGCTCGAGACTGCGCTCAAGGCACGCCTCGACGAGCTCGCCCAGGCGCAGTTGTTGAACGACCGCCTCGAGCGCGACCTCGGCAACCTCCAGGGCGGCAGCGCCACTGATTGGGACAACATGAGCATGCTATCGGGGGTGTCCAAGATGACGGGGGTGTTTGGCCGCCGCAACGGCAGCGTGGGGAGCGCAAAGGAGGACAACTCCATCCTCCCGATCATCACCAAGCAGCGCGACCGGTTCCGCGAGCGCAACAGCGAGCTCGAGGACGAGCTCAAGCGGCAGTATGCCACCATCAGCGACCTCAAGCGTCAGCAGAGCGCGCTTCGCAAGGACAACGAGGAGTTATACGAGCGCACGCGGTTCCTCGCGCTGTTCAAGCACGAAAACACGGCGCTGCTGGCGCGCAGCCGGCGCCTAGAGCCCAAGGCCAACGCCGCGGTGGTGCACGACAACCCGTACCGCGCCAACTACGAGCAGAAGCTCCATCCGATCGAGCAGTTCCGCCTCAAGGAACAGGAGCGCATCAGCTCCCGGCTCTCGCCGTTGGAGCGTCTCTTCATTCTGTTTCTGCGGGCCGTCTTGGCCACCCGCACCACCCGCATGTTGTTTGCGGGGTACTGCTTGGGGCTTCATTTGGTGGTGATGGTGGTGACCGTCTACGCCATGAGCTACAACACGCTGATGATCCCCGAGGTGGGCATCAACAGCAGCACGGGAGGGGTCGCCAGTGGCATGGCCGGAGCGCCCGATAAGATAGCACAGCTTGTGGAGCAGTAACAATACATCAGAGTGATACAGGGGGTGAAATGGTTGCAAATGCATTTTGGCCTTTGCTGTCACTTTGAGCGCAAACATACTAAAACGAAAAGTTTGGGCTGGCCGAGCCAAGCAAGACAAAGCGAGCCCCAGCAAGTAGTCTGAAGTGATGCATCTGTGGCCGTCTCTGTGGTTGCCTCTGTGGCTGTTTCTATGGCTGCCTCTTTGGCAGTCTGCTTAGCTGGCCCGCAGCCGATCACGTGCATCCTGCATTTTCAGAGCAATCGATAGCCCCCCCGCCCTTTTGCCACCACGCCCCATGCTTATCCCCGCTGTGGCATTTCTCGTCTTTTTATACCTCTGCTACACCAATCTACACCCAATGGCGAACACCCCCACGCAAGAGCAGAAGGATGCGGCCAACTTCGACCCGAACAACATGATGGTCAACATGGGCGGCCGCCTGGTGCCCTTTTCGCAGATCAACAAGCCGCACCACGTAGTGATTGAGCCCAAGGACCACCACGCTATCAACGCGCAGGACTTCCCCGACATTGAGCCGGAGGCCAAGGCGCGCGAGGCCAAGCTCGCCGAGGAGCGTAAGAAGGATTAGGTAATAAATTGGATTAGGAGCTTTCGTAGGCGGCTCGCGCCTTTGACAATGACGCATGCGATACGAGCCGGGCTGCTAGGGCGAGACAATTACTGGCAAGCCTGGCGGCATTTTTCAGCGCCACCAGGGACAGGGCTATCGGCGCGTCGCACACGGGGGCGTTATCGCCACGCGCGCCACCCACTGGGGCGATCGCGCGAGGGCGATCGCTGCACGCGCGCCGCCTCTGGGGCTCTATCGCTGAGTTCCGGCGGCGCGCGATCGCCATTATCGCGAATTGATCACCATCTCATCTTCCCATGGTTCGGTCGTTGGGAGTGCCGCGGGTATTCATCCGCCAGTGCCTTTACTTAGCGGTGCTCTTGGCGGGGGCGCTCTTGCTCATCCTCGTCGCTAACAAGAAGCAATTCATCGCGTTGAATGACTATCTTCCAGCCAACTTAACGCCGGCGTTCTTCCAGCCGCCCGCCAACCTGTTCATCATCGACGTCAGCATCAACGGGTGCCTCAAGTTCAAGAGTGACACGCACACGTGCGGGCTCCCCGCAAACAGTGGCGTGGGCCACTGGACGCGCTTGGACAAGGACCTCACCTTGGGCCTGTTGTGGACCAAGCGCAACTACTTGAGCTACAAGAAGGTGAAGGAGGAGTTGCTCAACGGGGAGATTGACAAGGCAAAGCGTGAGGAGACGCGCGTCATTGTTGACTTGGCCGTGGCCAACCGCGCCGTCGACGAGAAGATTGCGGGGAACCGTAAGGCGATGGTGCCGTTGTACGTGTTGAATGATTTACACGGGGCCAAGGTGTTTGACGATGAGACCCACGCCAAGATAGTGGCGGAAAAAGGTGGGGTGGAGGCAGTGACCTTGGAAAAGGACAAGCTGGCGAGTGCGAAAATGGCAGAAAATCAGAGCAAGCTGAAGGGCGAGGCTGAAGGTGAGGCAAGGGGACTGGCCGGGCCGGGCGAGTCCAAAGAAGGGGCAAAGGGACTGGGTGAGCCGAAGGGCGAGTCAAAAGAAGACGTCAAACAACCAGAAGCCAAAATAGAAGCCAAACAACCAGGAGCCAAAGGATCCAAAAGCGAGCCAAAGGAGCCAGAGGGTGAGATCAAAGGAATGGACCAGGCGAGCAAGGCCGGCGAGCCAGGGGCCAAAGATTTAAAATCGCCCAAAGACGACCCCAAGGCCAGTTCTAAAGACCAAAAGCCGATAAATGGGTCGAAGCCGAAAGCAGACGACCAAAAGGGAGCAGAAGCCAAAGACGAAGGCGAGAAGGCGGGCGAGCCACCAGGGCCCGAAAGCCGTAAGGAAGCCCGGTCCATCGCATCTTCCCGCCACGAGCTCTTGATTGAATACGAGTTACCGACGCCCCAGCAGCTCGCCGAGCGCGGGTGGGTCGACAAGGGCCACGGTATCTGGGCGCGTTACGGCGCCAGTACTGATCGCCGCGCCATCACTGCGATCGACGTGCTCTTTGGCGCCGACGCCGTGGAGCCGCGCCCCAACTGGAAGCTCATCTCCCACGGCCCCCTCGTCGACGTTGGCAGCGCGCCGGAGCGCCCCGCGTTCCTTTCGATCCGCCGCGGCCCCCGCGTCGACTACAAAAAGTACCAGCCCGCGCTCAAAATCAACAAGGATGGCAAGTTCAAGATCTTGCAGGTGGCCGACTTGCACTTTCTGACAGGGGTGGGCAAGTGCCGCGACCCCGTCCCCGAGAGCAGCGCCGAGGGCTGCGAGGCCGACCCGCGCACGCTCCGCTTTTTGAGCGCCGTGCTCGACCACGAAAATCCAGACTTGGTGGTGTTAACCGGGGACCAGATCTTTGGGCAGGAGCTGCCCGACCTGGAGACCGCCTTGTTCAAGGCGCTCAACCCATTTATCTCGCGCAAGATTCCGTACGCGGTGGTGATGGGCAACCACGACGATGAAGGATCGTTGACGCGCGCCGAGGTGATGGGGCTCGCCCTGAGCTTGCCCTACTCGGTGGCGCAAACAGGCCCGCCCGAGATTGCCGGCGTGGGCAACTACGTGGTGACGGTGGAGGGGCAGTCGCTGCGCAACCTGGCGGTAACATTGTACTTTTTGGACACCCACCGCTACCTGCCTAACCCCAAGGTCAACCCGGGCTACGACTGGATCAAGGAACTGCAGCTCAAGTGGCTCGAGGACGCCGCGGCGTACGGCCGGGCCAAGGTGGCGGCCTACACCAAGATTCCCTTGAGCATGGCGTTTTTTCACATCCCGCTCCCGGAGTTCCGCAACACTCACGCGCAGCCGTACATTGGTGAGGCGCGCGAGCCGCCCACGGCGCCGCGCTACAACACGGGCGCGCGTCTGGTGCTTCTGAAGATTGGCGTTAACGTGGTGAGCGTGGGACACGACCACGCCAACGACTACTGCTTGATGGATGAGGACAAGAAGATCGCAAAGGGCGAGTCCAAGTTTTGGCTCTGCTATGGTGGCGGCGCCGGCGAGGGCGGCTACGGAGGGTACGGGGGGTATGTGCGGCGTGTGCGCACGTTTGAGCTCGACACTGCGTCGGGCGAGATCAAGCTGTGGAAGCGCAGAGAGGATGACCCGGACAAGGTGTTTGACGAGCAGATTCTTGTGTCGGGCGGCAAGGTTGTCAACTTTTAGGAACATAGAACGGGTAAGAAGACTGTGTAGCTCACGCGCTCAGCGGCGAGTGGGCGTCGACGATGGCACGATTGTTGTGGGCATTGATGGCAGTCGATATTGGCCTGACGTCATGCGGCGTCGTGTCTCGGTGTGCGGGTGTCTACATGCCGCACATACGTGAGACACCACCGCTCCTTGATCCTGATGCAGTGCGGGGTGGTTCGCAACCGAGCGTTGAGCGACGCACGGTGGCACCTGATGGCATCCTCTGACATTATTGGGGTCGGCCGGGCGACCTCTGTGCCTCGAAGCCCGTGAATAAGATGCGTCAAAGTTGGCTTTTTCCGCTCGATACGGCAGCCGCGTTCGCGCCGCATTTGACGCCGTGGGCAGTTCCGGATTGTGGGGTACGTGCGTCTCATGAAATTCTACATTTTTTACGACAATCAACTGGTGCCTGTTGGCGACCCCGAAGTGACCGACTGGGGTCAACCGAGCTCGCCACCCTGCCCGCGCGCGCGTCTGGTATGGCACCCTGCTCGTTCTCTGGCCTGAACATTCGCGTCGCGTCATATCTGCACCCCACGCCGAAGTTGCTGCTCAAACTCTATTTGGGCGGGGGCCCTGCGTAAACATGCGGGCCACCTCGGCGCTTGTCAATTTTATCCGGAGAGGACATAGCTACAAAAGGCGGCGATCCCCTGGCGTTCCATCACCATCCTGGATCTTTGTAGCAATGTCCACCTTGTCCTCCAAAGTCTCCTCGGAAGAGAAGCTTGATGACATCCGGCACTCGTTCCTTGGCTTGCGCGGCAGCCGGTTGAACCTCGCGGTTTCGGTGATTGCCGGGGTCGGGTTCCTCTTGTTCGGGTACGACCAGGGCGTCATGGGCAGTCTCCTCACGTTGCCCTCATTCCGCGCCACTTTCGAGCTGATTGACACCGTCAAAAACCCGCAGAACCTGACGCTCCAGGGCGCCGTCATTGCGTTGTACGAGATCGGGTGCATGGTGCTGGCGTTGTCGACCATGTACTTTGGCGACAAGCTCGGCCGCCGCAAGTTGATCTTCATTGGCGCCTTTGTGATGATGGTAGGCGGCGTCATCCAGTCGTGTGCCTACACGGTGGCGCACTTGACGGTGGCCCGCATCGTCACCGGGCTTGGCAACGGCTTCATCACCGCCACGGTGCCGATCTGGCAGGCCGAGTTGGCGCTCCCGCAGATGCGCGGCAAGCTCATCATGATGCAGGGCTCCATCATCGCCCTTGGCATCACCATCTCGTACTGGGTCGATTTCGCCTTCTACTTTTTGGACAAGCCGGGGGCACTGCACGCGCTGGTGCTGTGGCGATTCCCCTTGGCGTTCCAGTGCGTGTTCCCCATCATCATCATGCCGTTTGTGTTTCGGCTCCCAGAGCTGCCGCGGTGGTTGCTCAAGATGGGCCGTGCCAGCGAGGCGCGCCGCGTGTTCTCGGCCATCTACGACGTCCCCAGCAATGACCACTTGGTGCAGGCGCTGATCGACGAGGTGCAGACGCTGTTGGAGGCCGAGCGCCGCGAGGGCGCCGACAAGTTCAACTTTGGTAGCCTCTTGAAGCAGGGGGAGCTGAAAAACTTCCAGCGCACCATGCTTGCTGCGTGGTCGCAGATCATGCAGCAGATCACGGGGATCAACTTGATCACCTACTACGCCGGCACCATCTTCGAGCAGTACATCGGGCTCGACCCGCTCCCGCTGCGCATCTTGGCCGCGTGCAACGGCACCGAATATTTTTTGGCGTCGCTCGTGGCGTTCTGGACCATCGAGCGCTTTGGGCGCCGCAAGTTGATGTTGGTGGGCGCCGCGGGGCAGGCCGCGTGCATGGCCATCTTGACAGGCACTAACCACAAGGCCGACCCGACCAACCTGGGCAATTCCGTCGATACCCAGGCCGGCATCGCCGCCGCGGTGTTCCTCTTTGTGTTCAACACCTTTTTCGGGTTCCTGTGGTTGGGAATCCTGTGGTTGTTGCCGCCGGAGATCTTGCCCTTAGGCATCCGGGCGCCGGCGACGGGTATCTCCACCGCATGCAACTGGGGGTTCAACTTCATGGTGGTGATGATCACCCCGGTGGCCTTCGCCAACATCGGCGCCTACACCTACACCATTTTCGCCGTGATCAACTTCTTAATGATCCCGGTAGTGTACTTCTTGTATCCCGAGACCGCTGGCCGCAGCTTGGAGGAGATGGATATCATTTTCGCGCAGACGCCGGCCAACCAGCCGTGGAAGAGTGTCAAAATTGCGCAGCAGCTTCCCTTTATGCACGCAGGGGCTAATAATAACGAGGACATTGAGAATAAGCGCGCCGCCTACGCCGAGCATCACGAGGAATTGTTTGAATGAATTAACGCAAGCTAGCTACAGAGGTCAGGTACAGCGCCGAGGTGCGCGTGAGGCGCACGAACTGCTCGTAGACAAAGAGCTTGTGGACGTAGGTGGCCATGTTGGTGTTGGTGCGGCATCGCGGCGGCTGCGGTCGTGTGGGCATGGCCTGCGCGCTGCCGAGCGGGTTGAGCCACGTCTCGGCGTGCATGTTGAGTGCCACATATAGCGGCGGGCTGTAGAATGGCACTGCCAGCGCTGTGGGTGCGGGCACCGCTGCCTCCGCCGCTGCCGCAGCCGGGTCGGCTGACGAAAATGCCAGTACCAGCAGCGCCATTGGCAACAGCAGCGCCAACGTCGCGGCAACGGTAGTGGCCGTCGCCGCAACCGAGGTAGCCGTAGCCGCGGTGGGCACATTAGCCACGTCTGAGTCAAATGAAAAGAACAGCGACAGCGAAAAGAGTGACGACTCGTTGCTCTCGGTGGTCTTCACTGTCCCGGCATCGGAGCGGCGCTTAATGGTGGGGAGGCGGATGCTCGACTGCGGTTTGCGCGCCGATGGGCGAGGGAAGGACAGACCCAAGTCTAGCGACACCACGAGGCTCTCATCAATAACTTCGATAAACAGCATGCTACCCATGCCGCCTAGCTGCGATTCTCGCCATGTTATATACTTACTTTTGCAAACATGCTGCGCTTTGGCTGCAAATGTGCAGCATATCTTTTTTCTTTGGGTCACGAGCCCGCAGGACGTCCGGGTAAGACGCTGCCATTTTTTCGTTGTCGCTGTAGCGGCGAAGTGAAAATTCAAAGGCCAAAGAAACGTCCGCACGCCCAAGGCACAACCACCACTACAAACCGCCTCGTCGCACTTTCACAACACATATACTCCATGTCGTGGATATTCGGAGGAAGCAAGACCGAAGCACAGAAGCTGGATGAGGCGTTGAAGAACTCGCTTGGGTTCGATCCTGCACAGGTGAGCGATGTTTCATCGATATTGCTGGCACCGGGCGTACTTGACAGCGCCCGCTTGCACCCGCTTGCCGGATTGGACAAGGGCATCGAGTACTTGGACTTGGAGGACGAGCAATTAAACGCTGTTGAGGGAGCACAGGGCTTGATCCCCTCGCGTTCGTGGACAGACGACTTGTGTTATGGTACGGGCGCCGTCTACCTTATTGGCTTGGGCATCGGTGGTGCATATGGGATGCAAGAGGGGTTCAAAAACTTGCCCGCCAACGCGCCCCCCAGGTTGCAGTTGAACACAGTATTGAACCACGTGACAAAGCGCGGGCCCTTTTTGGGAAACCTGGCCGGCGTGCTTGCACTCATCTACAACATGATTGACTCTTCGTTGGACGCCGTGAGGGGTAAGCATGACGACTTGAATTCAGTCGCTGCTGGTGCCATGGCGGGCGCTCTTTTCCGCAGCAGTGCCGGTCTCAAGCCCATGGGATACCTGACCGCAATCATGGCGGGCGCTGCCGGTGTGTGGTGTGCCTTGAAGCGAGTGTTGTCGTAGAGCAGAACCAAACAACAACAACTGGAGCGCAATTTGGTGCTGCAAATTGGTGTTGCAAAAGTGCGGCGCCGCGCACGCGTTGCAAATTTCGCCTCTCTACGGAAGAGCCATGAACCATCTTTCACGTGTCATTCCCTGCCTCCCAGACGGAGGTTTGCATGTACACATGCCTTCTAAGTATTGTATATAGAGTAATGGGGATGTGTATTATGCTGTGATTGTTTTCCGTTTTTTCGACGGAACAGGGTTGGGAGTGCCCGTGGAGACATGGGCCGCCACGATGGCCGGGTCAGCTCCAGTCGCGGTGCGCGCCATTGCTTTAGACAAGTGGGAGTCGCAGAGGTCACTTGCCGGTGGCAAAGCGTCCACAGCCGTCAACTCCAATTTTTGCAACACTCTGGATGCCACCTTGTCGCCCTCGTCGCCAATCGCACGCGCAATCTCAAGCAACTCCTCATTCAGCTTTGCCAGCGCTATCTGGCGGTACACTTTCAGCCGTCCCGGCACCATGTTGAGCGCCACGTACTTTGTGTTTCCGTAGTAATTGCCGACGGCAATGGCCGTTTCAACATATTCGGTGACTACTTGACGCCACACTCGCGGGGTCGAGCTGAAACAGGTGGGGTTGCATTCGGCGCCTTCAGCAATCATACAACCAACATCGGCACCCAAGTCTCGCTGAAGCTTTGCACATTGGTAGCGGTTGACCATGGCACCATTGACCATAAAGCTGACGCCATGCCGGCGACATACCGCCGCGATTTCAGGAAGAAAGTCTCTGATCGGTGGCTGGCGGTTGCGCATATCTCGCGTGCGGCAGTGAAGCGTCACGTGTGCAATACCGGTTTTACATAACCGGTCCACCAAGTCAACGGTTGGCTTGGAAGAATTTGGGTCCAATAAACGAATCTTGACACTGATTGGTATGTTGCGAGGCTTGCCCACCTCATCGACGAGCGAGGTCAAAATTTGTACGAGTAAATCCGGGGTGCTAAGCAACGCCGCACCCATGCCGCTATGGGTCAGAAATGGTTTGGGACATCCAGCATTAACGTCAATTCCGGCAACGTCACCGGCCACGATGCGAGCAGCACGCACCGCAAGGTCGGCGTTGGCAGTGCCAACCTGAAACACGAGTTTGCCGCACTCGGCACGAGGCAAGGTACGGAACACCAAGTTCGAGACACCCACTTTCTTGCCCGGATTGGTGGTGTCCAAGAAATCCACCGTTCCGAGGGCAGCATTGACAAAGCGCTCGCACTTGATGAGCTTTTTGTCAACAATCTCAGGGCTCCACACAAGATCGGCACCATATTTGAGTGCCATCAATCGCGTGGGTAACTCGCCGCTGCGCACCATCGGTGCAAGGGCTAGCTTTCCAGAATACATGTGCGAGGGCTGCGAGATGGCGATGATATTGGCTTCAGGCTACAATTGTGTCACTCATCACGCAGAATATTCCTGCACACAGATATATACATCACGTGCATAAGCACCGTTGGTTCTTAATATCTTTTCTTCTCTTCGTTTTTCCATGCAGGGCCTGCTCGCTTCTACGGGGGCCAGGCTTATTTTCGGGGAGAAATTGAGCATGACTGACTGCAGATAAACCATTGCAGCTGCTGTAGTTGCCACCTGAGTGTGTCATTCTGGGTGGATGCGGCTCAAATTGCACTCAATTGCTTGCTCAAGTCTAAACGAGATGACTTCAAAGGGCACAAAGAAGATCAAGTTTAAACGAGGCAGAGTCAGCCTGTGTCTGCCACTGGCGATACCGCCGCCGATAAGGGACCGTATAATTCTCTGACAATTGTTGGCAAACGTCCAGCCCAGACAAGCCGACCTCCACTTGCCGAATTGCAATGTGGCATCTTCTTCCGGTTTCCCCATCTTCCGCTTGTCTCACTTTGGGCTTTAGGCCGTTTCAAGCTGCGCTGGGTTTGACTTCGGGTTGCTCGATAAGGATCTACCGATATGCAGGACGCATGGTCATTCTTAGATCAGTAGCTTGAGGGTCATGCCGACGGTCGAGCTCGTGCGAAAACGAATGTACGCTCAATTGCCTCGAGGGTAGAGCAGAAAGAACTTGCCCTGTACAATGGCCTATTAGCGGCCAATGACCACCTGATGGCATCGAGCTTTCTTTTTATTTTTCCGGCTTCTTTTCGTGATCTTGGTATCCGTAAGCCGCGCATCACGGAAAAAGAAATTTGATGAGTAAAGAAGGATTAAAATTTTTTTTTGTTTTCTTTTTAGGTTTGTATTTATTCATATCGAAAGACTTGCAATCTATTTTTCTTCCTAAAGATCATCTGTTATCGCAATCAGCTTCGAGTCGCGATCCAATTCTGTCACACCGGCTCTCTCTTTGCATCGAACCGCGCACCAACATACTCGCACTGCTTGATTGATCCGTCCTGCAGCACAGGAAAATAAATAAAACGATACGAATATTGACATGTTTCACCCCATGTCCAGACCGTCGAGTCTGAGAGAAACGCCAGGGTGCCTCACGCCGACAAACTTTGAGCCCACTCTTCCATACAGCCCCAAGGGGCCACACGGGGGTAAGCACGAGCCGAGCTGCTCCACCATGCACGTATCTGCGCGCGCTGCGGCTGACGCTGCAGCAGCGGCCGATGTGGCTGCAACGCAAAATCTGAGCATTCTTTCACCGCCGCCCTCGCCCTGCCAGCGCGGGGTCATTGACACAGAGGATGTGCCTGCATTGGAGATCGTCGCCAAGGTGTACATACCGCTGAAGCAGCCGTTCAAGATTGAAAACTACAAGCAGTACCAATTGCAGGTCAACCCGTGGACCAACTTGAACCACCTGTACCGCCAAAAGCAGATCAATTTCTTGGAGCAATACGCGGTGATATCTACAAAGGAGGCGCAGGCGTCGAAGAAGCCGGCCTCGCGCAAGCGCTTGGGCGTGCTGGACTCGGACTCCGATTTTGAGCGCGTGAGGACGCGCCGAACCGTGCGCGAGAGCCCGGCTGAGAGCGCCGACGCCGCGCCGGCGAAGCGCAGGAGAACTGCAGCCAAGCCGCGCGAACCGCCGGCGCTCGCCTCGCAGCAGGCCGCGTTGATCGACGAGAGCATCTCCGACTACCTGCCCGACGCCGCCGCCACGTTGCCGCGCAGCAACACGCGTTGCCTCAAAGTGGAGTGGAAGGGCCAGCAGATGGATTTGCGCAACGATCCCAACCTCGACAAGTTGCATCCGGCGGAGGCGGTGTTGGCGTCTATCTTGCGGCTTCCCTGCAACGTCTACTTGGACTCGAAGCGCCGCCTATTCTTCGAAAAGGTGACGCGGTTAAAGCGCGGGCAGCAATTCAGGCGCACTGACGCCCAGAAGGCGTGCCGCATCGACGTCAATAAGGCCAGCCGTTTGTTTGCGGCGTTCGAGAAGGTTGGGTGGTTGGACGACGACCACTTTGTAAAGTACTTGTAAGGACACGGATAGGGTGCTGGCTAGCACGGTATATAGGAAGGATATCACTACGGAGATGGTGTAGCCAGACCAACTAGGACCCGCTACATACAGCAGTCATCCGTGCAGTACGCCTCAGCGTGCAGCATACTGCAAAAGCGCACTGCACGCCCACTGCGCACGACCTGGCGCCCCGCTTGCCGTTCGCGCCCGCCTCGCCGCGCATCGCCCGCAATGGGGCTGGCTTAATAAATCCACACTGTGCAGGCGACCACCAGCAATTCGGCAGCTACAGCAGGCGGCACACCCTTCTTCAGAGCGCTCACTCGCTACCCGCTCACCTGCCGTCGCTCTGCTCTGCGCACCCACAATCGTTTCTCTCCAAAGCGCCACCACAGCGCCCAAGCGCAAACCGTCCAAGCCCCAAACTACGGCCGACACTCGCATGGACTACAGCCAGACACACGGCCGCGACCAGCGGCTGCTCGCAGCGCAGATCGACGGCTTTCATTTGCAGACCCCGGTGGCCGCGAGCAAGGCGGCGTTTCTGCCGCCGCCGCCGCCGCCGCCGCCAGGCTTTTACTACGACGCGGGCGCCGCGCGCGCCGCGGGTGCTAACGCCGGCGCTAGTGCCGCCGCCGCTGCAGAGGCCGCCCCCTACGGCACTGCCGAGGCCGCCCCCTATGGCACTGTGACTCCGCGCGCCGCTGCCGTGCGATACGACCGAGCACCGCCGCAGACAGCGTTTTCGCCGGTGCCGCCGCCGCAAGCCCAAGCGTTCTCGCCGCCGCCGCCACCAGCGCTTTACGCGGCGGCGCCGCAGGCCGACTTTTTCCCCACGACACCCCCTTACTTCCACTTTGCCACCTCCGCCACGGCGACACCCGCCACGTCGGCCACGTCGGCGGCCTCGGCGCCGCCCGCGGCGCCTGTCACGCCCGGCGCAGCTACCCACGTGGCAGCGTTCTCACCGGAATTTCTCGGCTACACACTGCACATGCAAGCGGCGCCGCTGCACGCCGCGCCCGCAGTGCCCGCAGCGCCCGCCGCGCATGCCGCCGCACTCCCCGAGGCCGAGCTCACCATCGACGACATCTTGAACCACGACCCCTTCAGCAGCCTCGACTCCTCCCACAACTATACCCACAACGACGACGACGACTTGTTGGCGGAGTTGGTGGACTTCTCCGGGCCACTGGCGGCGCCGCTCCTCCCCGTGGGCTTGGGACTCGGGATGGAGAGCTACGACGACGCCGGCCGCGGCGTGGGGGCCAGCGAGTCGTCCTCGCCGGTTTACCCGCCCGCGGTGCGGCTGCCCAAGCGCATCACGACGTCACCCTCGCGGGCGCCGCACCCGCTGGGGGTGAAGAAGCTGCTCCGCAAGTCGTCTTCGTTCACCAATGGCCAGCGCAGCCCCGGCGCCGCGGCCCCCGGCGCCGCGGCTCCCGCGGGCTTCCAGGTGCAGCTCTCCAACTCCGGCAGCGTGCGCCAGCAGCCGCGGTTCTCCCTCAGCGACTGCTCGAACTCCTTTCTGGTCAACACAGCCGAGAGCTTCCTGTTTGTGATGGAGATGGCGCCGCAGTCGCCGCTGCTCAGCAAGCTGCGGCGCAAGTCGTTGAGCAAGCTCCCGCGCCTGGGCGTCGACAAGCCGCCGTTGCGCTCGACGCAGCTGTCGTACTTTGCGCACGAGCAGCCGCAGCGCATGCTCAAGGAGATGAACGACGGGGTTGTGGTTTTTCAGTTGGACACCCGCAAGCCGTAGCGAGCGCCGGGGGCTCGCTGGCGAGCCGTAGGAATACAAAACCGCAGGCTGGAGGAAAGGGGCCCGCAGGTCGGGCTCTCTATGTAGCTAAGAGGTCGCAGCGCTCCGGCGGTACATCGCTGCGGTCGGTCGTCTTGCCGTGACGCCGCCGCGTCTACCAACCAACCTCGCCGCGCTCACCTCGCCACCTCCCTTGCCTTCGCTCGATCGCCGCGCTCATCCTGCGGCGCTCGCCTCACCCCGCTGCGCTCGCCGCGCTCGATCGCCGCGCCCATCCTGCCGCGCTCGCTACTTCGCCGTTTCGCTCGTTGGCTCAGCGCCGCTTGCTTATCGCTCAATGTCCCTCAGTCAAATTCATTTGGCCTACGCTGTAAAAAATCCTATCGCTCTCGCTATGTATTATGCTCACAAATCCTTAGCCCGCGGGGTGTACTCCTCCCCCGACAACACCTTCTGCTGTCTGAACTTCCTCACGTAGTTGATCCGCCCGTCGGTGGCATACGCAAAGTAGGTCAACCCAGCGGGAATGACCCCCATTGTCAACGCCACAAACGCAACCGACCGGGGCGTGAACCGGAAGTATGTGCCATACCGCTCCTTGAGCGTGTTGAACCGCTGCAATGCAGGGTCAGGTTTCAATGTGCCAGCCATGATGTAGGTAGACTTGACGCTGCAAAAGTTTTGTTTTGGTTGGCGTTTAATTGGCCGTGCAGCGTGCAGGCCACAAAAGGGTGTATGCAGGTCATTCGGTGAGGGCCTCGCGCAACTCACGGGCAGCCTCAACGTCTTGCTCGGTCAACAGCACGTTGACACGGCTCTCCAGACGCAGCGGGTTGGTCTCCAACACGCCAATACTCTCCAACAACCTGTAGCTCTTGCCGCGCAAATATCGCGTTCGCGGCGTCAGCTTAACGTGGCTCTTTTGGTCCAACTTGGACGAGATCAACGCCACCAGCGATACGAGCTCGTTGGCCTGGTCCAAGAGATAGTAGAGGTGCTCGTCCAAGGGCGTGAGTGTCGCCAACGCCTGCGTGGCTGCCTCGCGGCGCGGGTGCAGCAAGAAATCGAAAGTGTCGCGCAATTGCTGCAATTGCGCCGTCAATTTTTGCGCCCGCGCAATTTGCAACCGCAAAAGCTTGCGCATTTCGAGCTCGTGGCGAATGTCGCGCAAAGTAGCGTCGATCTCGGCGTCGAGCTGAGCGGCAGTTTGCTTCAGCGCCGCAAAATCGATTCCGCGGTGGTGCGCTAACCGGAACATGCCGCTATCCAAAAGCTCCCGCGGGATGCTAAACAAGTTGCGGAGGCAGTACAACTCAAACTTGTCAAAGTTGCGCGAGATCTCGGTCTCAAGGAGCGTCTCAAGCTTGGCGGTGCCCAACTGGATCTCGTCCGCGGGCACAGCGGGCTCTGGCTCGCGGTCTCGCTGCGCGCGCTTGCGCTGGCGGTCCTGGAGGTACGTCTCCATGGCGGCAGTGCACTTGTACATGATCTCGTTCACAGCGTTGATGACGTCGTCGATGAGCGCGATCGGCGCGAACCCGAGGTGCTCCGTGAGCACCGCGGTTGCGTTGTAGTCCGGCTTTGACATGGCCCCAATGCTGCGATGTGGGCTTGTTTACCTCGGGCTTTTTGAAGGTGCAGGAGGGAGTGCAGATAAGCACCACGGCTGCCAGAGGCACAAAACAGCGCGGCCGGCAGCTCGCCAATACGACACCGGCGGGATTGGCGCGAGATATGCCCATCTGACCATGAGGCTCGCGCTGCAGATCTGGCCAGCCAGGCGCCACCACCGCCGCCCCTTATTCGTACCTCTTTGTGTCTCGGTGTCGAGCAACGCGTGATGATCTCTCAGTAACGCGCTTTGCAGCCATGGCGGCGCGTGCTCTCCAGCGATGTACTCGCACTCGCCCGTTCGCGGTCGCTGCCCACGGGGCGCGCCCGCTAGCGTTCTCTCACGAGCCTGCCAGCGCGGCCGCTAGCTCTCACTCGCGCGCCGTCACTTGTGCTCACTGCTTGCCGCGCACTCGCGCTCTCGTGCCGTCGCTCGCGATCGCTGCTGGTCGCGCGCTCGCGCTCTCGTGCCGTCGCTCGCTGCTGGCCGCGCGCTCGCTGCTGGCCGCGCGCCCACATACGCGTCTTCTTCCATCTCTCACCCCATATGACCCCCCTTGATAGCAAGATCACCCAGTACCTCTACGCCATCGGCAAGCTCCAGCTCTTCATCGCGGCCCTACGCCGCATGTCGGCCCGCGACAACCCCGCGGCGCTTCCGATGGTGCACTACATTGTGTTGCTCGCCGGCAACGTCTTTTCGATAAACGAGCAACTATTCCACCCGCGCTTGGAGGCAATCGCAAACTACAAATTGTTCCGCGGCGGCGCCGTGACGGTGCTGCTGGCAGTGGCGCACGTGCCCTACGACACCGCGGACTTGCCGGTGACCTCGTTGGCGCAGTTGCCCCTGGTGGACACCGCCAACAAGTGCTTGAAGTTGTTAGAAAGCGTGTGTTTCAACTGCTTGCAGGCGTATCAGCGACGGTTGCAGCAGGCCAGGGTGGAGCGGGCGGCCCTACAGCCGTCGCCGCAGCCGTCGCCGCAGCCGCCGCAGCCGCTGCAGCCGCCGCAGCCGCCGGCGAAGGCCAATGGCGCGGCCAGACCAGACCACAACACAAAAGCGCCAGACGCCGTCGAAGCCGAGGCCGCCAGCTGCCTCAACGCCGCCGCCGCCGCCGGCCTCGACGCCGCCACAGCCCCCAGCGGCCTCGACGCCGCCGCCGCCCCTGGCGACACCCCCGGCTCCAAGGCTGCCGCTGAGGACTCCGACGCCCTCAGCAGCGCTCCTGAGACCGCTGGCGAGTTCTACTCCCACCTCACTGCCATCGTCACCTCCGTCCTCCACCCCCCCGCCCTCGACTTGACACTCTCCCCCGCCCTCCTCGTCAGCCTCCCCTCGAATCCCGCGCTCCTCCACAGCGACAACTTCGTCGAGGCCACCCTCATCGACATGGACCTCCGCGTGCTTGCCGCGTCGAACGCGGCGCTCGACGCGGCGCTCGCGGCGCTCGCTGCGCAGCTCGCGCGCTACACCGCGCTCAGGCGCCTGCCCGACCCGCAGCGCCTCTTGCGGCAGATCGAGACGGAGGATCGCCAGCGCCTCGGCAGCGCCTCCCTGCTCCTCCTCCACCGCCTCTGCGCGCTTGCGCTCCGCGTCAACGAGCTCTACGTCATCTTCCGCAAGGTCGGCCGCAAGGTATACTTCTCTAACTACGACCACCTCTACGACCCGAAATTCTTAGTCCAGGCGCCCAACCAGGCGTACTTGCGGCTGCTCTTGCCCCAGATGGACGACGCGTTGAACGCGACCCGCAAGAACGGCACCTTGATCGCCACCTTGACCAAGTTCTTTCGCCAGGGCGCCCATTACGAAGTGTCGGTGCGGCTGGTGACCGACTTTGTCAATTTCATCAACCAGGGGCACATGATGTTGGCGGGGTGTGTGGCACGGCTGCAGGAGTTTGAGGTGAGCTGGTTGGCGTGCGAGTTGAGGTTTCGCCGCGCGCACGGGTTGCCGAAGAGGTTGTTGATGGAGATCGAGCTGAGCGCCGAGCGCAGCGAGCTGCGCGACCGCAGCGAGCAGAGCACGCCGCTGGCTCGGGCTGTCACAGGTGCCGACAAGCCCTCCGGTGGCGATACAAAGCCCGGCGCCCGCGCCGCCTCCGGCGCCTCTGGCGCGGTGTCAAGGCGCCAGCTGGTGGATCGGGGGACTCCGCGCGGCTTCACTCAGGTGAAGGCCACGGCCTCGGCGCCGGCGTCGGCGTCAGAGCTGTCGCCTTCAGCGCCTTCAGCGCCTTCAGCGCCTTCAGCGCCTTCAGCGGGCTCCGCTTCGACTTCAGCGCCTTCAGTGGCCTCCGCTTCGACTTCAGCGCCATCAGCGGCGGCCCCAACGGCCTTGGCTCCTTCGGCGCCTTCGGCCGCGGCGTCCGCCTCGGCTGCCTCCTCCCGCACCTCCTCCCTCACCAGCCAGTCCTCGCTCCTGTCTACCCCCTCGCGCACGCGACACTCCCTCTTTGTCTCCCCTCAGGCCGGCCTGCCCTCCCCCCGTGGCTCCTTCTCATCTCCCACCCGCCCTCAGCTGATGATCTTCCAGTCCGCCAATCACTCCCTCACTTCGCTTCCTGGAACCGTCCATCAGAAGCTCATGGCGGAGGCGGCCCCCGCGGGTGGACGCCGCCGGTCCAATCTGCAGCCCACCACGCCGCTGGAGACACTTCTCCCATCGGCAGCAGCTCTGGGGGCCGCGTCGGCGTTGCGCGGCGCTAGCCGCTCCCCGCAAGGTGTCAGGCGCGCGGGCCTGGTGTCGAGACCTTCCCCGGCGAAACCCTTGGTGGTGGTGCAGGAGGAAACGTCCCCGTCCAAGCCGCCCGCCCTCACCGCCAACCAGCGCTTGCAGCAGCACTTGAAGCACGCGGCTCGCCAGGGCTCGTTGATGACGCAGCACCGCGAGACCATGTCGTCGGTGGTGTTTGACCCAAACGCGCCGCAGTCGCTCAACTTGCGCCGACAGCCGCCGCCGCCGCTGCTGCTGCCTCAATTGCGGGTGCTGCCGCCGCCGGAGGCACCGCCAGCCATTGCTGCGACACCCGTCGCGGGAACGCCGCGCCCGGCGACCCGCGACCAGGTGACGCGCTCCAACACGCGCCGCAACAGCATCCAGCCGCCGGCAACGCCCGGGCTGCCCGTCTCGTCATCGGTGCTGACCCTCGATAGCGCGCTGACCACCACTACCGCCAGCGCGGGCGTGCAGAAGCGCGTGCGCTTCACCGGCGTCCCGGAGTACTCCGAGGCCGAGGACGCACCCACGTCGTATTCGAGCCGCATTCTCAAAAACTTTGCTGTGTTCAAGACCCCCAGCCCCAGCAAGCCGCTCAAGCGCAAAGACCACATGTTTAAGACGGAGGAGAGCATGCTGTTCCGGCAGTTGCAGAGCCCAGACGGGTTTCAGTTGCCGCCGGCGTCGGCCAACCCGATCGCCACCACGCGCTTGTCGAAGCTCAAGAGCAGACTAATGTAAGATAGACTAATAGACGATAGAGACCGCCAGTGCGAGCGTGCCGCACATGACCCGCCATTTGCAGCCAAACGTGAACACTAGTCAAGCCAGCCATAGTAGCGTTTGGCCAGCTACTGGGGGACAGACTGCGTTGCCACGGTGCTGCAGCAGCGCGGCAGCGTCGCTGCGGTTGCGGTCTGTGGTGCCGCGGCCCGGACTCCCTGGCGCGCCCGCGCCGATCGCAGCCGCCACAGGGCAGCCGTGCTACAACAGGTATATCTACGGCCAGAACAGTCGACAGCCGCGGCGTGGCGCGATGCACCCACCGCTCTGCCACGCCCTCAAGCTGACAGGCTGGCTCTCCCTCACCGCGGCTCGCGTCCAGCGCGCGCGGGCAGCTAAGGGCACGAGAGGTCTACTGCGGCCATGTGTTCACAGCCGCCTCAGGCCGGGAGCCGGATCGAGTCATCGGACTGCCGTGGCAAGGGCCGCATCATCGGCGGCCGCGTCTGCTGGCGCTACGGTGGCGCTACCGCGGCGCTACCGTGGCGCTGGCACTGCCGCGGCGCTGGCGCTTCCCCACCGCCATGCCATCGCGCGCGATTTGCACCCAATCTGAACACGTTGTCTCGGCGAACCTTAGGTGCTGCTACCTTTACATCTACCACCACAACGTGCTCGCGCAGCCGTCTGTCCACCGGGGGGGGGGGGGGAGGCGCTAGGCTGTTGCCCCGGTGCCGCTGCGTTGCACTGTTGCGCCGGCGCCGCTGCTCAGCCGCCGCGGCGCCGCCATTCGACACGTGACTGCAACCATTTCTTTTCAATCGCAGCTCATCGCACCACCACAACCCACCTCATGGCGAAACGTTCTGCAGACACGACGGAGGGTCCGCGGGCCAAGCGGGTCGCGGCGACCGGCCCTGTTAGTAGCGCCGGTGCTGCCGACACCGCCGGCGCCGCCGGCGCCGCGGCGGCCAACCCGACCGACCCCGACGGCACCGCGCGATGCTTCACGCTCAAAACAGTGCGCCTATACCTCTCGCTCGCGCCGTGCCACGTCGCAAACCCCCTCAACGGCATCAAGGCGCAGCACCTCGACCCCATGGTGATGCGCTACTACGCCCCCGCCGGCGGCGTCGTGCTTGCCTTCGCCAACGTGCGCCTCGACCGCCTGCTGCAGCTGACCGACCTGCACGGCCGCCCCATTCTGTTGGGGCGCATCTCCGAGCTGTCGCCGTTTGTGTTCTTGTGGGTCACCGCCGAGCTCCTAGTGTGGAGCCCGCGCGTGGGCGACGTGCTAGAGGGCCACAGCTACATGCAGACGGCGCTGCACATTGGCCTCTTGGTGCACGACACCTTCAACGCACTGATCAAGAAGTTCAACATCCCGCAGGGGTGGCAGTTTGTGCCCAACCAGGACGACGAGGGCGACGCCCCCGACGGCGCGACGCGCTCCTTCGGCCACTGGGCCGACGAGAATGGCGTCAAGGTTGAGGGCCGCTTGCGCTTCACCGTGCGCGCCTTCCACACCCAGGGCAAGGTGGTGCTGGTCGAGGGTACCTTGGTGGCGCCGGGCGCCGAGCGCGACGCGCAGCCGGTGCGGGCGGGCAAGCACAAAGTGTTTGAGGAGGAGGCGGAGGCGCCGGAGGCGCCGGAGACCGTGCCGGAGGCGGTGGCCGACGCGATGCCGGCGTACGAGAGCGAGGACGGCGCCGTGGTGAACGACTCGGACTCCGACGACGAATAGAAAGTGCATGGGCGTGGTGTAGTCTATGTATGGGAGGGTCGTCTCAACGCAGCCGAGGCAGCCACTGTGGGGGGCCAGCGCAAGGCGGCGCGAAGGGCCGTTCGGTCGGGGCGGCCACCGGAGCGCACGCGCCGGCACGCTGCCGCGATGTCCCTTGTAGTGCGCACGCGCCGGCACGCTGCCGCGATGTCCCTTGTAGTGCGCACGCGCCGGCACGCTGCCGCGATGTTCCTTGCAGTGCGCACGCATGGCTTGGCTGTTGGGGACGCGACGACGCGCCTTTGCCTCCACACCGTGAACGCCCCGCGCCTCGCCCGGTGGCTTTGCGGCGCTGCACCGCCACCCGCTAGTCATGTGGCGGCTTCACCCTCAACGGCTTATCATCATTAATCATCCGCCACATGGCGTCGCGCTCGCGCACCGTTGGCCGGTCGAAGCGCGTGTTGCGGTCGCCGTAGAGCCACCGCTGAAGGCGGCGCCGCCACAGCGGCAGCGCCAGCGGCGGCGGCGGCGGCGCGCGCGGGGCCGCCCGCATCGGCGCCATGCTGGCGCCGCCCATCATCGTCAAGCGCTGCACGCCGCGCAACTTGCGGAACATAAACCATGTCACCGCCGCCCCCTGCGCCACCAGCAAAAGCGCCACCGCCCCGAACCCCACCGCCAGCTCCTCGATGTAGTTGCGCAAGTTCATCCCGTAGAACGCCGGCACTAACGTCGCCACCGTGAACCCCAACGTGTACACCGTCACCTTCAACTCAAAGAGCATCAACAGGTTGCGGTTGGCGTCCAAGATGATGTTGACAATCTCCTCGGTGGCGCGGATGTCGTTAAGGAGACTGCCGGCCTGCTGCACAAACTCGTCGCAGTGGTTGTAGTACGCCTCGAGGAGCATCTCGAGCTCCTGGTAGTCCATGGGGTTCTCGACCGCAGGGTCGTACGACTTGGGCTCCAGGAGGTGCATCGCCGCGAGCACGTCGTCGCTGTCGAGGAGCTCGTCGAGCACGTCGCGAATAAGCACCGCCTTCTGGTAGTAACTGGCGAGCGACTTGGAGCGGATGAGGAGCGCCCGGAGCTTGTTGCGGTCGATCTGGTCCTCGAGCTCGTCGAGAATGGAGCCGCACTGCTGCGTGTGCAGGCGGAGGTCGGCGTCGAGCAGCAGCATGACGCTGATGAGGATAGTCTCGAGGGCGCGAAACTCGTAGGGGAGCCCGGGACTGGCGAGGGCGTCGTGGCTGCGGGCCGCCAGAGCGCTTGAGGCGTCGTGGCTGCGGGCCGCCAGAGCGCTTGAGGCGTCGCCGCTTTGGCCCTCGTGGGCCGGACCGTGGCCACGCTCGCCGCGATCGTCCGCGTTTGGCGCTGTGGCCGCGCACTCGCTGCTTTGGCGTTCACCGGGCGTTCGTTCGCGCTCGCAAGGTTCGCGAGGTGTTTGTTCGCGCTCGCCTGGCGGTTGGCCCCCGCGCTCGCTTGTCTGTGCGCGCTCGCTTGTTTGTGTGCGCTCGCTCGTTTGGCTCGTCCTCAACTTCATCTCCAAATCATACATAAACAAGCCCAACTTCTGCGCAATCTGCGGCGTCAGCGTGTCGAAAATCATCACCCGGTCGCGCTTGATGATCGCCTTGATATGCAACAAGTTCACCACGATGCTGCTGGGCGCGCGCGCCACCAACAGCGGCACCACGTCCACCAGCGAGGTGTCGATTTTGCGCAAGTCGCGCGGAAAGAGGTTGTTCTCCTTCAAAAACTTCATTTTCGGATATCGCCGTGACACCGCCACCACGTTGCCCCGCGCGTCAAACGTAGTGCACGACACGTAGGCGTCATTGGGGGTGACCGGACGGAGCCGTCGCACCGCGGGGGGCCACCCGCCAATGCCGGCGCCATCTCTAGCTTCATCCTCCATCCCCTGTAGCATCCCTCTGGGCGCGACGTCGAAATGCTCGCGGTACGTCTCGTTGTCGGTGAACTCGCCGGGCCCGGGCGCCGCCGGCGCCACCCTGCGGGCGGGGTCGATGTTGAGCCGCTGCGCCGCGGTCTCGTTGCGCTGGCGCGTCAGCACCGGGCGCACTTGCCGCGGCATCGCCGCTGCGCGCGCCGCGCTGCGATGGCGAGTGCCGACGCCGCGACCATAAATGACGGCGCCAGCGCCAGCCGGCGTCGCAGCGACAGCGCACCACCTCGGGGGCAACGCGGGCACCCGCCAGCGGCTGCTGACTCTTATCATGCTGAACATTAGTGGCGGTGCGCCGGGGTGGCGCCGCCGCCGTTTTGGCGTTCGCGGGCATCGCGCGCGCAAGCCCGCCAGCGGAGGAACAACCGCCGCAGCTCATAGCCGCCGAGCTCAAAGCCCGCTCTTGCCTAATTGCCCGCCCGGCTGGCTGGCCATGTAGCGGTACTCGCGAACGTACCGCCCTACTACGCGCTGGCTTACTTTGCCTGTCGTCCGGGCCGTTACGCCGAGCCACGCAAACCACTGCCTCGTGCTGCGATCTGCCCGCGCGCTTCGTTACCGTCTCTGGGCTCCTACGCTCGCTGGTGTGCTGTCGTATCCTCTAGCTCGCTAAAAGCATCTTGCTTCGCGCGCGGTGGCTTCGGTGCCCTCTCTAACCTTGCCACGCTCTTTTTCCACGCTTCCAGCGCTCCTTACTGACTCGCAGCCTCATCGGTTCTACGCAGCCGTCTCACTTCCGCTGCGCTCGCTGATTGCAGCGCTCGCATCTCCACGCTCTACGCTCTTTCCGCTCGTTTTCGAGCCATTATACCAGTCGCTATCGATCTCTCGCCACTTGGCCTTGCCGACGTCCCCCACTCGCAGCCCCTCGCTCGCTCGGCCCTTCATTTGCTCGCCCCTCACTTACTGCTCTCTGTGCTCGCCGCGCTCGCTTGCGCCGCCACGCTCGCTCTACGACACTCGCTGCGCTCGCTTTACTGTATTCCGCGTCTAGTCAAAAAACTTCCTGCTTGGCGAAATGCCAAACAACTCCAACCGAAGCCCCGGCAACGCCTCCTCCGACAACAACTTCAACCGCTCCTCCAAAGTGTTGTTAACCTCAATCTTGCCGCTGCCGCTGATCACCACAACGCCCCCGGCAATGTCCTTGCTCAAAAAATTCTCCTCGTCCACTGCGACGGCCACCGCAAACTTGGTCTTGGCCTCAAAGTTCTTGGCCGCCTCCGCAGCCGCCTCCTTGGCCAACTCCACGTCGCATTCACGCACTCTGATCGACACGTCCTTCTCCAACAACGCTAAGAGACCCTCCTCAATCAACCCGGTCAACACCGGCTTGTACTGCTCCTTCTTCTTCGAGATCTGCTTGAGCTCGGCCTCCGCGGCCTCGAAAATCTCATTGAGCACCTCCTCCTTGGTGCCAAGAATCCTCAACCGGGTCTTGTTGCCAATGGTAGACTTGGTGATCTGCTGAGCCAACAGCGCCTTCTTAAACTTCTGCTCCAGCGCTGAGTCGATCGCCGCAGTCTCGGACCGCACAATCGACGCCTTCTCAATCTCGTACTCCTCGTCTGCCTTGAGCCGGATCTCCTTGGCCTTCTCCTGTGCCTCCTTCTCGATGAAGGCCTTCATCTTGCGGAGCTCCGCAGACACCTGACGTTAGTCGACATCTTAAGATATCCTGTATATAGTCTATCGAGCGCTTGACGCCCGCCGCCGGCGGCTCGACGGCACGCCAGCGGTGTGCCGCCACAGGCGGGCTGCAGGTGGTGGACGGCGCCACCGACGACGCCCTGTGAGCCACTACGGGCTTGGCCGGTATTCTGGAGCCACGTTGTGCGCCCTCTATTGACGGCCACCGCCACTTTAGCGCCAAGGCGCCGCGCCAGGGCGGCCCGAGAATCCCAGGGAGTCACCGGTAGGGCCCTGTGCCCCTGAGAGACCCGTCGCCCACTACCTCCTTCACACTTAAAACCTCTATACATACTTGATCATCGGTCAACGACATGGTGCTTGTTGTCCGTGAAGCGCTCGCCGTTCTCAATCTTATCAAGGGGTCGAACAACTAGGCGCCACACGACTTTTGACGACGCCCCTGACCACCGACGCACCGCAGCGCGAGGGCCGCCGCAGGCGGCCTCACGGACCCGTCCGCTCCCCTGCTACATCGATATAGCGTTTAGTCTACTTTTGATTGCACGCCGTCGGCGCCTAATAAATACGGTCACGTGAACGAATTGGGCGCGTCTCAAACAACGCTGTCCAAAAACTTTCTGGCCATCTCGACCCCCAAGAACGTGGCGGCGTTCGCCGGGAACGACCGCGCCAACGCGGGGCCGACACCGGGGAAGAACGCCTTGACGCCGCCGCTCCTGTAGATGTTCTTTGTAGTCTGCACAATCGACACGTTGGTGTTGCTCAGCTGCTGCTTGGACTTGATGGTGTCGATGGGGAAGACACCCAACCACATCAGCACACCGGCGAACCCGCCGGCAGTGCAGATCGCCAAGATCGACATGTCCTCGCCCGGCGACGACAACTTGCCCTTGAGGTACTCGTAGGTGGCAAAGTAGAGCGCCGAGCCGGGGCCGTCACGTGCCAAGGTGGCAGCCGAACCCTTGAAAATCGAGCGCACACCCCCGGTTCTGTACATCTCTGCAATGACGGCGCCCATCGACGACTTCTTGGAGCCGTCAGCCACCTGCATCATCACCTTGATGCGCTCGAAGGGCGCCGCCACCAAGGTGGTGGGCACCGCCGAGATGAAACCGGCGGTGGAGGTCTCGGCAATGGTGAACTTGGCCGCGTCGTGGCCGGTGTAGTGCGTCACCAACTTTTTGCCCATGTCGTAACCCCAGAACGACACCGCAAACATCGGGGTCACCCCAATAAGCGGCGGCAACACGCCGCGGTAGAGCCCCTTGGGTCCGTCCTTGACGAGCGTCTGCTTGATGCATTCGACCGAAGACTGGTAGAGGCCGGTCTGGAGCCGCACCTTGACCAAGTCAAACGGGTGGCCGGTCAAAACCGCGCTGCTGGTTAGATTGTAACTAAATAGGGGCACTCTCGGAATGGCACAAAGCACTTACCAGATACCTCCGAATCCGCCCGCGGCAAAGGACTTGACGTTATCAACGAGAACACTGTCGACTTCTTCCATGGCGTCCGGGGCTGTTTGCTAAAGAAATTTTTGAAATCTGGGGTTTGCGCGAACTTTATAAGTCCGGTCGACAATGGACCTCGGAATAGCGCTCGGTTCATTCATGGGCAGCCGCACGGAACGCGGCGCGACTGCAGCTCGAAGGACCGCCGAATATAACCTGCGGTGGAGCGTCGCACCCGTATGGCTTGCTCTGCGTCCCAGCGCGTGTGCTTGCGGCCCAGCCGGCGGAGTTTGGGTGCTCGGAGGGCCGTCTTTTGTGGGGTGGGGTCGAGATTTCGGGTAAAAAAAATAAACCAGTGAATTTCGGCAATCAGTACGTCGCTCGGTGGGGCCGCCTACCGGCGATGAGCCAATTTTTCGCGAGGCTGTCGTGCGGCCGCCCATGTGAAATCGTGTATGGCGCCACCTGCGCTACCACACGGGTGCCGCAGGCTACGTGTATTTCTCTAGTCTCTGTCTCTTTGCTATACTTTCTCCATGTTCAAAGTCTTCGTCACCGGGGCCAATGGCTTTATCGCGCAGCACATTGTAGTGGCCCTTCTTGAGCGCGGCTATGCCGTGGTTGGCGCGGTGCGCAGCGCCGCCAAGGGCGAGGCGCTTGCACGCGATTTGGGCAGCAAGCGCTTTTCGTACGAGGTTGTGCCCGACTTCACGAGCAGCGGCGCGTTTGACAGCGCGTTGCAGCGCCACAGCGACACTGACTACGTCGTGCACACCGCGTCGCCCGTGGTGTTGCAGCCGCGCGACATCGACCTGGAGGTGTTGCAGCCCGCCGTCGGCGGCACCGTGCACTGCCTCGAGGCGGTGGCGCGGTGGGCGCCGCGCGTGCGCAAGTTTGTGTACACGTCGTCTACCGCGGCGATCACCACCGCCGGGCAGACCGCGCAGACGCGGCTAGACGAAAGCAGTTGGAGTGCCACCACACGGCAGGACGTCGAGGCCACGCCGCGGCTTGCCTACCCCTATCTGAAAAAATTGGCCGAGCAAGCGGTGTGGAACTTTGGCGCCACCCACAACCCGCGGTTTGCGCTCACCACCGTAAACCCGCCTTTTGTGTTTGGCCCGCAGGCGTTTGATCGCAACTGGCGCCGGCATGCCACCACTTCAAACTCGTTCATCACCGACCTTTTGCGTGGGGAGGCGGTGCCGCGGTTTGACTCGTATTTTGTAGACGTGGAGGCGCTAGCTCTAGCGCACGTGTTGGCATTGGAACGGCCTGCCACGGACGGCCAGCGCCTTTTGGTACTGGCAGCTCGCTTTGACTGCCAACAGATCGCGGACGTCATTCACCGGCGGTTCCCGCAGCTTGCGCGTCCACGGGGGCAGCCGGCATTTGTGCGCGACCTGCCCGAGTTGGACAACGCCAAGACGCGGGCATTGTTGCCCGAGTTGGTCTACAAGAGTTTGGAGGAGACCGTCGCGTCAGTGGTGCACCAGGTTTTGCGCGGCGAAGCGCGCATCGAGAAAGAGGAGGAAGCGAAAGGAGAGGAGTAAAGAGTAGAGCGAGATGCAAGAGTGGCAAGTGCGCAACAAATTGAAGTAGCGGGGGGAAAAGGCCGAAGAGCAGTGCACTCGCGAGGACGCGCGCGATACACCACGAGGTCGCGGGATACTCCCTGACGGACGCGGGATACTCCGCGAGAACGCGACCTTGAGGATCCACGAGGGCAGACCCGTTACTATACATTAATATACACTGGCGAAGCGCTTGCCCAACTCGCGCAACTCTAACGTGGCGCGCAAGTCGCGCGCAAACGCCGCGAGCTGGGGCTTGAACTCGCTAAAGTACAACTGGTGGCGGAGGCGCTGCGCCATCGCCGCCAAGGACTCCTCCAACGCGGCCATGTCGTCGTCAAAGTCGACCGCGGCGTCGCCGCGCAACTCCAGCTCGACGTTGAGCAACAGCACGTACTTGGCGAGGCCGCTCTCGAACGCCTCGGCGCCCTTGGCGAACTGGAAGGTGATGTCCAAGAAGTTGTAGAGCTGGTCGATGTAAAGCTGACCGGAGGGCGCCGCCGCGCTGAGGAGCTTGCAGTTGACCATGCGGTTGATGTAGGCAGAGTGCGCTGCAGTGAGCGACTCGATGGTGAGCGCCGGCGCCGCCGGCGCCGGCGCCGCGAGCCCGAGCAGCGCCATGAAGGCCGGCGCCGGCGCCGTCACGTGCTGCTCAGCGCCGCCGTCGAGCGCCGCCACGCACGCGTCGTACGCGGCCTCCATCACGTCCACCGCCAAGTACCGCGTCAAGGTGCTGAAGAACTTGGTCATCTCGTGGCGCACCAAGCACACCGCGTTGAACAGGCGCACGATCCACCGCACCTTGCGGTCGCGCAACCCGGCGGCCGGCGCCGCGGCCGCCCGCGCGCGCCGCGCATGGCGCCAAAGCACAAGCAAATCGGTTCGCACGAGGCGCGAGCTCTCGCAGAACCCCTGGCTAAGGAGGTGCTCCATGTTGCGAACTTTCCACAAGAAGTTAAACAACCGGAGATACCCGACGAGCCCGCCTTGCAAAATCTGCTCCAAAGGCTCGTCGATGCGGTACTCGAGCGTGAACGCCTCCCAGCCGACGGTGCCGTTGGCGGTGGCCTGGCCGTCACGGCCCAAGTTGAGGAGGCGCGCGTCGAGGCGCGCCTGGAAGTCGGGCTCCATGTAGCGCGCCAGCGACGTTGCAATCGCCTGCGAGAGCACCTGCGCCAACTGGCTGGCGGTAAGGGTGTTAGCCGGCTGCAGCAAGACGGCGCCGCCGCTGGTGATCAACGCCTCGACAAAGTCGTGGGCGCCCGTGAGCAAGAAACGCTTGTAGTTGGCGAGGTGCTGCGCGAGGCGGTAGCGCTGGCGCACAAGGTGCAGAAAGTGCGCCGCCGCCTGGCTGTAGAGGGTATCCACTGTCGCCGCGAGGTCGTTTGGTGGCACCTCGTTGCGGTGGGCGTACTCGTTGACCCAGGCCAACTCGTGGCAGTACTGCCCGAGGAAGATCACCAACTTGCCTACCTCGAACGCGCGGCGCGCCACCGCGCCGTCGACAAACGGCGGCACCCGCAGCGGCGCAAACGCCACGAGCTCGTTGAGGGCGCCCCCAGCGTGGTACAGCACAAAGAAGAACCCCGCCGCAGTGTCGCTGAGGTGGCCCCGGAGAAGCCACTGCCACAACGCCGCGTAAAAGGGCGCCGCGGCGGCGTCAAAGAGCAGCGCGGCGGTAGCGGCGACAGTGGCGTCGCCAAACTGCGCGAGCGTGTGGAGGCGGCCAAGGAGCGGCGCCGCCGGCATGTCACGGCAGCGCCACGCGGTAAAGAGAAGCCGGAGCTGCGCCGCGAGGGGGGCCACGTCGGCATGGACGGCGAGGAGCGAGCGTGGGGCGCCAAAAATGCGGTTGACGGCGGTGGTGTATGCAGCGAGGTGCTGCGCGATGCCCTGGGAGAGCGCCACGTGGATGGCCGTGGCGGCAGCGCCACCGGCGGCGGCGACGCCGCTGGGCACCTCCGCCGCCTCCTCCGCCATCGTCTTGTAGATCAACGCAGGCTCCAAGATCTGCTTAAGGAGCAGCGCGTACGAGTGGTTGATCGAGCTGGGGAGCGCCACCAGCCAGCCCTCGGGCGCTCGGCTGAATGCAAACACCTTCAGGTCGGTTCCGAGCATGGTGTAGCCGAGATACGTGAGGATGGCGGGTTCGTCGAGGGTGGTATAGAAGCAGGTGATGGCGGTGGCGAGTGTCCCGGGAGCAGGGGGTGCGGCCGGGCCTGCCGGGGTGGCGGAGGCGGCGGCGGCCCCGCCAAAAGTGACACTGGGGCCGCCGCCGCCGCCGCCAGGACTCGCGAATGCATCAGTCTGAGGCCGCGCCACCAGAGCGGGCCATGGCGAGGTGGCGTTCTCCCCCGCCAGGGCGACCCTAGGCGGCGCGGCATTATTCGCTGCCAGGGCGGCCCAGGGCGAGGACGCCGCGTTTTGCACCGCCAGCGGCGCCGCCGGCGCCGTCGGCGCTAGGCCTTCTAAGAATGCCAAGTACAGCCCCACCTTCTGCGGCTGCTGGCGCGCAAGCGCCGCGGCCGCGGCCTCGAAGCGATCCCACTCCTGCGGCGCAAACCGCGGCCGCAAGCGCTCCATCACCGCCGCTGGCAGCACCGCCTCGCCCGCCCGTGGCGCCGCGCGCGCGCATACCTCGCTCGCGGCCGACGCGGCGTACGCATCCCCGAGTTCGGGCGGCACTATCGCGTGCACAAGTCGCGTGGCGTACGCCCTGAAGAGCTGCTCGTGGTCCATCCTGGCGAGGTGGCACGCGCGTTTGCGTGTTTTGATTTCGGCGGCGGCGGCGCGCGCGGCGCGCCCGCACGGGCGGGGCGCGCGGCGGTCTAGGCAGCAGTCGCCACAAAGGGACGGCGGTGCGTACATGCTGCTCTGCGGCGCCTACATTGTTCGAGCTCACCGTCCATTACCAAAAAACAAGAAAAAAGGCTCTGATCGATGCGCCGCGGCGTCGCTTACGCCAACCCCGAGCTCACAGCCACAAAGTCAATCTTGGGGTCCTTGACGCTGTCGTGCAAGTCGGCGTCGGTCAACTGTAACTGCGCGTCGGTCCACACGTGCTCGACGGTGCTGTCCTGGCCCACGCCACACAACCCGCCGCGCAGCTCCCAGTCGGAGATCTTGCTCAACTGCAACTCGGTGAACACATCGTCCACCGCCTCAAACAACTGCTGCGAAATCTCGGGCCCATGGCCCGGGGTGGGGGTGATGCGCAACCGCTCCTCGCCGATGGGCACGGTGGGGAAGTTGATGGCCTGCACGTAGATGTTGTGCTTGTCTAAAAGCAAATCCGACGCGCGCTTGGCGTCGGCGGCGTTGCCAATCAACACGGGCACAATGTGCGACGGGTTGGGAATCACGGGGATGCCCATGGCGTTCAAAGAATCCTTGACGTGGCGCGTGTTCTTCTGCTGCGCGATGCGGTCCTGCAACGTGGCGCGCTGGTGTCTGATCAGTTGCGCCGCGCCTGCCATCACACTCGGGGGTAAACTAGTCGAAAAGATAAATCCGGGGGCAAACGACCGGAACCAGTCAATCGTGCTGGCCTTACCGGTGATGTAGCCACCGACAACCCCGTACGCCTTGCCCAAGGTACCGGTGATCATGTCGACGCGACTCATGACCGAGCCGGCCGGCGACTGCAACCCCGATTTCAAGTGAGCCTCAAAGTCAAGGTGCTCAACCACCCCGCCGCCGTGCGGGCCATACATGCCGACGGCATGCACCTCGTCCAAAAATGTGAGCGCGCCGTATTTTTCGGCCAAGTCGCAAATCGCCTCAATGGGCGCCACCAGCCCGCACATCAGGTAAACACTCTCAAACGCAATCAACTTGGGCACCAGCTTGGGGTACTGGGCCAAGAGACGCTCCAAATCCTGCAAGTCATTGTGCTTGAACACATGTTTCCGGGCCCGCGAGTTGCGGATCCCCTGGATCATCAGGGCGTGGTTCAAGGCGTCCAGAAAAATAACGAGTTCCGGGATCTTTTGTCCGAAAAGGGACAACACCGCGTCGTTGGCAACGAAGCACAGCGAAAATACCAACGCTGCCTCGTGCTTGTGCAACGCGGCAAGCTCGGCCTCCAAGCGCATCAGATGCACGTTGTGGCCGGCAATGTTGCGTGTGCCGCCCAGCCCGGCACCGTAGCGCTCCAAAGTCAGTCTCATGGCGGCGATGGTGTCAGGGTTACGGCCCATGCCGAGGTAGTCGTTCAGACACCAAACGGTCACCTTGTCGCTCTCGCGCGCACGGTGCGCCATGGGAAAGTCCTGCGCCAACCGGTTGATGTTGTTGAAGAACCGGTAGGACTTGTCCAGCCGCTTGCGGTTGAGCTCGGTATCGAAATGGCCTCCAAAGTCAAACGCATTCTCCTGCGAGGCGCCGGTGGCGGAGGCAGAAATGCCCGCCTTGACCGCTGCTGCAGCCGCCGCGGCGGCTGCAGCCTTGGCGGGGTGCACATTTGTGTTGCAAAAGCCGCCCTTGGCTGCAGGACCTGCGTCCACCGAGGGTGCCACACCGAACGCCGACTCCGCAGAGTGCGGTTTCGGATGCGGCGCCGCCGAGGCGTTAGCAGGCCTGCTGGCGCTCGAGTACTCACGCGAGGTTTCCCTCGCGGCCAACGCGGCACCCATAAACGGGCAACGACGGGCCTGGTTGGCCAACCCCGAACGGTTGCTCATCTGACGAAGAGCTCCAGCAGACGACGATCTCACAAACGGGCACACGCTCATTGAAGCGCGAGTGAGAGACTCCATGTTAACCAAATCGGTGAGGAGAGAGGAGAGGAGGAAAAACGAGTCGGTAGCCCGTGAAAATTCCCTCGAGAAGGTTTTGTATGTGTATTTTTTTTTTTGTTTTTGATTTTTTTCTTGCTCACGGCCGGAATTAGTCAGGCACTGGCAAATCACAGCAGCACGAAAAACGCTGACGTCGAGAAGAGATGTGAGACATTCAACGGTTTTGACAAAGTGAAGTGGCGTTGCGGGTATATGGTCCGCACGGCAAGATGGAGATTCTACGAGGAAGTCGCTGTTCAGAAAGGGCCTTTGCTCGCTGTCCCGAGTTGCTGTACGTCGACTAGTGTAGCGCCGTTTGCGGGGACGCTTCTGCCGGACCCCCATCATCGCTCGATGTAGACATGCACGATCCGGCACAAAAAAAGAAAAGCGCCGGCGCACATGGCTCCACTTGAGAAAAACAAGCACCCGCGCAGACGGCCATGTGTCAGCGATTGGTCTAGTCTGCGAGCCGTAGGTGGGTCCATTGTACTGCGCGCGCTCGGGTCATGTAGTTCAATTCACCACGCTTCATAGCGCTGAGTCACGGCAGCGACCATGTTGTCACGTGCCAGACTCACCGGTCTAAACTCCCACTACGGATGCTAGCCGCACATGAGTTGCATCCTGTCAAGCGAGCTTAGTGGCAAATATACCGTCTTTACGCATTATCCCTTGAATCCTATATTACACCGACCCGTATATATTCCGTGATATTTACTCGTCGTTCTCCTCCTCCTCGTCAGCGACAGAGTAGAACTGCAACTGGTACTGGTTCTGCTTGACGGAGACGAATCTGATCCAGTCTCTGATCTGGTTCTTCTTCAAGTATCTCTTAGACAAGTACTTCAAGTACTTACCGGAGAACTGGGTGTTGGAGACAACAATCACCTTGGAGCCCTCCTCGGTGACGGTGATGTCGTCACCCAAGTTGCCGGCATGACCGTCAACCTTGATGTTCTCAATCAAGAACTTGACGTACGAGGATGGGTCGAACACACCGTTCTCGGTGGGGGCGGAGGTGTCAACGACAAACTTCTTAGCAGCCTTGGACTTCTTGGTGGTCTATAAGATTCCTGTTAGCCTACCGCACAACCAACCTGCACTGCTAGTGCAGGTGGAAGACAGCATAGCCCAGGGACGGGTTGTGGTGTGTTTTGGGTGTCAACCATGCAAAAAAAATCAAAAAATGAAAAAAAATGAAAAACAGAATGCAACCTCGAATGTCAACTGGTGAGGACCTGCGGGTTGCGCCGCTTTGGTGGTCCTCGTTGACTAACACTGTTCACGAACCTCGCACAAAGGGTTATGCCGCCTAGACGTTAAAGATACATACGATTGGAGCCATTTTTGATGAGTTGGTTGAAGGAAAAGGAAGTTCGAGATGAGAATGGAGTTTTTCACTGAACAGCGCGCAGGAGCACCGCGCCCAAACTCGAATATATTACACAAAGATAACCGCGGTAGTGCAGAAAAGAGCCGACACTCGCGCGCATGGGCTCAATTTAAATTCAGGGCTGAGCCCTATGATAACGGCGATGATTAGCCCATGCTTGGTGACTCTGAGTCATGAATCATATTAGAAGTGCGACCACCCACATTATGCAGCCCAATGCGGACGCGGGGACGACCAATGGGCTGGCCACCGTTACACACTCAATTGCTTTCACTTGTCCATTCTTTATTTGACTCCTGGTATGTTCAAGACTTCCATCAGAGCCTTGTCTCGCGCTGCAGTGACTTCGCTTGAGTTGGCCGCAGCAGGGCCCACCACGCAGTGGACTAAGCTGCAAATTCGCGATATTTATGAAACGCCCTTGATGGAACTCGTATTTCAGGCGCAGTTACAGCATCGTAGATACCACAACCCCAAGGAGGTGCAGCTCTGTACCTTGCTCTCCATCAAGACTGGTGGCTGTAGCGAAGATTGCAAGTATTGTGCACAGTCTTCTCGCTACGACACGGGCACTAAAGCTGAAAAGCTTATCTCGCTTGACGAGGTTATGCGTGCCGCCACCACTGCAAAGCAAAACGGATCCACGCGCTTCTGTATGGGTGCAGCTTGGCGTGACATGCATGGCCGCAAATCTGGACTCAAGAAAATCTCCGAAATGGTCACCAAGATCAACAACGAGTTGGGCATGGAAACATGTGTCACTTTAGGCATGGTGACTGACCAACAGGCTCGCGATTTGGCGCTGGCGGGTTTGACCGCCTACAACCACAACATTGACACATCAAGAGAGCACTATCCCAAGGTGATTTCCACTAGAACTTACGATGACCGGCTTGCGACGATCGAAAGTGTCCAAAAGGCCGGTATCAAGGCATGCACGGGCGGCATCTTGGGGTTGGGTGAAGCGCCCGAAGACCACGTTAGCTTTCTTCACACGCTAGCCACGTTAGAAGGAGGCCATCCTGAGCTGTTGCCCATCAACCGGTTGGTGCCTATTAAGGGTACCCCGATGGAGAAGGACATCTCGAGCCTCCCACAGGATTCGGAGAAGCGTCTCAAGTTTGAAAGTGTGTTGAAGACCATTGCCACCGCACGGTTGATCATGCCCGAGCTGATTATTCGTTTGGCTGCCGGAAGGTACACCATGAAGGAGCACGAACAATTTTTGTGCTTCATGGCTGGTTGCAACGCCATTTTCACCGGTGAGAAGATGCTTACCACCATGTGCAATGGCTGGGATGAGGACATCGCAATGTTGAAGAAGTGGGGGTTACTGCCCATGGAGCCCGTGACCAAACCAACGCAACCAGAAGTGGCCAGCCCTGTACGTGCAGAGTCTGCAGCTGTGCTAGTATAAGATAACACTATCGCTCGCTTGTAGGGCTGTCCAGCCGGTTGAGAATGTCGGCTTCCTCTCGGGTGTCGTCCTCGTCATCTCGCTGAATCAACGAATTGGCAGCACTCACTACGGGAAGGTCAAAACTCTCATCCACCTCGACTCGTCCCTGCAAGGGCGTCGAGGTCTCTGGTGAGTGCATCCTTATCGTGTCCAATGTGTCATGACCCCCGTCGGCAACGTCATGGTTCTCTGCAGCATCTGAAGTTGAGTTGTTGCCATCGATTTCTAGCCCTGCGCCATCCAGTTCCGGCTCGCTGCTCTCCTCCTTCGGGGCAAACAAATCAGGCGAAATAGACAACAAATCATCCAATCCACCTCCCAGCCACCCCTTTTTAGCAATGCCCTCGTAAATCTCCAATTGCGCTCGCACGAGCGACCCTGTGCGGGTCAAGAGTTGCTCCTGATTGAAGCGCTCGAGCATCAAGTTGATCTCATGGTAGTAGCCGTATTTGAGTCGGTCAATCTCTTCCACCTGGCGCGTGAGCTCCATCAAGTTGGCGCGGTAATTGGACAAATTGCGGGTTTTCAGCTTGGAAAGCTTCAAGTTTTGCAACTCCTTCTGACGGAGTATCCGCGAGCGCGCTCGTATCTCTTGCTGGTAGTAGAGGTGGTTCTGGTGGTAGTCCAGCCGCAATTTTTGCAACTCCAGTTGTAGTGGTTCTGCAAAGCTCTGCCGAAGCAAGCGGCCCAAGATCTGCTGATTGGAGCTGATCAACAATTGCAACCCGCCCGCGTTTTGCAACCCCTCAAACACCGCCCGCGTGTTGTGCACCTTGGGATTCTGCTTAACAGAGTCCTCAAGTGCCTGTCCAAACTCGCCCGTAGCACGAGAAACGTCTTCCAACGCCTGCTGGAGGAGATGGGCCTTGTCGAGCACCGCCTGGTAACTCTTGGTGGTATGCTCAAAGTCTCGCGGGGTCAATATGTTGGGCAAGTCAAGCACCGATGGGGAGAACGAAGTGAAAGTATCTAGGGTGTGCAAAGATGACCGCCTGTGACCATTGGGGTCGCCTGCCGCGGGGCGTCGCGTCGGGGACAAGGGTGGGTGCAACTTAGAGTCGTTGATAAGCGAAAAGAACTCCGAGAGATGCTCCGGCGGATTGGAATTTTTGCCGGGAGAGCTCTGCGGGACACTCCTCAAGGTTGATGTCGTCGTGCTGGTGGTCGCCTGAGGGCTCTTGGGCCGCGGTGAATCCATTGAGAGGCTATCTTGGGGTCGGGACGGGGCTTGAACGTGGCCAGGCTCGTTGTTTTTGTTTAGCTGTGGGGCTGTGTGCAGGTGGTAAGCAATCACATGCTACAGTGGCGGGGGTGTCGGGCGGCCCCTGGGGCAGCGCCAGTGGTAGTAGACAGACAGTTATGGCCTCCATTGGTCAGCGAGGCGTGTCAGGCGTAGGCTAGCTGGGTTGTAGAGGTGTTTTTACGGTGACCTTGCATAGCGGGAGGTGGGTGGCCGCGCGCTTGCGCCGGGTGGCTGCAAGAGTGGTGGGAAAATACTTCGAGCAGACAGAGGGATATCAGTATTCGATGCTTCCGCTGTCCTCAAGGCTGTCATATCACACATTGCATGCCTTCGAAAGTAAGGTGAAGGATCTTCTCTGCGAGTTTGCACCATTGCTGCAAATAATAAAAAAATGATTTGGACGAGTCCGGATTCGAACCGGAGACCTTTCGCATGCTAAGCGAACGCGCTACCAACTGCGCCACACGCCCGTGTAAATCAAGTGGTCCCTAGCAGGATCGAACTGCTGATCTCGGCGTTATTAGCACCGCGCCTTAACCAACTGGGCCAAGGGACCTCTTTTGTGTGTGACAGTTTAAGCTGCACAACTATGTTAGGCACCGCCAAAACTGCCGCTAGCAACTGAATCGAAAACCGTCTGGCTACATCTCCATCAAATAAATATCCTCATTCTCTCTACAACTTCTGCTCCCTCTCCGCGTTGGCGCTTTGCAACTGGAACACCAGGTCAACCACGGACTGCTCTAACGGCATGAATTCAAACTTGAGCAAGTTGCGCGTCCTAGTGTTGTCCACCTTGGCCAACTTGGCGATGGCGGCAGCGCCCGAGCCCGAATTCCCGCGCGGGATCCGTCCCTGCAACGTCGGGAACTTGTCGTTGACAATGTCAAGGATGTCCTGCGTCACGAAGCGGCCATTGGCGAGCAAAAGGCGCTCCTGCAGGATGTCTGCGCGCTCAAATGCGAGCAAATGCGCCATGGCTACGTCGCGCACGTCGATGAAGCTACCAAAATAGTTTGGAAGGCGGTCGTTGGGCTTCAGCTTGATAATGCGGTTGATAATCTCCAGCGAGGTGTTCAACGTGGCCCTGCCCTCGACATTCTCGTCAAACGCCTGCGGGCCAAACACGTACAGGGGGAGCACGCAGTTAAGGTCAAAGTTGATCTGAGCGCGGTTTTGGCGGAAAAAGTTCCACGCCGCCTCCTCGGCAAACTTTTTGGACCCAAAGTAGCCCGCGACGGCGTTCTTCTTGGCAGAGTCCCAGTCGGCGTCGTTCCACGTCAGCTCGCTGATTGTGGCCAGTGGGTCCATCTCGGCAGCAGCCAGCGCCAGCGCCGCGTAAGACGACGTCACGACCACCTGCTTGACCTGTGGCGCATACTTGACCACCGCCAGCAAGGCATTCTTGGTGCCATTGACCGCGGGCAACAATAAGTCGCGCTCAACGTCCTCAACCTTGAAAGTGAAGGGCGACGCGGTGTGCAAAAACACCGTCACCTCGGGGTGGCGCTCGAGCGCGTCCTTCAACGCATCTGGACGGCTAATGTCGGGCACTACTTCAAACGAGAACTTGTCGCTTTCGAAATTGCGACGGAGACGCTCGCCCTGAGCGCGCGTGCGGACGGTGCCGCACACAGAGTACTTTTTGTCAAGAAGAAGCTGCACAATGTGCTGGGCAATGAACCCGGAGGCACCGGTGACAAACACAGTCGTCATGAGGAAATTGCAGAGTATGAGGAGGGGAAGAGCGCGGGCCGCCCATTTTATGGTGAGGGCTTTTCTATTTATTTATTTTTTTACTGTCTTTAAATTGCGGGGGCCGGCCGCAGACACTGGCCGAGCGCGCATGCATACAAAAAATATTCGGATCACATGAAATCAAGATTTGACGTTGCCGTTGACATCCAACACCTGCTGGACGGTGTCGACGACGCTTTGCTCAAGCAGCGTCAACTCAAAGCCAAGCAACTTGCGGGTGGCCTCATTGTTGACCTGCGGCATCGTGTCCAACACGTCCTGGCCGGCGCCCGGGGTGCCGCGCGGAATTTTACCGTTGAGCTGTTTAAAGTGCTCGTGCAAGATGTCAAGCACCGTTTGCGCCACAAACTTGCCGTTGGCAAGCAAAAGACGCTTTCCGGCGGCGTCATCCTTTTCAAATGCCACCAAGTGGGCCCGAGCCACGTCGCGCACGTCGACAAACGTGCCCTTGAAGAATGGCACCTCGCTATCTGGCTGCAACTTCAAGAGCGCGTTGATGAACTCCGCCAGGGTGTTCAACTCGTCCTTGACCTCGGAGTCGAAAGCCTGCGGTCCAAACACAAACACTGGGTTGACGGTGGCGAGGGCAAAGCGCGGCTTGTGCTGCTCCACAAAGTCCCACGCCGCGCGCTCGGCAAAAGTCTTCGACCCGCGGTACCCCTGGTAGGCGTCCTTGACGGCGTCCTCCCAGGTGATGTCGTTCCAGGTAGCTTCGGTGACGACGAAGTTGGGGTCGGCGGCGACCGACGCCGGCGCAATGGCGGCGTACGACGACGTAATCACCACCTTGGTCACCTGCGGCGCATACTGCTGGATCGCGCTCAAGGCGTTCTTGGTGCCCTCAACGGCGGGGACCAAAAGGTCGCGCTCAGGGTCGGTGGTTTTGAAGTGGAAGGGCGACGCCGTGTGCAACACGGTGCGCACCTCCGGGTGTGCCTTTAACGCGTCGTTGAAGGCGCCCTTGGCACCGATGTCTGGCACCACCTCGTAGACAAAGTTGTCGCCAACGTTTAGCGCGAGCCGCTCGCCCTTCTCCTTTGATCTGACAGACCCAACCACCTTGTAACCCTTGGCGATCAACTCCTTGACCACGTGTTGCGCAATGTAGCCTGTGGCTCCGGAAACAAACACAGACATGCCTGGCAAGGGATGGTGGCGGGGCTGAAGATATTTATACCGTGGGGCCACTGATTGCGAATTTCGCGCGCCTATGGCGCCAATTACCCCATTGGTGTGCATGCGCGCTTGATACTGTAATGGGCAGCAGCGCCGCAGCCGCAGCCGCAGCTCATAGACAGCCTGCAGGCAGCCCACAGGTGCAGCACCGGAGCACGTCCTGTTCGCCTGCGCGCGGGCGCCAAATGACAGTGTGGTTGCACCCGAATTTTCCCGAGCAGCGCTTAGAGCACTCAGTGCTGCGCGCTGCAGCGCTGCGTCGCAGCGCTCTGCGCGTCTGCACGATCGCGATCGTCTGCATCTGCAGCAACAAATAACTCATTAATTACTCTTGCACCCAATGCCCCACACCTCGCGCCGGCCAACGTTTCTTGAGCGTTATTACATCCTCCGCGGGGTCTACGGGTACTACACCAACTTCAACGTTGCGGCGCAGTACAGTCACCGCGTGCTGAAGGGCCACCTTTCCCACGCGCTCAAAAGTTTAATTGCAGGCAACCACGTTTTCGCAGTCAACTTTGTCCGCACCCACCCCGACGACGAGCGCCACGACGGCAACAACTTCTTGCTCGAGCCGCTCGAGACGGTGCGCTTCAGCGACGTGGCTCGCTTCGAGTCGCTCGGTGGCGCCTTCAGCGCCGACACCCTCCGGGCCTTGGACGAGGTGGTGATCGAGGTGGACACGCCGCAACCATTATGGCGCGTCGTCGTGTACGAGGGCGCCGAGCAGTGGGTGGTGGTCTGCTGCAACCACGCCTTGTTCGACGGCACCTCGGCGCGCCTCTTTCACGACGACTTGCTCCGCGAGCTTGACCGCACCCGCTGCCGCCTGTTTGAGGAGGTGCTCTACACCCGCACCGCCGCCGCACGCGTGCCCACCGTCAACGCCGCCGCGCTCGCCTTATACCGCCCCAGTCTCCTGTTCCTCGCGGGGCAGGCGGCGCTGCGCATCGTGGTGCCCTGGGTCAAGGACTGCGTTGCCCACGCGCTTACGCGGTGGGGCGGCGATCGCTACGTCAAGACGTGGGGTTACCCCATCTTCCGCCACCGCCCCACCGAGCGCGGCACCAAAACGCACTTCAAGCTCATCCGTGTGGGGCCCGACGACACGCGGCGCTTGCTCGCGCGGTGCAGGCACTACGGATTCACGTTGTCCCCGGTGCTCTTGGTGGTGGCGCTCGCGTGTTTGCAGCGCACCTTGATGGCCGGCAGCCCCGCCAGCCTGGACTCCGTCTTCGCCGTCAACAACCGCCGCTACGTCAGCGGCGCCGCGCGCGCCTACGGCGTCATGGTGCTGCCGTGCCAGGTGGCACTCCCGCCGTTGCCGGCCACCTTTGGCGAGTTGCTCCCATACATCGCGCACGTGCGCGACGCCATGGCGGGCGACCTCGACGCCAACTTCGGCTCCAAATTCGTGGGGTGCCTCCAGTACCTCAACATTGGGTGCTTTCTCCGCGGGCGCTTGGACCACCACCTGCGCCTCACCGTCGACGTTTCGAACCTCGGCGCCAACGCGCTTGCGCACGGCGAGTGGACCGCGCGCGACCTCGTCTTCAGCCAGCTGAACGGCATCATCGCCCACTTCGGGCTCAACGTCATCGGGCTGCCGCAGGGGCTCACCATCGTATTCGGCTACTTGCAGGACTATGAGGCGTTCCCGGCGGAGCTCAGCCGCTTCGTCGAGCTGTTCACCACGATGTTGAAATAGTTACCCCATCCGCTCCACCGCCTGTAGCGCCTCTTTGTCTTTGAGTAGCGCCATCGCCGCGCGCGTGGCGGCGCGTTTCTTGGACACGTCGACGCCGACGGCGACGAGCTCGCTGCCAATGTAGAGCTCGCCGCGGAAGAGGGTGTCGTGGGGCGTGACGCGGTAGCGCGGGGTAATGCCGAGCTTGTTGAGGATGGCGTAGAGGTCGTTTTTGGCGTCGGGGAGGAACGCGCCGGAGTCCAGGAGGGGGAGGCCGGTGGCGCTGGAACCACTGGCGCTGGCGCTGGCGCTGGCGCCGGGGTCTCTGTCGCTCTCGCTAGCTGTCGCAGCTGCCCCCTCAGGCTCCGCACTGGGCACGCCCTGCGGCGCGCCTTCCGCCCTGGTGACTCGCAGCTCGCTGCGGTCCGTCCCCAAACGCATCTGGCCATACTTCTCCAAAAGCGGTCGGTTCTTGAGCGCCTGCATCGCCGCCCGCAACCCTGCCTCCTTCAGCAGCGGCGCCACCCCCTCTCCCAACACATCCTCCCCCATCTCGCACCGGATCTTGAACGCCTTCGACGCGCCGTCGCCCATGCGCACCACGCGGTAGCGCGGGTGGAACGCCGCCAGCCCTATCAACAGATACAAGTCGGTCTTGGCGTTCTTGTTTACGGGCTCGACGCCGTTGATCTCGACGTCAAATTCCTTGAGCTTGGCGCGCAAAATCTGCAGGAGCCACCGCTTGATCACGCCGAGCTCCATGCCGTGCTCGGTCGCTAACGCGCCGATGTACGCCTCGAACACGTCGGCGTAGATCTTCTGGTTGCCCTGACGCAACACCAGGTCGCTGATGTTGCTGCGGAGACGTGCATTCAACCCGTACGCCATCGCAAACTCAGCCAACGTCTTGTTGTTGACTAGCTGCGAGCGGATCTTGGAGAGGTCGCCCTCGGGGGAGTGGTCGTAGCGCTCGTAGATGATCATCGTCACAACGTTGTTGAGGATGGAGTCCCCGAGGAACTCGAGGCGCTCGTTGTGGGATGCGATGAGCTCGTGCTCGGAGAGGTACGTGCGGTCGTTGAGGGTCGATTTGTGGATGAAGACGCGGTCGAGGAGGTGGGGGTTGTGGATGGGGGGGAGTGGAGGGAGGCCCGCAGCCCCCGCGGCGCTCGCGGCCCCCGCCACGCCCGCAGCGTCGGCGGCTTCCGCGGCATCCGCAGCGTCCGCAGCGTCCGCCATCGCATCCGACTCCGAATCTGAGTCCGAGGCCGCCGCTACCGCCGCTGCTCCTGGCGGGCCCGTGCCCTCCCCCGTCTCGCCGCCCCCCGCCGCCCCCGCGACCGCCCCCCCCAATATCTCATCGAATATCGGCAAGCCCCCCGCCACATACCGCAGCTTCAACCTGCCCGCCAACTGCACCAACGGGTTGCGCTCGATCTCGTGCCGCACGTCGTCGTCCACCCGCGGCAGCTCCACCAACGCCCGCAACTCGTCGGCCCCGGGCGCCTCCTTAACGATGATGCGCACCTGCTTCTGAAGCGTGCGCGCGCAGTGCTCGAGCTTCTTCATGTCAACGTGCCCGAACGGCACGTCGCGCGCGCCGCCGCGCACGGTGCGCCGCCGCTTGGGCTCGCCCGCTTCATCGGCCTGGTGGAGAAGCCGCACAAACTCGTCTAGCGAAGCCATGGGACGGCAAGGCGGCGTGGAAGGCTTGCGAAACTCATCGAGCGCCGTGCGCGCTGCGCGCCGTGCGCGCCGTGCGCGGGCCACCGCTGGGACGCCCCAGCGACGCCCCAGCGGCGCCCCAGCGGCGCGCCCAGCAACCAGCCACACGCCCTTCGCTTCCTACACTGCGTTCGCGCTCGCCCCGAGGCTCCTCGCACTGGCCGCTCGCGCGCGCCCGCCTAGGCCTCCTCCCACCAGTCGCGCGCGCCCTCTCCGTCCAGCGGCTGCGCGCGCTCCTCCCACTCGCGCGCCCTCTCCGTCCAGCGGCTGCGCGCGCTCCTCCCACTCGCGCGCCCTCCGTCCAGCGGTCGCGCGCGCCCTCTCCGTCCAGCGGCCGCGCGCGCTCCTCCCACTCGCGCGCCCTCCGTCCGCTGGTCGCGCGCGCCCGCCAAACTCGTGATTTTCGCTTCATCTCCACTCATCGTTTTCTTCACCATGGCCTTCGCTTCGCTTGTAGGGTGCCTCGGGCGCCTCCGCCTCGCCGCCTGCCCGCCCGCCCGTGCCTACAGCGTGGGCGCCGTGCGGGCGCCCACCCACGGGCCGCGCCACACCACCAAGCACGAGTTCGCCCGCAAAACCTTCCTCGTTGACCAGTACACCCACCTCAACCGCACCAACGAGGTGGTGCTCTACGTTCACCACAACAACCTCACCAAGACCGAGAACAAGCGCTTCCGCGCCGACTTGGCCCGCAGCGACGCGCGCTTGACCCTCATCCGCAACAGCATCTACAACGTCTATCTCAAGCTGGAGAACGCCGCCGACCCGGCCGACCACGCCACCAGCGTCGCCAACCGCGAGGTGGTGCACCCGATCCTGCCGCTCTTGAACGGGCCCACCGCTATCATCACCGTGCCGCGCTGCGACCCCGCGGCCGTGGCCAAGGTGTTGAAGGTGTTGAAGGCCGCCAACGAGAAGCTCATCTTGATTGGCGCCAAGATCGAGCAGCGCGTGTTTGGCGCCGCCGACGTCGAGCGCTTCAAGGAGTTGCCGTCAAAGGAGGATTTGCGCGCGCACTTGCTTGCCACCTTGACCGTATTGGGCGGCAGCGGCTTGGTGCAGGTGTTGGAGACCCCGCTGAAGTTGTTGTACTTGACGGGGCGCGAGTTGGTCAAGCGCGAGGGCGAGGGCGAGGGCGAGAAGAGCGAGTAATGTACATAGATTAGACAAGTGGCACCTATCGGACGGCGCGGCCCCTGGGCGGACGGCGCGGCAGCCGCAGTAGACGGCGCGGCCCTAGGCGGACGGCGCGGCAGCCGCACTAGACGGCGCGGCCCTAGGCGGACGGCGCGGCAGCCGCAGTAGACGGCGGGCCCTAGGCGGACGCGGCAGCCTACCCTACGGCTGCGGGCGTTCCCCGAGGCCTCTCGGCGCGCTCATCGCGATCGCCAAATTTTTCTTTCCACCACCACCATGGCCAAGATCTCCGAGAACGGCAAGCGCAAGCTCTACCGCGACCGCAAGGAGGAGACACGGCGCGCGTTCAAGCAGGCGCGGTTCGAGGACGCGTCCCCGAGCCCCCTGCCCGCGGCGCCGTCGCCGCCGGTGGCGCCCCCCGCCGGCCCCCCGCTCGAGCTCGATCTCCCCAAGAAGCGCTACTACCGCCAGCGAGCGCACTCCAACCCGTTCCTGGATCACTCCTTGGAGTACCCGCGCAGCCCCGACGACATGGACTGGAGCCGCTTGTACCCAGCATACCACGCCGCCGGCGCCATGACGTCGCGCGTCGAGATCGCCGACATTGGCTGCGGCTACGGCGGGCTCCTCGTAAACTTGGCGGCAGAGTTCCCCACCACGCTCTGCCTCGGGATGGAGATCCGCGTGCAGGTGACGCAGTACGTCGAGGACCGCATCATCGCCCTCCGCAAGCAGTACCGCGACACCCCGCCCAAGAACTTTGAGAACATCGCCGTGTTGCGCGGCAACGCCATGAAGTTCCTCCCCAACTTTTTCGCCAAGCTGCAGCTCCGCAAAATGTTCTTCTGCTTCCCGGACCCGCACTTCAAGCAGCGCAAGCACAAGGCCCGCATCATCACCACCACGTTGGTGCTGGAGTATGCGTACGTGTTGAAGGAGGGCGGCGTCGTCTACACCATCACCGATGTGGCCGACTTGCACCAGTGGATGGTGCAGCACTTGGAGGCCCACCCCTTGTTCGAGCGCTTGAGCAAGGAGTGGGAGGCCGCCGACCCCTGCGTCAAGTTGATGATGAACTCGACCGAGGAGGGCCAGAAAGTCCAGCGCAACAACGGCGACAAGTGGGTCGCGTGCTTCCGCCGCTTGCCCAACCCGCCCGACTGCGAGTAATCCCTGTACCATAGACTACACACCGCTCACTGAGCTAACAAAAAAAATTCACTTCATAAATAGGCCGCTTACAAGGTGGGCGCGGGGATGTCGCCCTTGGAGGCGCCGGTGTTGGCGGTGGTCTCCAGCGAGTCGACAGCGGCTGCAATATCGTGCTTCAAGGTGGAGGGCACGTCGGGGAACTGCAACAGCCCCGTGGTGGTGGCGCTCGTGGCGTCGTCGCGGAAGGCACCGGCGCCAACCGTGGGCACCGTAGTGGCGTGAGGGGTGTCTCTGATGGTGTGCTCGTAGGCGGTGGAGCTGGTGCCTTCGTAACCGCTAGGCGATGCCCCCACGGTGGAGCCGGCGGTTCTGGTGGGGATGCGCGCGGCAATAAAGTCGCCCACGGGACCCGTCTTCTTCACCAAGTTGTCAATGTGCGGGGCGGCGGCGGTCTGCGCCTGCTTGGTGAGGTTGGTGGCTCTAGCTCTGGCGCACGCGGAGTACTTGTGCACCGCGGCGTCAATCTCCTTCTTGTTGGCCTGGTAACCTGCCGGGACGGTGAAGGTCAAAATGACGCTGGTCAAGAGCAACGTGTACAACGAGAACCACGAGGTGAGCTTGTAGAGGATGTACGACAAGCCGGCGGCCTTCAAGGTAGCCTCGATGTCGTGGGCAAACACAATGTTGTTGATCTTGGCCTCCAACTTGGTGTTGAAGTCCGCCACTGTAGGCAACACCTGCTCGTTGAACTTGGACGCAAACGCCTTGCTCGAGGGTTTGTACTTGGTGACAAGACCTTGGCCAGTCACCAACTTTCCGGCGTATTCAGCACCAGCGGCAACTAGGCGTGTTAGTAGGAGAAAAAGGGATGTAAAACTGTGGCGCAGTATTTGGCGCGCGCCCGAAGCGACCGCAAATTCGTCTCAGCGCAAAATCGCCAAGGGCACAAGAGCATTGCGAGCACGGCACTTGGATGATTCGGGCAGGTCTCCACGGTACCATTGTGCGATTCCATTGTGCGACTCGCACTGCTCGCCCAATTGATTCGGAGCTACCAATGCCGCTGATTGCGTATACATACCAAGAAGTCCCAAGTAGGACAAGTGGAAAAACACATTGAACAAGTTGACAAACTTCAACACGATCAAGGTGGTCAAGATGCCGCCAAAGACGCTCCCGGTGAAAATCGGGTCTCTCCAGGTCAACAAGGAGCAGACCGAGGCGGACGATGGAGGGATTGAGGTGGTGGGAGTGGACATATCGTGGTTCTTTGAGACTACGCTATCTGTTGAGGATGGAAGAAACCAGCGTATTTAAGCGGCAAATTAAAGAAAAATTTGCCAGTGGAGCAAGAATAAGGAGATTCCACTTTTAATTTTTATTTTTTGGACAGCGAACGCTGGGAGACGACGGAAGACACTGCAATAACGGGCGGCGATCCTGCAGGGCGCGGTGGTCACAAGACCGCTAAAGTTGCGTGAGGTGCGCGGTTGCTCTTATCGCAGCGAAAAACAGCGGCCGGCAGCAACCGTTACATCATAGGCCGGAGTGCGCGCGCATAACGTTCGAGGACGTCATGAGCGCTGCAATATTTGTGGAGCTTCGAGCCCATGGTGGTTTGCACCCACCGCTGGACTAGGTGTACCACTTGGCCCACGACGAGTCCGCACAAGTCCTCCACGTAGTTGACGAAGCGGTTGAGGCGGGCAACGTTGTAATGCTTGCACTTGCGTAGCTTGCTCTTGAAGCGAGCGCATTCGCTCTTGGCGGAGACCAAAGGCGCAATGACTTTGGCGGCGTAGTCAGCGGAGAACTGGGCGGCGGCCGCCGCGTGGTGCTTCGTGGTGCGGGTGTAGCCGTCGTAAGGGGTGTACCCTGCCGTTGAACCTTCGGAGAGCAATTCGGTCCAGAGAGTGGCGTAGTGGTGGGTCTTGTCGGCGTAGGCGACGAGGTCTCGCGGAACTTGTCTGGCGGCTGTGGTCAAGCGCGCAAGCATGTGCGCGCAGCGTTCAAAATGGGCTAGCGCGGCATCGACTCCGCCCACGACTGGCGACGCGAGCGGGGCCCGGGCGCACGTGTAGATTAACTGATTGAATTGGATGAGACACACGTTCAACTCGTGCAACTGAATATGGCTCCACCCGGCGGCATGGTCTATGATGGCCTTGACCAAAACGGGGTAGCTCTGCAATCTTTGCCACGGCTGAGCCGAAAGCGATTCAATGTCGGCAGGCGTCCACGGTGCCACCTCGTCAACGCGCAATCGCTGCAACAAGCTATCACGTTGAGGCGTCGTGGTGACAAACATCAGGATCAGCCGCTTGTAGTCGTTGTTGTCGCTGAGCCTGGCCCTCAAAATGGACCCCAAGTTTAACTTGGCGAGGCTGGCGGTGAGCATACCGTGACGCACAGTGCCCTCAGTGAGGCCCAATGCCGCCAATACACACTTGATAAACGCGCAAGACGTGCGGTGGAGGTTCCAGCAGTCCTGAAAAATCAAATCTCTTTCGCTTTGATCGACGCTGGGAGGGACAGCAAATTGCCCGTCAATGCTCGCTAAGGTGGCGCCGTACTCAATCTCGGTTTCCAAAAGCTCGATTACGGCATTCTTGAGGTATGGAGAGGGGCCACTCGTAGACGAGGCACTGGCCTTTTGGAAGATTGGATTGCAGTCGATGCCAAGTGGGATGGGTCGCGTCAGTAATTGCATGCTACAATATGATTGTTGTCCAAATTGCAAATCTAAGGATATAAGAAAGACGTAGCTAGAGAACCAGCCGATTTTAACAACTAAACGCATGTCACTCTCCCGCAACACATGTTGTATCACATACGTTTCAACCGAGACCCAAAATCTTTTCTGTAAGCTGGGTGTTTCAGTTTGCAACCATTGCCTAATTGGGCGCAATAATTTTTTTCGATCCGATGCAAAAGATTTGCAGCCATCCACAAACCAGCTTTCTTCACAGCGCAGATGGAAGCTTCACCGGAAACCATATTAGTATACACAGCTAGAGAAGGCAGGGGGGTTGCTTGCACCCGGTCGATACCATGTAACGCCACAATTCAAACGTTTCGTCCTAAAATTAGAGTGATCAAGTTGTTACCGCTGAACACTGGCGCCAGCTCGTGTTTAAACACCTGTCAGCACTGTTTGCACGACAATGAAGGCCGGGAGTTTCGCGACATCAGTTACGTTACCCCTGAAATCAATGTCAAAGATGTCGTGCCAGAACTCCCCATCGGTTGTGGCCATTGCAAGATCTACCGATACTGCAATTACGGGTGTTATATTCGAGATTGGTACGAAACGCACCGTTTCGAGTGCTGTGCCTTCGAGAGTCTACAAAAGCCATTGGGCATTTTGGGTTTGGACTCAAGCCTCCGCCTCGTTCTTCGCGCGTTTGTGTGCTGCGAGCTAGACCCGAGTTTGAAGCAGCGGGTGTGGCTCTTGAGCAGCCACGCCGACACGTTCAAGCAGCAGCAGTCCGAATTGACACTCTGGGCTGACACCACCGCCAGGGCCATCGCCAATGCCTACTCTCCCATTTTTTCAGAAAAACAGTTTGTGACGAGATTTGAGGAGGCAAAGACCCTTGTGGCCGAAGGAGAACTACACCAGTACTTGTTCGCTCTAGCTTGCATCGTTTTGATCAACTCAAACATCTTCGCCAACCACCACTCAGAGGATATCGGGCTACAATTGGACCCTGAGTTCTCCCTCATCAACCACTCGTGCGTACCCAACGCTATGAGTGTTGCCGTGTCAAGGGAGTCTTTTTCTTTGCTTGCCATCTCCAACATCAAAAAGGGAGCGTAGGTGACCGTGAACTACTGCACCACCAGTGCCCCACGGTTCATCAGACAAGCGTTTTTGCTGCAAAAGTTCCTTTTTGACTGCCAATGCCGGCTATGCAAGCAAGAGACCGATTACTTCTTTTCCTACAATTGCAGGCACTGTAACCTGATGATCTCTGCCCCGGTATGGGAGCTGTTTTTCACGCCTATGAAGCCCTGTATCGTTGCGTGCCAGTCTTGCAAGCGCAGTTTGCGTGGTTTGCACAACGTAAAGCTGCTTCATCAAAAGGTCTTTGCCCTTGTTATCTTTGAATTATCGTCTACTCTAGTTAAAGCAGAGGAGGACTATGCCAATTTAGACTTGAGTGAACTCGTTGAGCAGTTGAAGCTACCTGCGGATCAAATGCTTGACTTGGCGCTTTCCGCGTACACCGAGGAGTTGAGATTCAACAGCAGCTCTTACGCCGTTTTCAAGCGCTTGTTGCGAGAGTTGGACGACACTGACGACATTGCAATCCCATCATACTGTTTTCCCGTCAAGATTGTTGTTGCCTCCTTGATGGAGTATGAGTTGGCGATGGTTTCCCCGACGGCCACCGCCATGCAAATTTACCACAACTTGCAAAGCGCAATGAGATTGTGCTTTGAAGTGGACGTTCCCTCGGTTTTGTCCGAGTCGAAGTTGCCCATCGCCTCGCTGATGAAGTCGATCGTCGGGCAGTTGATCATGAGTGCCCGATTGGCTGGCCAGCACGACCTTGCGGCGTCGCCGTTTGGCGACCACTCCGATTTCGTGGTGACTTTGCTCCAATCGGCCTATGTGATCGCTACCGAGGGTGCCACCACGTACAGCTGCACGCCTCTGCTGCCATCGGCCGAGCTCCTTCGAGTGGTGAGCCACATTGCCAGTGTGTGCTCTCGGCTAGACAACCCCACGCTCCGCGAGTGGAACGCGCGGGGTTCACACCTGCTCGCTCGCCACGAGCGCGTGGCTGCCCTTTGCCGCCTTTTCGAAATAACCTCAGTCAGCAACTACAGAGTCAAGAGCGGCCGCATCTACCTCCAGTATGCCAACCGCAACTACTCAGTACTTTTTGAATAGAAAACTAATCGGTTTGGATGATCACCGTGAGCTCGTCCTCCATGACGCCGCGGCCCAAGTAGTCCGTCACCACTTTGAAACGGTCGTCCTTGTCCTTCAAGGCCTGCTCAAAGAGGCGGACGTTATCTTTTGTGGCAAATTGGTGCTGGCGGGTGTCCCTGATTGCCTCCAACTTGCCCACGCACAAGGGACAATCGTTGTGTTGCTTGGTGGCGTTGAGGGCAACGACGGTGGTCTCGTCGAGACAGCTCTGGTGGTACGAGTGCTTGCACTTAAAGTGCACCACCGGGTACTCTAACTTGAGCTTGCACGCGGCACACTTGTTGTTGTCCACCACAAACGGCTTGGTGGTGAGCTCGTTCAACTGATAGCCCAACCTGGTGGACTCGGACTCGTACGACTTGATGAGCTTGTGGTTATTTGAGATCTCCTTATTCTGGGTGTCGATGTGGCCGATCAAGTAGTCCTTGATGTGTCCGACGGTGGCACACTCGGTGGTGCTCAAGATCTGCACCACTTCCAAGGGAGACGCCAACTTGAGCGAGGCGATGCGGTCGAGCACCGACTTGAAGTCGGACTCGCTAACGGCGTCGAAGACGCGCTGGCTCGATACGATGAACTTGAGCAACAACCGCCACAAGTCTGGTTTGGTGTCGGCGTACTTTTGCGCGAGCGTGAAGCACGCCTCAACATCGCTAGCCATGGCGGCCAGCCGGAAGAGACTCTCCTCGAAGCCGCCGGACTGCTCCTGCGCCGCCACTTTGCCCTGGTCAAAGTCGTAGAGGTGCGACACTAGAAGAAGCGACGAGCGGTCAACCACCGTGGCGTAGGTGGAGAGAAGCGCGCCCGCCTTGTCGGTCCAGGAGGCGGCCGCCGAGGCGTCCAGCAGCCGCGCAAGCAGGAGATACAGTTCGTACAACGTCATGATGAGGTCGCGCTTGTCGGCCTCGTTGCCCTGGTACTTGTCAAACGTCTCGAGGCACGCCTCCAAAAACACCACGAATTCGTGCGGGTGGTGAATGAAGGAGGGGAAGATCAAGCTGGGGCGTGGCGGGAGATAGGTGGGGGCAGGGGCGGGGGCGTGGCCGTTGGCGGTGTCGCCCGAGATGTACGCCAAGAAGCTCTTGTAGCTGTCGATGGGAAACGCAAGAGCAGAGTGCGCCACCACCTCGGGCGCCGCCTCGGCGGCCACCTCGGGCGCGGTGTCCTCGCGCGGCACGTACTGGCCCGTGAACACCGCGATGAGCAACTCGGTGGTGTCAATTGGACTGTGGTCCAAGAGCGTCTTGGTGTAGTCGATCAAAATCAACAACAAGTCGTCGATGGGGAGGGTGCGGATGTACTCAAGACACTTGTGCGGCTGCGCAAGATGGCTCAACTGGATCTCGACAATGTGCTTGGGCTGGTTGAGCTTGTACAAAAGCGCGATCACCTGGGAGTAGTACCCGGACTCCTTGAACAAGTTGATGATGAGCGGAAAATTGAGCTCCTCCGAGCGCGCGCCGTCGAGCGCGCCGATGAAGCGGTCCAACTCCGCGGGCTGCTGGAGCTTGCAGAAACAGCACAACAACAACGTGAGGTGGTCGTTGTCGGCGAGGCCCAACTGGTGGAGGCGGCGCAAGAACTTGGCGAGGTTGTGGATGTTGGAGGCGTCTTTGAACTTGGTTATCACCTCGATGGTGAAGGTGGCGGCGGCTTCAGCACCGCCCGCGGCGTCAGCACCGCCTGCGTCATCAGCACCGCCCGCGGCGGCGTCGCTGGCCGCCGGCGCTGCCGCGGCCCACACATCTAGACACTCCACAAAGCAGTCAGCAGCGCCGTCAAAGTCCTGCGCCAAATACAAGTGCTCCCCGTGGAGACGCTTGATGTGCAACTCCGCCGCCGCGCCCAAGCGGTGCTGGCGGCACAACGCCAACGCCACCGCGTACAAGTGGCGCTGCAACACAATCTCAATCTGCAGGGTGACCGGCTTTTCGCGCACCCGCAACAAGACGCCGTCGCTCAACATGTAGACGTCGCCCCACATGTCAAACACGTGGTCGATGGGGCCGTGGACGGCGGCGCTGAAGGCAAGGTGCTTGTTGCGCAAGTCGGCCACGACCACGCGGGTGGCCGGATCGGGCTGCAGCGACACCACGAGGAGGTAGTGCGGCCCGAAGCGGTGGATGCGGCGCTTGGGAATCTCGAGATCAACGGTGGCGGTCTTGTGGGTCGGGGAGTAGAAGCGGAGGGAGTCGGCGGTGGCCACGAGGAGCTCGGCGTCGGCGCCGCCGCCGCCGTCGGCGGCGGGCGGCTCCACCGCCACGCAGTGCAACGCCACCCCCGTCGTCTTCAGCAACAACCGCGCCATCCGCGCGTGGTTGCGCCCGCCCGTCAGCACCGTGAAGACGCGCAGCGTCGTCGTGACGTACGCGAGCTCGTCGCGCGCGGCGAGGCGCACCCCGGTGACGGGCTCCGTCAGCTCGTACACCACGCGCTGCTTGGCGCCGCGGTCGCGGAGCAAGTCGCCCCGCACCACCACCACGGCGCCGTTGGCGTACCCGCACACCACGCACGTGACCGCGGGGTTGAAGTCGAGGTCGGTCATGGGGTACTGGTTGGTGCCGTTGGCGATCTTGCAGGCGGAGACGTAGTCGTGGCGGCGGTCGTCGCTGTCGCCGCCGCCGCTGCCGCCGCCGCCGCTGTCGCCCCCGCCGGCCATGCGCGCAAGGTCCCACACCTTGAGCTCGGCGGGCGCACCACCAGCGGCCGCCACCGTCACCAAAAGATTCGACTGCGGCACCGCGCGCACATACTCGATGCGGTAGTGCGGATCGTACGCCATGAAGCTGGCCACAAGGGCAAACTGGCGCGACACCACCTTGAGGCGAGTCCATTCCACCGCGAGCACCATGAAGTCGCGCGTTGCGCACGCCGCCAGCAACGACGCGTCCGAGTAGAGCGGCGCAGACGACTGGTACGCGGGGTCGCGGATCGGCGTGAGGTCAAAGAGCTGCAACTGCCTCCACATGCGGCGCCAAGGTGGTGAGAGACTCGTCAAGACGGTGGCGGGTCGCCGCTCCTGCATGGCGCGCGAAAACGTCCCTCCGCCCGCCAACACCATCAACGCCCCACGCCGCGAAATCGCTCCACCTCCACCACCGCCAGGCTGTCGACGGCCTCAGCGCTGGTGAACAAAATTTTCCAATTTTTTTTTTTGCCCTCACCGATTGTAGGGACTTGTGCGCTGCATTGGGTGATAAGGTCAGTAAAATAGAAGCGCAGACATGACCGCGTACGACGCGATCAAAGATGTGGTGGTGGGCGCGGGCGCGGGCGCGGCGAGTGCGGCAAGTGAAGGTGTGGGCGCGGGCGCGGCAAGTGAAGGTGTGGGTGTCGCGGCGAGCGAAGGTGTGGGTGTCGCGAACGAAGGTGTGGGTGTCGCGAACGAAGGTGTGGGTGGCGCCGCGAACGAAGGTTCGGGCGCGGACGGCGCGGACCCTGGGCGGCGCCACCGCCACTTGAAGAAGCGCGACGGCGAGCCGTTCTGGCGCCGCGACATCCAGTACGACTTCCAGCGCTTCGTCTTTGGCGACGAGCGGCGCGTGTTCACCAACCCGTTCCCCGACCCTCAGATCGCTGGCTTCACCAGCGCGCCGCGGTGCACCTTCGCCGAGCTCTACATCCGCACCTTGGCGGAGCTGAACAAGTGCTCCAAGATCCTCAAGGAGCGCTTGCTCAAGGACCGCGACATGGGCGTCGGGGTGCTGAAGGTGTGTCTCTTGGTCAACCTGGGCCGCATGAACACCACCATCAACTTTGTGCCCGAGATGCGGCTGACGTTGCGCACCTACCACCTGATCCCGCTGCTCCAGGCCGACCCCGTCCACGGCGGGCTGAAGCCGTTGCAGGACACCCCGCGGCTCAAGCTGATCTTGAAGCTGGTGAGCGAGGGCGACGACGCCACCCTCGAGGACGTGGTGCGCGGCGCCGCCAAGCCCAACGTGGTCAACTTGATCTTCCTCCTCAGCACCTACGCGCGGGGGGTGCCCTACTTGGACGACGGCCCGGAAAGCACCTTCATGGACTTCTTTCTCAACACCCTGGTGCACCCGCAGAGCCGCGCGCAGCGCTTCTTGTGGTTGATGTACGCCTACTTGGAGACGAGCTTTGCGCCCGACGAGTTGCGCCGCAATCCGTTTGGCGACGGCGCCGCCACCATCCCGCCGCCGCGCGCGGTGTCGGAGGCGGAGGCGCGCCACTTCGACGTTGACGAGGACTACGAGCGCGCGTACGCGGCGGAAATGGTGGCGTTGCGCCAAAGGTACTTGACGGACGAGGACCACAACAACACCCCCAAGCGCGGGAACAAGTCGCGGCGCGACAAGGAGGATGATGAGGAGCTGTTGGCAAATCACCAGGCAAGCGAGGCCGCGGGTGAGGCCACGGGCGACGCGGCGAACACCGAAGCCGCGGCGCTTGAGCGCAAGCATGCGCTCGACGAGGAGCGGCTCGACGCGAGCGAGGAGCGCAAGCGCGCCCGCCGTGCTCCCGCGCCCCCCGCGCGGCTGGCGTTGTCGCCGCTAGGGCAGTCAATGGTGTCACGCGACGCGCCCGGCGCGGCGTCTGCCGCCGGCGCCGGCGCCGCCGCCCCCACCCCCATCGCTTCCAGCCACTACGGCAACAACGGCGTATCCTCCCCCTTCACCCCCTTGGGCGCGCACACCATCCGCATGAAGCAGTCCGACCACTGCCCCGCCTTCCCCATCCCCGCGCCACAGCTTGACGCGTTGCGCCGCCAGGCGACCTCGCCCAACCCCGAGCCGCTGCACCGCACCTCGATGGCGCTGCACTTAAACATCCTTAACAAGTCCAAGCCGTTGATCCGGCTGTTGCGCAGCAACGCCAAGGTGCTGCCCGCCGAGTTCAGCCAGCGCGCCGACGAGCTTCGCGCAGCAATCGCCCGCTACTTCGAGTACCAGAAGCTCGCCAATGGTGTGCTTGGCATGGAGTACGAGAACTTGAGGTACGACTTGGCCAACGGCATCGAGACCCTAGTCAACCAGCAGTACGGCCAGGCGGTACACGCGCAGTTGCAGACGCGCAACCCGGGGGCGCGCTTCGCGGAGCAGCAGACGCCAAGCACCCTGGCGCTCGTCAATGGCGGCGCCGCGGCGGCCGCGGCAGAGGCCGCCGATGACGCCGGCTTTGGCGTGGTGCCGATCTACGACTTCAACACCGTCAATCAGTTGAATGCGCTCGAGCGCGACGTGCTCGCCGTCGCCAACGCCCACCTCGCGGCGGCCGAGACGCGGCTGTTGCAGCGCCTGCCGCCGCGCGGCAGCGGCTACGTCAAGTTTGATCTTGAGCGGGGGCAAGTCGATGTCGATTTGGAGTTCTACTAGGGCGCCGGCTCGACGGCGTAGGTGAGCCGCAAAAACGTTTCCACTGCCGCCGCGACAGAGCTCTCGCGCGCCAAGCGCGTCACCACGCGTGTGGCCTCGTGCGAAAGCGCCAGCAGCCGCCGCGCCAGCACCACGTCCACCCGCACCCGCGACTCCACGTCGCCCACGACGGCGTCCTCAAGCACCAAGTCCCACGTGACCACCACGCGGTCGGCGCCCGCGTCGATGGCAAGCGCGTTGGAGGCGCTGGGCACGGCGCGGTCGCGGTACGCCCGGGCCAAGCGGCGCCAGGCGTCGTGCCGCTGCGCCGCCAACGCCGCCAACGAGTTGGCACTGTACATGAGCAAGTTGATTTTGGCGCGCGGCACGTAGTTACACAAGATGACGTCGCGACACGAGGGCGAAACGAGCAGAAGCGCGGTGTCGTCCCGCGGCAGTAGTCGAAGCGCCACAAGCAGCGCGGCCTCCACCTCGAGATCGACGTGGAGGCGGAAATGGGCGCTCTCGAGGGTGTAGGTGATGCGGCGGCGACCGGCGACGCTGCTTTCGCGGGCATTGGCAACCGTGAGGTGGGGGAGCATCGACGCGGCGAGCTGCAAGCGCAGCGGCCAGTCACTCGACGGGTGGACGTTGAACGCGAGGAGCTCGTCTGGCTGCGGGCGCGCCGTGAGCGGGCCAGCCGCGTCCGCGGCCGCATTTGGCGCGTCGGGCGCGACCGCCGCCGCCGCCGCCGCCGCCGCCGCCTGCTTGCGGGCGCCGAGGAGATGGCGCGTTCGCACCTGCAACGCTTCGATCTCGGCCAAGAGGCGCGTGCGCCTTTGGATGAGCGCGTCGCGCGCTCCATTGAGGCGCACCTTCTCGGTCAAAAGCTGCTCCTCCTCCTGCGGGGACGGCAGCGAGCCCGCGTCATCCCGGTGCTCGGTGGGCGCGTGCTCGGGCGCGTGCTCGGGCGCGTTCTCAGCGCGAGCGCGCTCACCCGGGGACGACGTGTGGAGCAAGTCCGACAATGAAGCGACGTCCTGTGCGGCCATGACCAGTAATAGTATGCCAAGTAGACGCGTGGAGCTGCGCGGCGCACGCGTCTTGTGTAGGTCGCTCGACTTGTTGTCATGTCCCGGGTCATGGTCACGTGATGGACTCCCCCCACTTTCGCCGGCTGCACCATCAGTTTGATGCCGAGTCGCCGCGTCAACTCATTGAGCCACCCTCACAGGAAGCAGCGTCACCGCGTCAATCCATCGAGCCACCATCACGCGAAGCGGCGACACCGCTTCCCTCCTAGACGTAGTCACCCTCTTGCAATTTTTCCGTCGCAGACCCATTGCACGCACAACTATATGTACCTACCTGCCTGGGCGAATCACTACGATGACGCCAGTCGGCTCCCGAGTACACCCCAAGCCCAGCGATCCTCGCCCATGGACCATCTAACCCATACCTCTCGCTTTGTCACCATTTGATCCTCACCCAAACCTGCTGTTTCCTCACTCTTCCTGCATATACCTGCATCCTCCTTAAGCCATCGCCGCCAGCACACCATCCCCCACAGACCACCCCACACCATGGTATCCGCGCCCGAGTTGAAGTCCGTAAGTGCCACGCCAGCCCGCCGCGCGCTCGCTACTAACCCGCAGTACATGGACAAGAAGCTCTCTGTGCAACTCAACGGAGCACGCAAGGTGATTGGCACCTTGCGCGGATTTGACGTACGTGCCACGCGCTGGCCGCGCCCACCGCGCTGGCGCGCCCGCCGCGCCCGCCGCTACTAACCGCAGGTCTTCCTAAACATCACCTTGGACGAGGCTCTCGAGGAGCACAACGGCGAGAAGTTGAACATTGGCACCATCGTACGTCGCTGATTCTATCTGCCTCTATTTCTACTAACCGCCAGGTGATCCGCGGCAACTCCATAGTGTCGATGGAGGTGAGTACCCGCTGAAGGAGCCGTTCCCGCCGCCTCTACTAACCGCCAGGCTCTCTAGTATAGCTAATGGAAGCGCTTGACCATCTCGCAGCCCTGGTTCTCGAAGCCGCACTTTTCGTAGAAGCCCACGTTGTGGGGTGCGCAGTCCAAGATGACCTTGTAGCACCCGGCGCCGCGCGCGCGCTCGGCCAACGCCGCAATCATCGAGAGCCCCAACTTCTTGCCTTGCTCCAGGGCGGCGACGGCAATGTCCTCGATGTGGCCCACGAGGCCGCACCCGTGGATCGCCTTCTTCTCCACGAGGAGCATCCCCGTCGCCACCACCACGTTGTCGGCGTTGGCGATCACATGCGGATGGAAGATGTCGCGGTGGCGCGTCCAGTAGCGCCACAACTCGCCGAAGTCGGCCTCGCTGATGTCCCCCACGGTGGTGAGCACCCGGAGGGTGTCGAGATAGGCCGCGTGGTCGCTCGCCTCGAGAGGGCGCACGGTGTACCCAGCGGGGAGCATGTTTGCGGAGGGTACAGACAAAAGGTTTTAGCGCCAGCGGCAATTTGGCGCCGCAGCCGCGCGGCCCCAGCGCGCGCGCGCAGCCTGGCGCCCCCGCGCGCGCGAGCGCGGCGCCTGGCGGGCGCTTGCCACCCTCCTTCCAAACCTCCTTGCCACCTTGCGCCTCCACACCATGTTCTCCTCCCCGACCCTCACGTTCAAAGCGTTGCAGTACCGCTCCAACCGCGACGAGATCGCCCCCGGCGAGGCCGCGGTGGCACTCACGCCGGCGGGGGGCGCCTTCGACGTGGGCCCCCACCAGGTGCTCGTCAAGGTGCACCTGGCCGCGCTCAACCCCGTCGACATTGTGTTGTACAACTCGGCACACCCGCTCCTTGCGCGCGTCTTCGGCGCCCAGACCCCAGGCCGCGACTACTCGGGCACCGTCGTCTCCATCGGCGCTGCCGCCGCTAAAAAGACCGACTTCAAAAGCGGCGATCACGTGTGCGGCATGTACATGCACCCCTTTGGCGCCGGCACCTTGGGCGAGTACATCCTCGTCGACCCGCTGGTGGACAAGGCGATCGCGCTTGCCCCCTCCAACGTGTCGATGGAGGCGGCGCTGCTGTGGCCGTTGGTGTACGGCACCGCCTATGGCATGATCCACTCGCGCTCGCCGCGCAAGGCGCCATTGGACCGCCACGCGCGCGTGTTGGTGATTGGTGCCTCCACCGCAGTGGGCCGCTACTTGGTACAGATGCTCCGCCACGACCACGACGTTGTCGACATCGTGGGCGTGTGCCTGGCGCTGTCGGAGGCCACCGTCAAGGAGCTCGGCGTCAAGCACGTGGTGGACTACACGCGGTTCCCGCTGGGGATCTACGCGCCGGTGGAGGACTACGTCATCAACAGCGGCGGCAAGTTTGACATGATCTTTGACTGCTGCGGCAACACCGACTTTTTTGTCCACAACCGCATCGAGCACGTGATCAAGACCCTGGGGGACTACGTCACCATCTGCGGCGACGTCAAGTACAAGTACAGCGAGGTCAACTTTGTCAACAGCGTGTGGGCCAACCTGTACGCGATCGGGCGCTTTTTGTGGAGCGCGTTGGGGCGGCTTCCGTACACTTATTGCTTCTTCGGCACCAGCCCGGCGGGGGGCTGGATCGAGCACGGCCGCCAGCGCATCGAGAGCGGCGCGCTCAAGTTGCAGGTGGACAGCGTGTACGAGTTTGAGGATTACAGGAAGGCGTTTGAGCGCTTGACCTCGAACCGCGCCCGCGGTAAGGTGGTGATCAAGGTGGAGAGGGGTGAATAAACAATGTGGAGGGAGAGTGTAGCCGGGGCGGCGAGGGCCCGCGCGGGAGGCGGGCCCTCGGGATGCCTCACGCGAGCGCGACCGGTGGGACCGCGCGCGACCGCGCGCGAGCAGCTCTGCGCCACACCGCCGCCCCGCGCGCCGCCCCGCGCGCCGCCCCGCGCGCCGCCCCGTGCGCCCGCCCATACCGCGCTCACACCGCGCCGCGCGCGCCCCCGCGCAGGTGGCCGCGCCTCCGCGCCCACCCACATTCGCACCCTCCGCCCACCTCACCATCAGCATGACCGAGGAGCCCCTCCGGCAGTGGCTTGCCAGCTGCCAGTGCGCTCACTACCACCTGCACTTTGTGGAGCACGGCGTCACCGCCGACCTCGTGCCCGAGCTCGACTCGGCGGCGCTCCGCGAGCTCGGCGTCGCCATCGTTGGCGACCGCCTCCGCATGGAGCTCGCCATCGCGCGCCTCAAGGCAGACGCCGCCGCCGCCACGCTCGTCTCTAACGACGAGTTGCGGCGGCTTGTGCGCTTGCACTGCGCCGACGAGGACTCGGCGGACACCCCAGGCACCTCCACCTCTACCCTTGTGGGCCCTCCCACTGACGACGGCGACCCCGTGGACCTCGGCCCCGACAAGAACGTCACCTTTCTCCTACAGGACGGCCTGCTGAAGCGCGTCAACGTCACCGGGTGCTTCAACGCGCAGAGCATCAAGCGCAAGGTGTTGCGCAAGCTCGGGATCAAACCCAACTCGCTGCTCGACCTCGCGTACGACGCGTACGTCGACGGTGACGACGGCGCCGCCATGTTGTACGACGTCGAGCTCGTCACCATCTGCTACTCCCCAGACCGCCACGAGAAGCACCGCATCATGCTCTGCCCGCGCCACCACCCGCCCACCGCAGCGCAGCTCGAGGCGTCGCGGCGCATCGCGCAGCGCCACAAGCTCGGCCGCCGCGCGCGCGACGCCCCGCCGGCGTCCAAAATGAGCCAGTACCACATCCCGGCCACCAGGGGCGCCGCGACGGGCGCCGCGGTGCCCGCCGCGGTGCCGCCGACACTACGCAACTTTTTCGGCCAGCGCCCGCCAAGCGAGTTGATCTCGCTGAACTTGGCCGAGTACTTCCCCGAGGCCAAGCAGCGCGAGTTGGAGCAGACGGTACGCAACCTGGTGCGCTACAGCGTGCAGTTTCTGCGGCGGCTCCCGCTGCTGCTGGCGTCGCTGCAGCGGCGGGCGCTGGTGGCGAGCACGCGCGCGCTGCTCGCCAGCGACCCCAAGCGCCCGCCCACCATCGGCGAGATGATGGTGAGCAACATCGCCGCGATCGACGAGGCCGCCGCCACCTTGAAGCCGCCGCTCCTGGATGCGCGCTCGGTGGCGCTGCTGCGCGCCAGCCGCCGCGTGCTGGTCAACTTTGGCGACTCCCACAACCGCCACCTGCGCATCGAGCTCTTGAGCGTCGATCTGGACGACGAGGACGACGTGGTGGGCGGCTACCTCGACGACTCCGCGCTCGAGGCGATCCTGGAGACCGAGGTGCTGCTCAACTGGCTCCAGGGCGCCCGCATCGGCGCCGGTAGCTTTGGCACCGTCTACCTCGGGATGAACCCGTTGACGGGGGAGTTGATGGCGGTCAAGCAGGTGAGCTTGCCCGACGCCGCCAACCACAGCCTGCTGCAGATCGAGGCGTTGCAGCACGAGATGTCCTTGCTCAAGGAGTTGAACCACGAGAACATTGTGCGCTACTTGGGGCTGGCAACCAACGCGCGCTACCTCAACATCTTCTTGGAGTACGTGCCGGGCGGGCTGGTGCTGTCGATGCTCCTGCTGTACGGGCCCTTTGAGGAGCCGTTGATCCGCAACTTTGTCCGCCAGGTGCTAATCGGGCTCAGCTACCTCCACGGCGAGGACATCATCCACCGCGACATCAAGGGCGCCAACATCCTTATCGACATCAAGGGCACGGTCAAGATCAGCGACTTTGGCATCCTGAAGAAGATCAGCCGCTACGAGCTGGCGGAGGGCCTGGCGGCGGCGGCGGCAGCGGCAGCGGCAGCGGCGGCGGCGGGCGGCGCCGAGGACCGCAGCATCCGCCGCGCGTCCCTCCAGGGGCTGGTATACTGGATGGCGCCCGAGGTAGTCAAACAGACTGCCTACACCAAGAAGGCCGACATCTGGCTGGTGGGGTGCCTCATCGTCGAGATGTTCACCGGCAAGCACCCGTTCCCCGACTTCAGCCAGATGCAGGCCATCTTCAAGATCGGCACCCACGTGGCGCCGCAGATCCCCGAGTGGTGCACCCGCGAGGCCCACGACTTCTTGCGGCGCTCTTTCGAGCTCGACTACCGCAACCGGCCCGACGCGGTCGACATGCTCGCGGAGCCTTTCCTTAATACCTTGATCATGTCAAAGGGCACGTGACCGCGCGGCGTACCCCACAAATTGCATCGGGGAGAACGGCGCGCCGCCGCCTCGCCGCCATCTCGTCGCCATCTCGCCACCTCGCCGCCATCTCGTCGCCACCCAAGCCCCCCGCTACTACCCACACTCTGTACCCTTACCCCCCGTTAGCAAATCCACGCCCCCGACAGACCGCATACCAAATTGTAGCGATGGACATCCCCCTCAAGGCCAAGCCCAAGGTGTCGATGGTGGGCCTCGACGAGGTGTTCGGAGGCCCCCAGCGCGACGCGCCGGCGCCCGCGGGCGCGCGGCTTGCGCGCACCTACTCGGAGACCGAGGCCAACAACTTCGACGACGAGACGGGCCACCGCCTCTACGACGACGGGCGCATCCGCCCTTCGCGCGCGGCGCTGCCGCGGCGGCTGCGGCTGCGGCTGCGGCAGCGCCACGCGCTGGCGGCGGCTGCCTGGCTGCCGCCGCCACCGGCGTGCCCCGGCCTCGAGGACGAGTACATCCCGGGGCTCGACTTCGGGCACATGGTGAGCCACTGGCAGCGGCCCGACCTCGCGCCCGCTCGCGGCAGCGCCGCCACCACCGCCTCGAACACCCCCTCGGGCACCCCGCGCAGCCGCGACGCGTCGTACCTCGACCTCAACATGTTGCACCTGCGGCTCGCGCCGCAGCCGATTGTGCGCTCGCTGCCGAGCCTCAGCTTCACCAAGTTGAGCGACTTCATGCGCCTCCGGGCGCCCGCCGACCCGCTGCCGCTTACGCCAGCGGGCGCGACCCCGCCGGCCGACGCTTCCACTGCCACATTGACGCCGCGCACTAAAAAGCCGCGCGGCGGCGCCGCCGGCGGCGCCGCCGCCACCCCCAAGGAGATCGACTACGAGGCGATCCTCAACCTGCTCCCCGCCAACTTCGCCGACCTCCCTTATCTGCAGCGCAAGCGCATCGTCAAGCTGTTTTCCGAGCTGATCGACTACCTGCAGTTCCTGCTTGCGGCGAAGCAGTACTACCCCGAGCGCTACGGCTCCGCGGGATCGAGCAGCAGCGGCCGCCATCTGCGCCGTAACAGCTCCACCGTGGCGGGGCGTCTCCTCGCGTTGTCCTCGCTGACGGACTTGGCCGGCTCGCCCGCGCCGCACAATGTCGACGAGAAGGGCGCGATCGTGCTCAACCACGAGCTCGGCAAGGTGATTGGCTTCGGCGCGTGGGGCACCATCCGCGAGTGCCGTGACCTCGCGCTGGGCCTCGTGCACGCGTGCAAGATCGTCAAGCTGACCCCCGAGCGCGGCGGGCCGCCCAACCCCCGCGTGCTACAGGTGTTCCGCAAGGAGATCGCCATCTGGCGCGAGTTGCATCACCCCAACATCCTCCCCTTGCTCAGCTACGTGGAGACCGCGTCGGCGACGTTTTGCATTCTGGACCGCATTTTTGGCGGCACCTTGTTTGAGTTGGTGCTGGCGTGGGGCGTCTACAATGGCGAGCTTGCCAACACCACGGGGCCGTTGCAAGTGCTGGTGGCGCGCCAGCGCCACCGCCTCGCCAAAACCGCCGCGTGCGCCCGCCAGATCGCCGCCGCGTTGGCGTACATGCATGCCCGCGGCATTGTCCATGGCGACCTCAAGTTGGAGAATGTGTTGGTGGACGGCGAAAGGATGGTATTGTGCGATTTTGGCATGTCGCGGTACTTTACGCGGCGCGGCGGCGCCGCCACAGACGGCGGCGACGGCGGCGACGCGGTTCTTCGCAGCAAGTCCTCCTCCAGCAGCGTGCGCAAGCCGCTCGCCGAGTGTCCCTTCAGCGACGACAGCAGGGTCGGCATCCTGCAGTTTACTCGCACGCACGGCCCCTCGCTCCAGTCGCTCGACTTGACCCCGACACAGTCGCGACGCCACGACGCCGAGGCTTCTGGTGGCTGCGCCGCCGGCGCCGCCATCGAGAGCGACCTCCCCCACCTGCACATTGGCTCGCTTCCCTATGCGTCGCCCGAGCTCCTTCTGCCGAGCCCGCCGCCCTTGGGTCCCTCGGCAGACATTTGGGCCCTCGGGGTCCTCCTCTACACCATGGTGGTGGGCCGGTTGCCGTTCCAGCACCCCTACGAGCCGCGGCTCCGCGCCATCATCGCCGCGGGCCACTACGACCACCACGACCTCGCGCGGGCGTGTCTCACCGAGAACATTGTACAGCCGGCAGACAACAACACGTCTCTACAGGACCTACGGCGACAGCACGACCTCGCGCTTTTGCAGCGCGCGTGGGATGACCACGACCATCTGGAGTACATGGGGATGTACGAGCTAATCACGGGGTGCCTACAGAAGAACATTACCAAACGACATGACCTCGACGCCGTCCATACTACTTTGGCGACGGCTATACCCGACGAGCCAATGAGCACCGCTGATGCTCAGCCGGATGCTGGCGACGCAGCTGACTAAACGGAGTTGCAGCCACTTGAAACGCAGCAACTTGACGTGCGTGTTATGAGCGCGCGCTCGCCTCAATGTCGACGGCAAAAATTCAGCAACGAACGCGTCAGTGGGGCATCCGGTTCCGAATGACACGCTGACCCGCAGACCCGCGGGTGCAAGAGACTCCGACCTGGTGTCGTCCTGGTGTCGCTCCCGAGCTTGTGCATCACGGAGTTGGTGCAGCACATCACGCAACGTACCACGATGCGGCCTTTGATGCGCTCATAAAAAGGAAAGAAAGAAAGCAAAAAAAACAAAAAAATTTTGTTCGGCCGATGCCGGTCGGAAAAACTCGTGCACCAAAGCCACCCGCCACTCCACCAAAATGGCTGCGCCAACCACTATCGCACAGGGTCTTACGTAGCCCATGGCACCTGAGGGGGAAGAGGGGATGCGTCGCCGCATGCGTGAGATTTGTGGTGTGTGTCGATGGTAACGCGTTAGTACCATCGATTGAGGCATTTTCGGTGCTAGACCGTTGGCGAAGATCTCTGCGTCCGCCTGCACAGACCCTGCCAATGACGAATTGACGTAATCACCCTCGGCTGCAAAGTCCGATCGCTATGCAACTCAATTTTTTATTTGTAGTCTTTGCCCTAGCGCAATGATTTGCTGTATCATTACATCAGGCTGACGGATGGCTTGATGTCAGCTTTATAAAAACGATTGTGCCGCTTTTAATTTTTTGTAGTCCACCGCCGTCATGGTTAAACAAAATTTTGGTCTACAAGGCGATGCCTTGATCAACGGAGTGATGGCCGCGTCCACCTGTGGGTTCTTGCTCTTTGGATATGACCAGGGTGTGATGTCAGGTATTATCAGTAACGAAGTATTCAATGACGACATCCCCGCCACCAAGATGGACGGCTTCGATGATGTTTATCATTCAACGATCCAGGGAACCGTCACCGCCGTGTACGAGGTTGGGTGTTTGATGGGCGCCCTTTTTGCGCTTTTTGTCGGTGACAGATTGGGCCGCAGGAAGGTGATGTTGCTCGGCGCCTACATCATGATCATCGGCACAGTCATCCAGGTGGCGTCCATCCCAGACCACTTGCCCTTGTTGCAGTTTATGTTTGGCAGAGTCATTTGCGGCATTGGCAACGGCATGAACACCTCGACGATCCCGGCGTGGCAGTCAGAGACTTCCAAGCTGCATAACAGAGGCGCGCACGTGTGCTTTGAGGCGTCAATGATTGCCATCGGCACCGTCATCGCGTACTGGATCGATTTCGGCATGTCTTTTGTCAAGAACTCGTCCGCGTGGCGCTTCCCCATCGCGTTCCAGGTTGTGTTTGCCGTCATCATGATCTTTTTGGTGCAGTTTTTGCCCGAGTCCCCCAGATGGTTGTTGACGCAGCACCGCGAGGAGGAGGCATTGGCGATCATGGCCGCGTTAAACGGCACCACAATCGACGACCCCGCCACTATTGAACAGAAGGACTCCGTCTACGAGTCCATCAGGCAAAACTCCGCAAAGGTCACCAACAGAGAGTTGTTTGACACGGGCAGATCGCAAAACTTGCGCAGAACCCTCATTGGCTCCTCGGCGCAGGCGTTCCAGCAGCTCGGTGGCTGCAACGCCGTCATCTACTACGCTCCTGTGCTCTACGAGCAGTCGTTGAAGATGTCGCGGTTGCTTTCGTTGGTGTTGTCTGGTGTCACCATCATAGTCTACGCCCTCTTTGCTTTGTCGAGCTTTTGGCTCGTGGAGAAGGTGGGCCGCCGGCCGCTCTTCTTCTGGGGTGCCGTTGGCCAGTGCCTCTCGATGGTGATCACCTTTGGGTGTCTTATCCCTGACCGCAAGGAGCCGTCTAAGGGCGCCGTGCTAGGGTTGTTCTTGTTCCTTTCTTTCTTTGGCGCCACCTGGTTGTCGTTACCCTGGTTGTACCCGGCCGAGTTGTCCCCGCTCAAGATCAGAACCAAGGCTAACGCCATCTCCACCTCGTCAAACTGGCTTTTCAATTTTTTCGTGGTCCAAGTCACCCCGGTTATGGTGGCCTCCATCCACTGGGGCACGTATTTGTTTTTCGCCATCCTCAATGGCATCTTTGTGCCCATTGTCTACTTCTACTACCCTGAAACCAAGGGCCGCTCTTTGGAGGAGTTGGACGTGATCTTTGCCAAGTCCCACCGTGACAACAAGACCGCGGTGCAGCTCGCCAAGGACGAGCCCTTCATGGAGCACCACGAGGTTTTGGAGGCGATTCGCGCGTTGGAGCTTGAGGAGAAGGCCCACGAGGGCGACTTGGAGACCGCGCACTCCCCCACCGCATTCGAGGACGTTGCCGAGGGCGACGTGCGCGCGCACGAGGCCAGCGAGGAGGCGACTGCACAGGGGTCGCAGCAGACCAAGGAGCACACTTAATCTACTATACACATTTATTCAGGTAATTCTCCGTAGCCGCAACGCGCTCCGAAGCCGGAGGGCTTATTTATTTGGTGATGTAACTTGGGTTGCAGCGGCTCCAAGAAAAAAATAAGCGTTTTGATGAACCCAACCGCGCCTGCACAGCAATTGTTGTAGGCAGAGACCGATACTCTAATCAAGGGCCCGCCCTCCGCTCTCTGCCTCTCTCTACATCACTGTGGGTCCCAAACGGCGGCCATTAGCGGCCCTTTTTTTTGTTTTTTTTGGTTCCTCTTAACGCGCCCCTTCAATTTGTCTTTTTTGGCACCCAACTGCCAACATGCACAACCAGTTTTGTTGGGACTAAGAGGTCGTCAGTATATATACCTCGCCGCAGACGCATTGACGGGTGGACACCAAACGTCAAAGTATGTATACGAGGGACTATAGAGGTATGGTCGTGGTGCTGTAGCGTTGGCAGCAGACTTTTCTTCGGAGTCGGCGCCCCAGTGCTTGGCCGCCACTCGGGCGGCGCCCTGGGCGCCCCTGCAGGATTCAACATTTGGCATGTCGCGACGCGCCGGAGCATCGCACCGTAGCACCACCGCACGGCACTGCACCGCACCGTACCGCACCGCACGCACGCCCGCACAGCCCGCCCGCACAGTCTGCCCGCTCAGTCTGCCCGCACAGTCTGCCCGCACAGTCTGCCCGATCGTCCCCTGCATGGTTGCGCTGCTTCGCCGCCTAATATCCCGATACCTTCAACTCTTTGCGCGCCGCACGCATACTAACCACGCCGCCAGATCGCTTGTTTCGCGCACCGTAGCGCAGCTCCTCCACACCCTAGCGCCCACCCACACACACAAACGCCACCTCGCGCACGCTGCGATGACTACAGACTACACGGCGCTACACCAGACGTTACCGCGCCACTTTTTGGGGCTCAACAGCGTTGACCGCGCCGAGCCGGGCCCCGTGACCGACTTTGTGCGCGCCCACCAGGGCCACACCGTCATCACCAAGGTGTTGATCGCCAATAACGGCATTGCCGCGGTCAAGGAGATACGGTCCGTGCGCCGGTGGGCGTACGAGACCTTTGGCGACAACCGCGCCATCCAGTTCACGGTGATGGCGACGCCGGAGGACTTGGCCGCCAACGCGGAGTACATCCGCATGGCCGACCAGTTTGTCGAGGTGCCCGGCGGCACCAACAACAACAACTACGCCAACGTCGACTTGATTGTCGAGGTGGCCGAGCGCACAAACGTGCACGCGGTGTGGGCCGGGTGGGGCCACGCGCTGGAAAACCCGCTTCTCCCCGAGCGCCTCGCGGCGCTGCCCAAGCGCATCGTGTTTATAGGCCCCCCCGGCTCCGCCATGCGCTCGCTCGGCGACAAGATCTCCCTGACGATTGTGGCGCAGCACGCCGAGGTGCCGTGCATCCCGTGGCTGGGCTCAGGCGTCACCGATGTCGTCTACGACAAGAAGACCAACTTGGTCACGGTGGCCGACGACGTCTACATGAAGGGGTGCTGCACCTCCCCCGAGCAGGGCCTCGAGATGGCCAAAAAAATCGGCTTCCCCGTCATGGTCAAGGCCTCCGAGGGCGGCGGCGGCAAGGGCATCCGCAAGGTGGACCACGAACGCGACTTTGTGCTGCTCTACCGCCAGGCGTCCAACGAGATCCCGGGGTCCCCCATCTTCATCATGAAGTTGGCCGGCAACGCGCGCCACCTCGAGGTGCAGTTGCTTGCCGACCAGTACGGGACAAACATCTCGTTGTTTGGCCGCGACTGCTCGGTGCAGCGCAGACACCAAAAGATCATCGAGGAGGCGCCCGCCACCATCGCGCGCAAGGAGACCTTCCGCCAGATGGAGCACGCGGCGGTGCGCTTGGGGCGCTTGGTGGGGTACGTCTCCGCCGGCACAGTGGAGTACTTGTACTCCCACGCCGACGACAAATTCTACTTTTTGGAGTTGAACCCGCGGTTGCAGGTGGAGCACCCCACCACCGAGATGGTGACCGGGGTCGACTTGCCGTCTACCACGTTGCAGGTGGCGATGGGCATCCCGATGCACCGCATCCGCGACATCCGCACCTTTTACGGCGTCGACCCGCACACGCTGACCGAGATCGACTTTGAGTTCAAGAGCGAGAGCTCGTTGGTGAGCCAGCGCCGCCCCGTGCCCAAGGGCCACTGCACCGCGTGCCGCATCACCCTGGAGGACCCTGGCGAAGGGTTCAAGCCCCTGGGGGGGAACTTGCACGAGCTCAACTTCCGGCTGCTGTCGCACGTGTGGGGCTACTTCAGTGTCGGCAACCAGCTGTCGATCCACCTGTTCTCGGACCTGCAGTTTGGCCACATCTTTGCCTTTGGCGAGAACCGCCAGGAGCTGCGCAAGCACATGGTGGTGGCGCTCAAGGAGTTGAACATCCGCGGCGACTTCCGCACCACCGTCGAGTACTTGATCAAGTTGTTGGAGACGCCCGACTTTGAGAACAACACCATCACCACGGGGTGGTTGGATGAGTTGATCTCGAAGAAGTTGACTGCGGAGCGGCCCGACCCGGTGGTGGCGGTGGTGTGCGGCGCCGCCACCAAGGCGCACATCTGCCTGGAGGAGGACAAGGTGGAGTACGTGCGCTCGTTGGAGAAGGGGCAGGTGCCCAACCGCAACTTGTTGCGCACCATCTACCCCGTTGAGTTCATCTACGAAAACCACCGCTACAAGTTCACCGCCACCAAGCTGCTGGAGGGGTCCTACACGTTGTTCTTGAACGGCACGCGGTGCGTCGTCGGGGTGCGCGCGCTCAGCGACGGCGGCATCTTGTGCGCCGTCGCCGGCAAGCTGAACGCGGTGTACTGGAAGGAGGAGGCGCTGGCCACGCGCTTGCTGGTCAATGGCAAAACGTGTTTGCTTGAGGCCGAGAACGACCCGACGCAGTTGCGCACGCCGTCGCCGGGCAAGTTGGTCAAGTTTTTGGTTGACAGCGGCGACCACGTGGAGGCCGGGCAGCCCTACGCCGAGGTGGAGGTGATGAAGATGTGCATGCCCTTGCTTGTGCAGGCGGCCGGCACCATCCAGTTGATCAAACAGCCGGGCCTGACCGTCAACGCCGGCGACATCTTGGCGATCTTGGACTTGGAGGACCCGTCCAAGGTGAAGCACGCGCTCCCGTTCGAGGGCACCTTGCCCGACTTGGGCGACGCCATGGTCCAGGGCACCAAGCCGGTGCACCGCTTCAAGCACTACGCGTCCATCTTGAACAACATCTTGGGGGGCTTCGACAACCAGGTGATCATGAAGCTGACCTTGCAAGGCTTGTGCGAGGTGTTGAAGGACAAGCAGTTGCCGTACTCGGAGTGGCACCTCCAGGCGCTGGCGTTGCACTCGCGGCTCCCGGCCAAGTTGGACGAGCACTTGACCGCCTTGATTGAACGCACCGAGCTGCGCGACGCCGACTTCCCGGCGCGCCAGATCCTCAAGCTGATCTCCAAGGTGCAGAACGACCCCGACACCGACGCCGCCTTCGGCGACGTGGTGGCGCCCTTGGTTGCGATCGCCACCAAGTACGCCAACGGCTTGGTGGAGCACGAGTACCAGTTCTTTGCGCTGTTGATCGAGCAGTACTACCGGGTGGAGGCGCTCTTCCTGGGCAGCAACGTGCGCGAGGAGGACGTTATCTTGCGGCTCCGCGACGAGAACAAGGCCGACCTCGGCCAGGTGGTGCTGATTGCGTTGCTGCACTCGCGCGTGAGCGCCAAAAACAACTTGATCTTGGCGATCTTGGAGATCTACCAGCCGGTGATGTCGTTGCTGTCCAACGCCGCCGCCACCATCAAGGACGCCTTGAAGAAGGTTGTGGAGTTGGAGAGCAGGGGCACCGCCAAGGTGTCGCTCAAGGCGCGCGAGATCTTGATCCAGCTGTCGTTGCCCTCGATCCAGGAGCGCTCCGACCAGTTGGAGCACATTTTGCGGTCGCTGGTGTTGCAGACGCTGTATGGCGAGATCTACGCCAAGCATCGCGAGCCCAAGTTGGAGATCATCAACGAGGTGGTTGACTCCAAGCACACGGTGTTTGACGTGTTGCCGCAGTTTTTGGACAACAAGGACGAGTGGGTCGCCATCGCTGCCGCCGAGGTGTATGTGCGCCGCGCCTACCGCGCGTACTCCCTTGGGCCCATCTCGTACAGCTTCCACGACCAGTTGCCCGTGGTTGAGTGGAAGTTCCAGCTCCCCAGCCTCAACGCCGCCACCAGCGTGCCCAAGGTTGCTGAAACCCCCAACCTGATGAACCGCGCGGCCTCCGTGTCGGACTTGTCGTTTGTGGTTGACGAAAAGAAGCAGTCCATTACGCGCCTGGGGGTCTTGGTGCCGGCACGCCACGTGGACGAGATCGACGACGTTCTCTCGGCGGCGTTGGACAAGCTCCAGCCCGTCGACGCCATCACCTTTGAGGCGGGCGTCACCCAGCCCAAGCACTACAACGTGATCAACATCATTGTCAACTCGATCGACGGGTACGTTTCCGAGGGCGAGGTGCTCAACAAGGTTGAGGAGACCATCGAGGAGTTCAAGGACGACTTGTCGGTAGCCGGCATTCGCCGCATCACCTTTGTCTTTGCCAACAAGGTGGGGCAGTACCCCAAGTACTACACCTACACCGCGCCCGACTACCGCGAGAACAAGGTGATCCGCCACATCGAGCCGGCGTTGGCGTTCCAGTTGGAGTTGGGCAAGTTGGACAACTTTGACATCCAGCCCATCTTCACCGACAACCGCAACATCCACGTGTACGAGGCGGTGGGCAAGAACGCGCCCTCGGACAAGCGCTTCTTCACCCGCGGCATTGTGCGCACCGGCATCATCCGCGACGACATCAGCATTAGCGAGTACTTGATCGCCGAGTCCAACCGCTTGATGGCGGACATCTTGGACGCGTTGGAGGTGATTGACACCTCCAACTCGGACTTGAACCACATCTTCATCAACTTCTCCTCCATGTTCAACGTGTTGCCCGAGGAGGTTGAGGCGGCATTTGGGTCATTTTTGGAGCGCTTTGGGCGGCGGTTGTGGCGGTTGCGCGTCACCGGGGCCGAAATCCGCATTGTGTGCACCGACCCGTCCACGGGCAACTCGTTCCCCTTGCGGGCCATCATCAACAACGTCAGTGGGTACGTGGTGAAGTCCGAGTTGTATATGGAGGTAAAGAACACCAAGGGCGAGTGGGTGTTCAAGTCGATTGGCCAGCCCGGGTCGATGCACTTGCGGCTCATCTCGACGCCGTACCCCGCCAAGGAGTCGTTGCAGCCCAAGCGCTACAAGGCCCACAACATGGGCACCACCTATGTGTACGATTTTCCCGAGTTGTTCCGCCAAACGGTGATCTCGCAGTGGAAGAAGTACTCCGCGTCGGCCAAGGTGCCCGACGACGTGTTCACGTCGTTGGAGTTGATCCCGGACGAGAATGGCGCGTTGACGGCGGTGGAGCGCGAGGCGGGATGCAACAAGTTTGGCATGGTGGGGTTCAAGGTGGCGGCCAAGACCCCCGAGTACCCGCGCGGCCGCCAGTTCATCATCATTGCCAACGACATCACCTACAAGATTGGGTCGTTTGGGCCCGAGGAGGATGACTACTTCAACAAGTGCACCCAGTTGGCCCGCGAGTTGGGCATCCCGCGGATCTATCTCTCGGCCAACTCCGGTGCCCGCATCGGCATCGCCGATGAGTTGGTGCCGCTCTTCAAGGTTGCCTGGAACGTCGAGGGCGCGCCTGACAAGGGGTTCAGATACCTTTACTTGACCCCTGAAGACAAAAAGGCCATCGACGCCGACGGCAGAGGCAACACCGTGGTTACTGAGCGCATCGTTGAAAACGGCGAGGAGCGCTACTCCATTGTGTCGATTGTCGGCGCCGAAGATGGCCTCGGGGTCGAGTGTCTCAAGGGGTCCGGCTTGATTGCGGGCGCCACCTCGAGAGCCTACAAGGACATATTCACCATCACATTGGTCACCTGCCGCTCGGTGGGGATTGGCGCCTATTTGGTGAGATTGGGCCAGAGAGCGATCCAGATTGAGGGCCAGCCAATTATATTGACCGGTGCCCCCGCCATCAACAAGTTGTTGGGCAGAGAGGTGTACTCGTCCAACTTGCAGTTGGGGGGCACGCAGATTATGTACAACAATGGGGTGTCGCATCTCACCGCGCCCGACGATTTGGCCGGGATCGAAAAGATCATGGAGTGGATGTCGTTCGTGCCGGCGAAGCGTGGCATGCCCGTGCCGATTTTGGAGACCGAGAATGACGGATGGGACCGGCAGATTGAGTACTACCCATCGAAGGATGCTCCCTATGACGTGCGGTGGATGATTGGCGGACGCGACTTGCCCAATGGAGACTTTGAGTACGGCTTGTTCGACAGAGGCACCTTTACCGAGACTCTTTCCGGCTGGGCCAAGGGTGTTGTTGTGGGGAGAGCGCGTCTTGGCGGCATCCCCATGGGTATCATCGCGGTGGAGACCAGAATGGTTGAGAACTTGATCCCTGCCGATCCGGCTAACCCCGACTCGACCGAGATCATGGTCCAGGAGGCGGGGCAGGTGTGGTACCCGAACTCGGCGTTCAAGACTGCTCAGGCGATCAACGACTTCAACAACGGAGAGCAGTTGCCGTTGATGATTTTGGCTAACTGGAGGGGCTTCTCTGGTGGGCAACGCGATATGTACAACGAGGTTCTCAAGTACGGGTCTTTTATTGTCGATGCCTTGGTTGACTTCAAGCAGCCCATCTTCACATATATCCCGCCTCATGGTGAATTACGAGGCGGATCGTGGGTCGTGGTGGACCCAACCATCAACCCAGACATGATGGAGATGTATGCGGACGTCAACTCCAGAGCCGGAGTGTTGGAGCCGGAAGGGATGGTGGGGATCAAGTATAGGCGCGACAAGTTGTTGGCCACCATGGAACGCTTGGACCCCAAATACGCCGAGTTGAAGCGCAAGTTGAACCAGTCGTCGACCCCAGAGGAAACCGCCGACATTTCCAAACAGTTGGCCACGCGCGAAAAGAGCTTGCTTCCAATCTATGCGCAGATCTCGGTGCAATTTGCTGATTTGCACGACCGGTCGGGGCGGATGTTGGCCAAGGGGGTCATTCGCAAGGAGTTGAAGTGGGCCGAGGCGCGTCGTTTCTTCTTTTGGAGATTGCGCCGTCGCTTGAACGAGGACTACTTGTACAAACTTATCAAGGAGCAAATACCCACTGCCTCGAGGTTGGAGAAGGTTGCCCGCGTCAAGAGTTGGATGCCCACGGTTGACTATGAGGATGACCGGGCGGTGTGCACCTGGATCGAGGAGAACCGCTCAAAGTTGCAGCGCTACATCGAAGACGTGAGGCTGGAGGCCATGCACAAGAAGATGGCTCTGTTGTTGAGGGAGGACCCCTCGAATGCGCTTGACGCAGTCAAGGCCTTCATGTCGACCCTTTCAGACATCGAGAAGGCCAAGATTTTGAAATCATTCAAGTAATATAATTTGATACACAATATATTTGAACTGTCGTAGATTTGTGCCTCCCAATTTGTGTTGGGCGCAAACGAAGGGCAAAAAGGAGTGGCTTGTTCAACACTGCTTCCTTATGAGACTCGCCATCTTGCTTGATATATTTGTTGCCCTTGTCGCTGCTGCTCAAGATCTGAGTGAAAGATATCTAGTTTCGCTCAAAGTATCCGAGACGCTTGAGAACTTTGCCAATTATGACAAAAACTACCCCAAAGCCTTGCATATACAGCCTTTGATCGATCGCGCTTTCACCATTGGCAAGTACGCCGGCTTTTCGGGGAACTTTGACCGCAAGGCTCTCGATCGATTGAGACGGTGTCCGCTTGTGGCTGAAATCACGCCAGATATCGTTGTCAATGCATTCGATATATCAGTGCAGCGTAACAGCCCCAAGCATTTGGCGAGGTTGTCGACATCAGACGGATTGAGAGATTCTGGCATGCCATACTCGTATTGCTACGAAGACAATCTAGAGGTGTTGGTCTATGTTATCGACTCGGGCATCAACATCAACCACCCTGAGTTTGGTGGTCGGGCCCACGCTGGCGCTGATTTCACCGACGAAGGCCCTGGCGACTTCAACGGACATGGCACACACGTTGCCGGGTTAATTGGCTCCAAAACATATGGGGCCGCCAAAAACGCTACGATCATTGAAGTGAAGGCCCTCAATGGCATGGGGTCTGGCACATTGAGCTCCATCTTGTCATCCATTGACTTCGCGGTGAATGATCGCGCCAAACGCGGCAAGCCCGGTGTGGCTAACCTTTCCTTAGGTGCCATGAGGAATAACGTCTTGAATAGAGCAGTGAATGCTGCTGCCGATACCGGTTTGGTGATTATCGCCGCTGCTGGTAACTCAAATATGAATGCGTGCCTAACCAGTCCCGGCAGTGCCCACAGTGCTATCACGGTAGGGGCCATTGATGACCTGAACGATTCATTGCCAGTTTTCACCAACTGGGGCGAATGCGTCGATGTTTTCGCTAGCGGGGTAGAGGTCGAAAGCGTTCACTACAACGATGAGAAGGAGGCGCAGCTCTTATCGGGCACATCCATGGCAGCGCCGATTGTGGCTGGGTTGGCTGCAAATTTATTGAGCTTGGGCAACTTGCCGGGCGACATCAAAAGTCTCATCACAAACACGGCGGTGAAGAACAAAATACCGCGCTCTTCCATGTTGTATCGCTTTAGAACCCCCAACAAAATTGCCTACAACGGTTTGGAGGGCGAGTGCGACGGCATGTGATGTCCTCCCGAATTCAAATTTGCTGCAGAGAATACGAATCAAAAAGAAATTTTTGTGGTTGCAACCAATAGATCATGCATTATGTAATTTTCGTATTTGTGCACCGAGTGAGTACCTCCGCTCTTTTTGCAACCATTTTGGAAAATCGAAATAATGGCCATCACAGCACCGGATATGCCTCAGAGTAACTCCAGTGGAGACATTGCCTCGGCGAAGGGTTCCGGGGAGCCAAGCGTCTTGCTTGACAAGCAATGTAAGTTTCATGTGTGTACCTTTGAGCTTCTTATTAACAAGTAGACATGCCACCAAACTTGAGTGGTAATAGTAATGTTGCCGGGTCTGCGGTACCAACGGCTATTCCATTAAGCGGATTCAAAACCCCATACATCCCTTCAAGCCGCTGGGTCGATAACAGGTTGACCAACCCTCATGATGACATGAACTACCTCGACGTTCCTGGCGAAAGGCTCGCCGAGTTGAACGTTTACGGAGGTACCCGGAAGTCTTTTGATAGCTATCCCTCATGGAGCGGCCATGTACCTGTCTCCAAGGAAGAGATTGAAGCTGTCTTTTTGCAGCTCACCGAGATTTTCGGATTCCAGCTTGATAGCACCAAAAACATGTTTGACTACTTTCTTCGTTTGATGGATTCGAGAGCTTCAAGGATGGGGCCAGATCAAGCATTGAGAACATTACACGCCGACTATATTGGCGGCATTAATTCAAACTTTCGCAAGTGGTATTTTGCCTCCCAACTTGACTTGGATGACACCATTGGGTTTGACAATACCACATCATCGGGGAATCTCAAGAAGCCCAAACAAAACGTCACTGGTGACAGCTCGTTTTATTCGCTAGAGCAAGCCGAGAAAAGATGGTATGCAAACATGAGCGCATTGCCCCCGATTGATTGTGTCATACAGGTTTCTCTTTATTTGCTTTGCTGGGGTGAGGCCAACAATATCAGATTCATGCCCGAGTGTTTGTGTTTCATATTCAAGTGCTGTAACGATTACTACTATTCGCTTGACGTGGACGAGCCTGTCAAAAACGTAACTTCAAGCTTTTTGGATCATGCCATTACGCCATTATACGACTTTTATCATAGTCAAGCCTACAAGAGTGTTAATGGCAAGGCGGTCAGACTTGATAAGGACCATAAAGAAGTGATTGGCTATGATGACATCAATCAGTTGTTTTGGTTCTCGAATGGCTTGAAGAAGCTTGTTTTAAAGGACAGGGCCAAAACCAAGCTTATGAAGCTCGCACCCGGAGAAAGATATCAAAGGCTCAATGAAGTTCTGTGGAAAAGGGTCTTCTCGAAGACCTTTAAAGAAACAAGAAGCTGGTCTCATGTCTTGGTCAACTTCAACAGAATCTGGATTATTCACGTTTCAGTGTTTTGGTTATACACTGTTTTCAACTCGCCAACGTTGTACACCAAAAACTATCGCCAGGACTTGGATAACCAGCCAACAGCACAAATGAGGCTTGCTCTAATGTCGTTGGCGGGCGGAGTCGCCAGTCTAATTTGTCTAGTTTCCACTATTGCTGAGTTATCATTTGTGCCTCGCGATTGGCCCGGAGCACAGCTGGTAATGAAGAGACTAGTGTTGTTGTTGTTGGTGTTCTCACTCAATGTCGGGCCGACTGTTGTCTTGCTCGTTGTGTACGAGTTGGACTACCACAGTGTGTATGGTACGATCGTCACATCTTTCCAGTTTGCATTTGCCATTTTGACTATAACTTACCTATCAATTACACCAACAAGGCACTTGTTTGGAAACAACACCGACCCTAAAGATAGAAACTTTTTGGCTAACCATAGCTTTACGGCGTCATTCTACGCTCTCTCTGGCTCCGACCGTGTCGCCTCGCACTGCTTGTGGTTCGCAATCTTGTTGTCAAAATTTATCGAGTCGTATTTCTTCTTGACGTTGTCCTTGAAAGACCCGGTGAGAGAATTAAGCACTATGCGGTTGAATAGGTGCGCAGGCGACGCTTGGCTAGGAACGTGGTTGTGCTCGCGCCAGTACCTCATCGTGTTGAGTCTAGTCTATTTGACCGATTTGGTGCTTTTCTTTCTTGATACCTACCTTTGGTACATTGTGTGGAACACTTCATTTTCGGTTTGCCGATCATTTTACATTGGAGTTTCCATCTGGACGCCGTGGAAGAATATCTTCAGTCGGCTCCCCAAGAGAATTGTTTCAAAATTGATAACCACAAGAGGATCCAAGAACTTGAGCTCTAAACAGATTGCGCTGGAAATATGGAACTCAATCATCATCTCGATGTATCGTGAGCACTTGTTGTCAATCGAACACATACACAAGCTCATTTATCAGCAAATCCCTGACCCTGAGGCCGAGACTGGCTACATCTTAAAGGAGCCAGTCTTCTTTATTTCTCAGGAGGACCAGTCGTTAAAGACTTCCCTCTTTGACAAACAGTCGGAAGCCCAGAGAAGAATTACTTTCTTTGCTCAGTCTTTGCTGACGCCGATTCCGGAGATCGGCTCAATAAACTCGATGCCCTCTTTCACTGTTTTGATCCCGCATTACGGGGAAAAGATAACATTGACATTGAAGGAGATCATCAAGGAGGAGGATCAATACTCCCACATCACGATGTTGGAATATTTGAAGCAATTGCATCCATTCGAGTGGGAATGTTTCATCAGAGATACCAAGCTACTTGCCGAGGAGTTTGAATCGAGCGAGACCTCGCCCATTGAAAAGTTTGAGTTTAGGAAAGTCGAGGAGACGTCGTACCACTCTGTTGGGTTCAAAGTGGCCACTCCAGAGTACATCTTGAGAACGAGAATTTGGGCGTCGCTACGGTCGCAAACCCTTTATCGCACCATATCTGGATTTATGAACTATTCCCGGGCAATCAAGCTCCTATATGACATTGAAAGCGGTAGCCCCAAGGCAGATTGCGAAAACGATCAAGAGCTGTTCGAGAAGGCAGCCATCATTGCCCTCCGCAAGTTCAGAATTATTGCATCCATGCAAAGATTGAGGAGTTTCACAAAAGAGGAGAAGGAGAGCACCGAGTTTTTGCTTAGAGCCTATCCGGAATTGCAGATTCTGTACCTTGAAGAGACTATTGACGAGCTGAGCGGCAACAAGTCATATTATTCAGTCTTGATTGATGGAAATAGCGCCATCAAGGAGGATGGTGAGCGAAGACCCAAATATCGCATTCGGTTGTCGGGGAACCCCATTTTGGGGGATGGTAAATCGGATAACCAGAACCACGCCATCATCTTCTGCCGCGGCGAATATTTACAGCTTGTTGACGCCAACCAGGATAACTACCTCGAGGAATGTCTCAAGATTAGAAATGTGTTGGCGGATTTCGAAGACAATGTCCACATCCAGACAGACCCTTATTCGAGTGTTGAGAGTCAGGACATTCTTTATCGGCACCCGGTGGCTATCATCGGCACCAGGGAGTACATCTTTTCGGAAAACAGCGGGATTTTGGGTGACGTTGCCGCTGGCAAGGAGCAGACTTTCGGCACTTTGTTTGCCCGCACATTGGCACACATTGGCGGCAAGTTACACTATGGGCATCCTGATTTTTTGAATGCAGTGTTTATGACCACTCGTGGCGGCGTCTCCAAGGCTCAAAAGGGTTTGCATTTAAACGAAGATATCTACGCCGGTATGAATGCCATCATGCGAGGTGGACGCATCAAGCACTGCGAATATATGCAATGTGGCAAGGGTAGAGACTTAGGGTTTGGGCTGATTTTAAACTTTACTACCAAGATTGGAGCCGGCATGGGGGAGCAGATGCTCTCGAGGGAGTACTTTTACTTGGGGACGCAGCTTCCCTTGGACCGCTTTCTCTCATTTTACTATGCACATCCAGGGTTCCACTTGAACAATGTGTTTATCATGTTGTCGATCAAGTTGTTCCTCTTTGTCGGGGTCAATCTTGCTGCGTTGTCGAACGAGTCGGTCATTTGCGACTACGACAAGCACAAGCCGATTACCGATCCGCGCAAACCCGCTGGGTGTTACAACTTGATGCCAGTGGTGAACTGGATGGAACGGTGCATCTTTTCGATCTTTATTGTGTTTGGAATCTCCTTTGTGCCGCTCTGCATCCAGGAATTGACCGAGCGAGGAATCTACAAGGCGATTTCGAGATTGTGCAAGCATTTTGCGTCATTCTCGCCGCTCTTTGAGGTGTTTGTGTGTCGCATCTATGCGCAGTCGTTGGTGAGTGACCTCAACATTGGCGGCGCCCGGTACATCGCCACTGGCAGAGGGTTTGCCACGTCTCGCAAGTCCTTTTCAGAGTTATATGCCCGCTTCGCGCTGGAGAGTCTCTATTTTGGCGCATTGTCGTGCTTGCTTGTGTTGTTCATGTCGATCTCGATGTGGACGGGGGCGATTCTCTATTTTTGGGTCACGATCTTGGGATTGTTGATCTGCCCGTGCTTGTTCAACCCCAATCAGTTTTCGTGGCGCGACTTCTTTCTTGATTACGCGCTGTATGTGCTGTGGTTGCATCGCGGCAACTCCAAGACGAGGCAGTCGTCGTGGATCGGGTACACTCGGTTGTCTCGTAGCAAGTTGACCGGGGTCAAGCTGCACAGCTCGGCCAAGCGAGCCGGCAATCGCGAGACCCTCAAGTCGCTGAGCGACATCCGGCCCTCGAAATTGAACCTTGTGGGGTCTCAGTTGGTGGTGGAGGCCGGGTGCATCATTGTGGTTGGGTGCGCCTACATGTTTGCCAACTCGCAGAACGACCTGCGCGGGGCGTACCCTTCGTATGCCTTGTTGCGGGTGCTCGTGGTGTCGCTCTGCCCCATTGTGGTGAATGCCGCGCTTTTGTTGGCGGTGTTTGTGGTGTCATGCGTGCTCGGGCCCTTGGGCTCCTTGGTGAGCGCGCAGTTCCCCTCGATACTTTCAGCAGTGGTGCACCAGCTCGCAGTGCTCAACTATGCGGTGTTCTTCCAGGCGTTGTGGTTTATGCAGAACTGGGACTTGTCGCGCACGGTAATTGGAGCGTGCTTGCTGATCATGGTGCAGAGCTGGATCTTTCGCCTCTGTACGGTCCTCTTTGTGACTCGCGAGTTCGACCACGACCGGTCCAACCGGGCGTGGTGGTCCGGGAAGTGGATCACGTCGGGGTTGGGGTGGTACATATTGACGCAGCCGCTCCGCGAGTATGTGGTGAAGATTATCGAGCTCAGCTACTTTACCGGCGACGCCATCTTGGGCCACTTGATCTTGTTTTGTCAGTTGCCGCTCTTGATGATTCCGTGCATCGACACCTACCATTCGTTGATGTTGTTTTGGTTGAAGCCGATGTATCAGATCAAGCCGCGCGTTTTGTCGAGGTCGCAGCGGCGCCAGCGCCGCACCAAGGTGGTTTTCTCGGCGTTGCTCTTTGCGTCGTCGCTCTGCTTATTCGTGGCGGTTTTCTTGTTGCCGATGATCTTAGTGCGGCTGTTGGAGTTGGAGGTGGAGGAGTACCTTCCGGATGCGGTATTGGACTTGGTCCAGCCGTTCACGGTGGTTAGCAGCCGCAAGGGGATCCACGGCGTGAGCAAATCCCATTAGATTGATGCTTGGAGATGTGACTCGTAGGCCGCCAGCAAGGCGGGGTGCTTGCGCTTGATTGTAGCGAGGAGGCCGCTGAGGTCTTTCTGGGCGCAAAAGACGAGCGCCACTGTGTAGCGGGGCATCGCAGCAAACGCCGCGAGCAACGTCAAGATCTTGGTGTGCCAGTCGGGGACCGTGTCGGCGAGGGCCACCTGGTGGGCCGCTTCCATGAAGAAGGGGAGGAAGTCTGCGTCCATGCCGGCGGGTCCAAACACCTCGCGGTATTCAGCGGGCGGTATGTTGACGACAAGCTCGTAAGCCTTTTGCTTGCGGGCAGGGGGTACCGAGCGCAACGACGTGAGGTAATGCATGGAGGCGGTCTCAGCGGCATCCCCAGCAGCCGCTGGGGCCGCGGCTGTGGAAGCTGGCAGAGTCTTTGAGGCACCGGCCCCAGCGGCTGACGACCCTGTGGGCGTCGACGCAAACATTTGGCTGATTTCCCTCTCAACGGCCGGCGAGGCCGCGGGTACCGGCGCCCGCGGCTCGAGGAGCGCCTGGAAACGCTCGGGAAGCTTGTCCACTGTGGCGACTGGGATGCGTGTAAACCTGTGGGCGGCAGCAGCAGGCGGCGGCGGCGGCAGCTCTGCCGCCGTCGCCGTGGTCTCGTCCACGGCCGCTTGCGCCGCGGCTTCCTCCAAGGCGGCTCGCGCTGCGGCATTGCCCGGATCGAGCTCGAGCGCCTGCGTGAGAAACTTGGTGGCCGCCGCCCAGTGGTGCTGCGCGGCGTGGGCGACCCCCAAGCGGTACAAGAGCTTAATCCTAAGCGGCTGGGGCGGCGTTGCGGCGAGCCCCGCGACGCAGTCGCTGACGGCGCGCGGCCAGTCCTGCAACTTGATGAAGCACATGGCACGGTTGCAGTGCAAAACGGCGCTGGGGGCAAGCCGGAGGGCGTCGCGGTAGATCTTGGCGGCCTTCTTGTACTCGTGGCGCGCGAACGCGTCGTTGCCCTGGCGCCTCAAGGCCTCGGCGGCGTCGCTGGACATGGTGGAGAAGAAGCGTCAAGCGCGCGGGCGAATTTTTAGGCGGCATGACGGTGCAAGAGCTCCACGACGAGGTGTGCGCCATGGAGGCGATCTACCCCGGCTCGGCCGCAGAGGTGGCGCCGGAGGTATACGAGTTGCGATTGCCGCAGCACGAGGTGTCTGTGCGGGCGAGCTTCCCGCCGGCGTATCCCGACGAGCCGCCGCGCTTGGGCGCGGTGCGCACCACCAACGAGGACCGGTATCCCGATAGCCGCTATCTTGAGCGCGCGTTTGCGGAGGTGTTGGGCAGGGTGTATGTGGCGGGGCAGGTGTGTCTCTTTGACTTGTGCGGCGCCTTGGAGGCGTTTCTCGGGGAGTATGAGGCGGGCAGGCCGCCAGGTGCCGCCAAGGCGCCAGCTGAGGCGCAAAAGGCCGCCGAGGCGCCAGCTGTAGCGGAGGAGGCCGCTGAGGCGCCACCCGAGGCGCGCACCAGCCGCGCCCGCCTGGCTGCCGTCCTGGCCGACGACGTCTTGGCAGGCTGGACCGAGTCGGCGATGGTGGAGGACCGCGGGTCCAAGTTCGTGGCGTTTGCCCGCGCGGCGCGCTCGGTGGAGGAAGCCCAAGGGTACCTCGACTCGTTGTTGACGCACCGCAAGATCCAGCGAGCGGCGCACAACATGACGAGCTGGCGCATACGGCGCGCCGACGGCGTGCAGTTCCAGGACTGCGACGACGACGGCGAGGCCGGCGCCGGCGCCAAGATGCTACATTTGATGCAGGTGAGTACGAGAGGAGGGGTGTGTGAGCTCTACTAACAACAGATGATGGACGTGTGGAACGTGATTGTGGTGGTGAGCCGATGGTTCGGGGGGACGTTGTTGGGGCCCGATAGGTTCAAGCATATCGCCAGTGTGGCGCGCGATGCGATGGTGCGGGGGGGATGGGCCCGCGCCAAAGGCAAGAAGAGCCGAGGCGCCAGCCGAGCCTAACCCGCGGTTTGCGCAGCGAGCCGGGGCAAGCGGAATGCGCAGCGACCGAGGCAAGCGGAATGCGCAGCGACCGAGGCAAGGCTGCGTGCTGAGCCTAGACCGCGAGCTGACAGCTGGGGAAGCGGCGCAAGAGGCTCGCCGCGGGCTGCGCCAGCCCTTGGCCGCCCTGCGCCGCGGGCCGCCGCTCACGGCCCCAACCGCTTCTGCTTGATCTTGATGTTGGGGATGTAGCTGCCCTTGCGCTTGCCGTCGGCCTGCTCGGCCGGCGGCGGCGTCGCCACCTTGGCCAGCTTGGCCTTGGCCGCGGGCTTGTCCCACAAGTTGCGCAAAAACTGCTTCGGCTCAGCCCGCTGAGCCTCCTGAGCGTCTGTGGCGTCGGGGTCCGCCTCGGCATCATCGTCGGCATCGTCGCTAGTCGCGGGCGCGCCCCAGGTGCGCCGCCCCCGCGGGGTCGCCGCGTTTATGCTGGTGTACCCCACCGTCTCGACGGCGGGCCGCGGCGGCGCGCGCGCCGCAGCCAGCGCCCACTCCGAGGGGTCGCGCACTTTGGCGGCGGGCTCCGGGCGCTGCTCGCCGCCCTTCTGCATGAACTTCATGTTCATGACCCGGTTGGAAAGACCACTCATCGCTGGCGGCTGCCTGCACCGCCCGCCGCCCGCCCGTTTGTGCCCGGCGCGCGGCGTGCGCGCACCAACGCCAAAAAATCGCACCTCATCGCGGCCCATCGAGGCCATCGCGCCTCGACACCGAGCCACCACATGAAGTCCGACTTCAAGTTCTCCAACCTCTTGGGGACGGTGTACCGCCAGGGCAACCTCGTGTACCTGAGCGACGGCACCATGTTGCTCTCACCAGTCGGCAACCGCGTGCTGTGCTTCGACTTGGTGCGCAACGAGTCCTTTACCTTCAACTACGAGCACCGCCGCAACGTGCGGTGCATCGCGCTCAATCGCCAAAACACGTTGCTTTTGAGCGTCGACGACGACGGCCGCGCCATCCTCGTCAACTTTGTGTCGCGCGTCGTGTTGCACCACTTCAGCTTCAAGGAGCGAGTGCGCGACGTGCGCTTCAGCCCCGACGGGCGCCACTTTGCGCTCGCCGCGGGGCGCTTCATACAGGTGTGGCGCACGCCTGACTTCGGGGAGGACCGCCAGTTTGCGCCGTTTGTGCGCCACCGCATATACCTGGGCCACCACGCCGACGTGCTTCTGGTGACGTGGCTGCGCGACCTGCGCTTCTTTGTGTCGACGTCGAAGGATATGACGAGCCGGGTGTGGTCGGTGGCGGCGGAGGACCGCGTGGCAACAACGTTGGCGGGCCACCGCGACCACGTGGTGGCGGCCTTCTTCAGCCACTCCCAGGAAATCATTTACACCTTGAGCAAGGACGGCGCGTTGTTCCAGTGGGAGTTCATCGCCAAGGAGGACGAGGGCGGCGAGGCGTGGCGCATCACTGCCAAGTCCTTCTTCCACGCTGACGCCCGTGTGCAGTGCGCCACGTTCCACGCCGCCACGAACCTCCTCGTGGCGGGGCTCTCCAATGGCGAGTTCCGCCTCTACGAGTTGCCCGGCTTCAACTTGCTCCAGCTGCTCAGTATGGGCCAGAACGCCGTGTCAACCGTTGAGGTCAACGCCACCGGGGAGTGGCTTGCGTTCGGGCTGGCCACCCTCGGGCAGCTCCTCGTGTACGAGTGGCAGCTGGAGCTGTACATCCTCAAGCAGCAAGGCCACTTTGACGCCATGAACGCCTTGTGCTACCTGCCCGACGGCGCGCGCATCGTCACCGCCAGCGACGACGGCAAGATAAAGCTCTGGGACGTTGCCAGCGGGTTTTGTCTCGTGACGTTTGGCGAGCACACCGCCGCGGTGACCGCGGTGCAGTTCGCCAAGCGCGGGCAAGTGTTGTTCCTGGCGCTGTTGGACGGCACCGTGCGCGCGTGGGACCTTGTGCGCTTCCGCAACTTCCGCACCTTCACCGCTGCCGAGCGTGTGCAGTTCAACTCATTGGCGGTGGACCCGCTGGGGGAGGTGGTGGTGGCGGGGCTGCAGGACACCTTTGAGATCCAGGTGTGGCTGGTGCAGACGCTGCAGTTGCTAGACACGTTGGCGGGCCACGAGGGCCCCATTCTGTGCCTCAGCTTTGGCCGCGAGAGCGGCGCGGTGTTGGCGTCGGCGTCGTGGGACAAGACGGTGCGCATCTGGAACATCTTTGGCCGCCTGCAGCAGGTGGAGCCCATCGAGATCCACCTGGACGTGTTGAGCATCTGCATGCGGCCCGACCTGCGCGAGCTCGCGGTGGCCACCCTCGACGGCCACATCAGCGTGTGGGACGTTGAGGACGCCAAGCAGTTGCACTTGATCGACGCCAAGCGCGACATTGTGGCGGGGCGCTTCTTGGAGGACCGCTTCAGCGCCAAGAACGCCGCGCGCGCCAAGTACTTCACCTGCCTCAGCTACCTGTTTGACGGGCTGGCGGTGGTGGCCGCGGGCAACAACAACTCAATCTGCATGTACGACGTGGCCAACGAGGTGTTGTTGCGGCGCTTCACGGTGTCGCAGAACATGGCGCTCAACGGCACGCAGCAGCAGCTCAATAGCGCCCGCGTCGGCGCCGCCGGCGAGCTGCTCGACTTGGTGGACCGCGGCGGCGAGCACTCCGACTTGGAGGACAGGATCGACCGCCTGCTCCCCGGGTCGCGCAAGGGCGACCCCAGCCTCCGCAGCACGCGCCCCGAGGTGCGCGTCACCTCCATTGCATTCCTGCCGACGGCGGCCGCCATCGCGGCCGCGCTGACCGAGGGGCTCTTGATCTACTCGGTGGACGAGACGGTGTTGTTCGACCCCTTTGAGCTCGATGTCGACGTGACCCCGCTGGCCACTTTGGAGTGCTTGAGTCAGCGCGAGTACTTGACGGCGTTAGTGATGGCGTTCCGCTTGAACGAGCACTACCTCATCCAGCGGGTATACGAGCACGTGCCTGCGGCCGACATCAAGTTGGTGGCGCGCGACTTACCGGTGGTGTATTTGGATCGCCTTTTGGCGTTCATTGGCGCATTGGTGGGGGAGAGCGCGCACATCGAGTTCAACTTGCTTTGGGTGCAGAGCTTGGTGGCCGTCCACGGCCGCCACATCAATCTGCACAAGCACGAGTACTCGAGCTCGCTCAAGGCGATCCAGCGCTTCTTGTCGCGGTCCGCCAAGGACGTGGTGATGATACTGAAGAAGAGCGGCTACTTGCAGACATATCTCACCCAGAGGGAGGGGGAAAGTGAGACAGAGCAAGCTCAGAGACAGCAGAGCGACGAGGGCGAGGACGAGGACGAGGGCGGTGGCGAGGACGAGGACGAGGGCGAGGACGATGGCGAGGACGAGGACGAGGGCGAGAACGATGCGGGAGGGTGGATAGGCGCGCCTAAAGCCGCTGCCGACGCATTTGCGTCCGAATCCGACGACGATATGGACGAAAGTACATAGACATAGCATGGGTTCCCGCCAACCTGTAGCTTGAAGCGCCCAATTCTTATTTTTTTTTCGCAGCCAATTTGATTTCGCAACCATGCATGGCTGGTTACCTATTTGGGCCATGGCGGACAGCAAAGTATCTGCACTTGTGTGGGGTTGTCCCCAACGGGTGCACGGACGCCGATGCGAGGCGTCGATACCGGCGAGGATGGTCGCGGCCGTCTTCTCGAAGAACCCCGATGCTTCTGAAGAAGCACCCTGATGGTTGGTCTGGCGTGGCCCGTTTGGCGTGGCCTGAGCTATGCAGCCTCGAAATCATCCGTTTGGACGCAGATAATAATTTGCAAATTGCGAAAAACATGCGAGTGACGCACGATTACCATTGCACGCCGAGATCCAGCGGACAAGCGCCTGAACAACAGCCAAGGACTGGGTCGCCCGTTTACGATGGCGTACTCACGTCGAGCAACTGAGCTCTTCAAAAAGAAGGTTTGGTCACAAAAGAATCCCCACAACAACCCCGACCAGGCGGCAATCACCCGCTTTTAGATTTCGGAGAACTTTATTTAGCGCCCAGCATGAGGCTGGTCACCAGATTGGCGACGCCGCCACGCGAGCCAAAGCGAGACCAGCGTCACATTTCCTACTTCTCTTGCGTCTTGCCAGTGCCAGCGACCGTAGTCTCGGCGTAGCCGTTGTCGGCACGTGCTGCCTCACTGACTCCTCACACCCACCTAAATCACCCCTCTTCCCCCCAAGCCCCGCGTCCCACCAACCTACACCAGCCCCACTGCAAATCAGCCGCCGGCGCAATTTCGAGCTCCCCTCTGGTGGCGTGGGGGTCCCCAAGAGATAAACCAAAAAAAAGTCTTTTTTTTTTTTTTTTTTTTTTTTCTGGCGCTAATTTAACTAGAGGCACCACCCCCGCCCCTTTGGTGCTCTTCCACATCTTGCTTTCGTTCGTTGCCACTCCTTTTCCGAAGCACAATGCCCCGTGACATCAGCAACCACCTCCTCTTCGAGGTCGCGACCGAGGTTGCACACAAGGTCGGTGGCATCTACCTGGTGCTCAAGCTGAAGGCGCCCATAACGGTGGCGGAGTACAAGGAGCGCTACACCTTGATTGGCCCGCTCCACTACCAGTCGGCGCAGATCGAGGTGGAGGAGTTGCCCGTCAAGGACCCCTTGGTGAAGCAGACCTTGGAGTCGATGAGCGAGCGCGGCATCAAGTGGCTCTACGGGCGGTGGTTGATCGAGGGCGCGCCGCGCGTGTTGCTTTTTGACATTGGCCTGGCGGCCTACAACTTGAACGAGTGGAAGGCAGACTTGTGGAACACCGCGGGGATCCCCACCCCGGACCACGACCAGGAGACCAACGAGGCGATCCTCTTGGGGTACTTGGTGGCGTGGTTTCTCGGCGAGTTGGTGTACCACGACCGCGAGCGCGCCGTCATCTGCCACTGCCACGAGTGGTTGGCCGGCGTGGCGCTCCCGTTGTGCCGCAAGCGCAGAATCGACGTGACGACCATCTTCACCACACACGCCACCTTGTTGGGCCGCTACTTGTGCGCTGGCCTGACCGATTTTTACAACAACCTCGCCAACTTTGACGTTGACGCCGAGGCGGGCAAGCGCGGCATCTATCACCGGTACTGCATCGAGCGCCTGGCGACCCATCTGGCCGATGTCTTTACCACCGTATCGCACATCACTGCCTACGAGGCAGAACACTTGCTCAAGCGCAAGCCCGACGGCGTGTTGCCCAACGGGTTGAATGTGGTCAAGTTTCAGGCGGTCCACGAGTTTCAAAACTTGCACGCCATGAAAAAGGAGAAGATCAACGAGTTCATCAAGGGCCACTTTTACGGCAACTACGACTTTGACTTGGACAACACGTTGTACTTTTTCATTGCCGGCCGGTATGAGTTTAGAAACAAGGGGTGCGACTTTTTCATCGAGTCGTTGGCGCGGTTGAACCACCGCTTGAAGGAGTCCGGCTCCAAGATGACGGTGGTTGCGTTCATCATCATGCCCGGTAAGACCCATTCGTACACCGTGGAAACGTTGAAGGGGCAAGCGGTGGTGAAGCAGTTGGAAAGCACCATCGAGGAGGTGCAAAAGAAGGTTGGCGAGCGCTTGTTTGAACACTGTGCACGGTTCCCCAACAACCCCAAGCATCACGGTGGCGGCCCTACCCATGGCCACGAGGTGCCCTCCATCGATGAGTTGATCAAACCCTCCGACCGCGTTTTACTCAAGAGAAGAATCTTTGCCTTGAAAAGGGACGGGTTACCCCCCATCGTCACCCACAACATGGAGGACGACTCGACCGACCCCATCTTAAACCAGATCAGAAGAGTGCAGTTGTTCAACAAGCCTGACGACAGAGTCAAGATCATTTTCCACCCGGAGTTTCTCAACGCCAACAACCCCATCTTGTCGCTCGACTACGACGAGTTTGTCAGAGGGTGTCACTTGGGGGTGTTCCCCTCGTACTACGAGCCATGGGGCTACACCCCAGCCGAGTGCACCGTGATGGGGGTGCCCTCAATCACCACCAACTTGTCCGGATTTGGGTGCTACATGGAGGATCTCATCGAAAACACCGACGACTATGGGATCTACATCGTGGACAGACGCATGAAGTCGGTGGACGACTCGATAAATCAGTTAACGCAGTGCATGTTTGAATTCACCGAAAAGACCAGAAGACAGAGAATCAACCAGAGAAACCGAACCGAACGGTTGAGCGACTTGTTGGACTGGAAGAGAATGGGGTTGGAGTACATCAAGGCCAGACAGTTGTCGCTCAAGCGTGCGTACCCGGAGAAGTTCAAGAACGGCAACAACCCCTTCAGCAACTCGTCCAACTTGAAGTTGACCAGACCGTTGTCGGTACCAGGGTCGCCCCGCGGCAAGATGGGGTTGATGACGCCGGGCGACTTGGGCAGCTTGCAGGAGGCGCAGCAGGGCTTGAACACCGAGGACTACATAGGGTTCAAGTTGGGCAGCATCGAGGACAACGACGACGATGACGACGACGACGAGCACTACCCGCTCACCTTGAGAGGCAACTCGGCTCCGCCAGCCGACGACTAGTCAAATAGATGTTTCGAGTTTTCTTTTTTTTTTTGTTTTGGACTACGCACGCCCACTCTCGGGGGTTTCGAAAAAGGCAACTAAACCGGCGCCTCCTCACGGGCAACACCGTAGACATGGTATGTGTGCACGGGTGGCGGCGCCGCATTGAATACTAACGCGTAGCTTCCCCTCTACTTGTTGACGGCGGCCAAAAACCAGCCCATCATGGTGGAGTTGAAAAACGGCGAAACGCTCAACGGACAACTTATCAACTGCGACCAGTGGATGAACCTCACGTTGCGGGATGTGATCCAGTCGTCGGCCAATGCCGAGGAGTTCATGACGATACCCGAGTGCTACGTACGCGGGTTGCATATCAAGTACTTGCGCATGCCCGACGAGCTCATGGACCACGCCAAGGAGCAGACGCTTGCCAACTTGGAGCAGCGCAACCGCAACCAAAAGCGGAGAGGCGGCGGCGGCGGCGGCGGCGGCGGCGGCTTCGGCCACAGCCACAACGGCAGCAGGCGGGGGCATGGCGATAGGGGCGACCGCCGCGGTGGCCACGGCGGTGCCCGCCGCGGCAGCTCCGCGCCGCAGGGACGCTTCTAGCGAGAATCACGTGACTACGCAACGATAATGTACCATAATTTCACGGCACAAGGGTGTAGGGGAAAGAAGCGGCGCGGATGGCAACGGCCGCGACTGCGCAGCGGCAGCACGCGCGTGTGGCGGCGCGTGTGGCGGCGCAGCGGCGCGTGGTCGCTGGTTTGTGACTTTGTGTTTGGGCCATTTGTGCCGCCGGCCACGACGGCACCTCCACCTCTACGCACTCGCTAGCCTGCTATGCAAACGGACAGCCCGCTCCCGATCAAGTTCGGCAAGTTCAAGGGCCGCCTCGACGAGCGCAGCAGGGCGTGCCCGCGCGCCACGTGCCGCGGGTGCAGCCACTGCCGCAGCTTGCCGTACGTGCGATCGTTGCTCCGGTGGAGCGTCAGCGAGGGCGACCGCTGCGGCCTCAACTCGTTGCTCTGGGAGCTCTTGGAGACAAACCGCGGCTTCGCCAAGAGCGCCAGCGACACCGAGAGCGACACCGCCAGTGAGGCAGACGCCGCATACGACGCCGCAGACGACGCCGCCGGCACCCGCAGCATCTCGGCGTATGTGGGCCAGTTCTTCCACGGACTCAGGCGCGACCCGCGGGCTACTTCTTTGAGTTCCAGCTCTTCAAGTTGTCACGGTAGCCCACCTCGTTGATCAAGCCGTTGAGGTCGCGCTCGGCGTCGAGCTCCTCGCCGCGCCACGGGTCAAAGGTCTTCATGAAGCGGTCGTTGGCGGCGGTGCCGTCGCGGAATATGCTTTCAACCACCTTTTCGGGGGAAAAGTCCATTAGCTTGTAGAGCTCGGGGTCCCAGCTGGCCTCGAGGATCTTTTTGTAGAGGTTGCTAACGATGGGCTGCATCAAGATGGCGGAGTCGCGGTGGCGGTCGGCGACGATGTTCTTGTTGTGGGCGTCGGGCGGCGCCGTGACGCCCGAGTTGTTGTGGTGCGGGTAGAGGTGCGAGGCTATGTGCTGCATCGTGCGCTTGCCGTTGCGGTGGTGCTCCTCCGTGGCCACGGGTGACGCGGTGGCCGACGTGGTGGCCGACGCGGTGGCGGCGCTGGCGTCGTCGCCGTCGTCGCGGTCGTGCGTCGGCGTCTTGATCACGTCGTTGAGCCCGCCAAACACCTTGCTGCGCTCAAAGTTGGGGACGTTGAACCTGCTGGCGTGCGACTGCGGCTGCCGCGTGCGCAGCGGCGCCGGCCCCAACGACGCCAGCGACGGCGCCCGCGACGGCGCCCGTGACGACGCCAGCGACGGCGCCAGCGACGGCGCCAGTGTCGGCGCCAGCGGCGCGTCGGCGATCTGGAGCTGCGTGTGGAACTCCATATCCGCCGGAAGCTCGCGGAGCAGGATCGTCAAGCTGAAGATCGAGTTGATCTTGGACTGCCGGAGCAAGTACTTGGACGTGGTGGGCTCTTCGAAGTTGAGGTACTCCAGGAGGTTGATTTCGAGGCGGCCGAGCTCGAGCAAGCTGCCGCCGCGGTCGCCGTCGCCGTCGCCGTCGCCGCGCGTCTCCCCGACGTAGTACACCACCATCACCAAGTACTTGTTGCCGATCAAGTTCTGCTTCTTCTTGAGCGGGAACTTGAGGTTGCACCGAATGCGGTAGTTGAAGGCGCACTTGAAATTGTGGATGCGTCTCTTCAGCGTCACCGCCAGCACGGTGCCAGGGGTCGTCAGCGTGTGTGCGGCCTTGTCGGCGCGGGCGTGCTTCGAGTTCAGCTTTGCCGTCAGCGCGAGCGCCAGCGCCAGCGCCAGCCCCAGCTTGAGCAGAAACTTTGCCCGCCGCCGGTCGCGGATGTTGATGTCGACAAAGCAGCTGCCGCTCACGTGCGGGATATTGGTGAGCTCGTTTAAAGCGAGGTCGAGGGCAAACCGCGGTTTGTTGGTGAAGCTAAACATAAAGAAGGAGCAAAGGTTGCCGTTGGGGCAGCGGTGAAAATCAAAATGGGCCCCCGCCAAATGGGGACGGGCAAGCCGAAATAGCCGCTAATGTGCATTACTGAGCAAAGTGTCGCGCGACGGCATCTGGCATACGAGCGCGAACACCGCGGCGAAGGCGGTGGTGCCGCTGGTCTCCTCCAAGCAGAAGTCGCGGAACGCGCCGTACGCGGCGTACGTCAGCTTGACGTGCGAGCGCGGCACGCCCTTTTGGGCGAGGGTCCACAAGTGGCGCTGCACCTGGCGGAGAGCGCACTGCAAGTCGCGGTGGTACTCGCTGCCGCTGTCTAAGGCAACGCGCACCCGCGGCGAGGGCACCGCGGGCGTGTCGGGCAAGGCCACCTCCAAGAACATAAGCGCTTCTGTGTCCTTTGCAGCCTCGCGGTTTGACGTTATAGAGACACCGTTCGGCTGCATATGAGCCGCATGCGGGGCACATAACCACAGGCGTCCGTCGATGAATGCTTGCTGCGTTTTGCTGGCTGAGCCCTTTGGCCGGTAGGCGCTAGGACCGTATTTCTTGGGACTAGAGGCCCACTGGGCACGGCACTGAAAGCCCGCTGGGGACTCGAGACTTGTCCGCGGCCCAGCGTGGCCCCCAGCCGCATGCCTAGCTGCCAAGCGTCCTCGGCCCTCTGGCGCCTGCGCTGCGCCTGCTCCATATACGCCAGGTCGCCGGCCGCCGCCGTTACAACCACGACCCGTACTCCCGTCTTCAAATTAGGTATAAAGTTGGTGCCTAACATGTGAATATGCGACAGCTAAATAAAATAAAAAATAAAAATAGACGGAGAATTATAGACGAGCCACCGCCGACACGGCTGACAGCAGACGTGGCGCGGCCACAGCGCTGGGCACGACGTCCGCGCGGGCGCCAAAGTAAAAGGGAGTCGGCGTAGGCGGCGGTGAGCGAGGACGCTACCGCGGCCACCCCGCCGCCAGCCGTTTCGCGCTGTCTCGTGCTGACGCCTCAGCCCGCCCCACCCACAACCGGTACCTTAAACTGCATGCGCCGGGGCGGGCCCGTTTGCGGTCCACTCCACCGCCGCGTCGCCCCACCTCGCGCCTCCTGCCTCCCGCCCCTCGCGCTTGCTGCCGCCCTCGCCCCGTCCACGCTCCCGCGCTCGCCCCGCCCCTCGCTCCCCCCTGCACCCCATCTCTTCCCCCCGGTGCTTCTCTCGCGCCCCTCGTAAAAAATACTCGAAAAACACCCGAAAACAAACACCTTGAGCCAGCAGCCGACGCGTCCACCACCAACCGCACCGCAGCCACCACGACGCCGCGTCCCTCTCGTGCCCCTGACACCCCCGCCACGTTGCCACGGCCTGCTTCTCTCCAGGCTGCCCCGCACCAGCCGCCCCCACAGTCGCCGCCGCCGCCGCCGCCGTCGGCGCCGCGCGCCATGTCCACCAAGTTGATGACACTCCAGCCCAACCTGCGCGAGGCGTGCGCGTTTGCCCCCGGGGGAACCGCCGCCGCCAGCGGCCGCCCCGCACCCGACCCGCCGCGCCAGGCGTTCCAGTCGCTCTCGCTCCTGATCCCGGTCGACACCTCCAAGTACCACTACATCTGCCAGTTCCTCGAGCGAGTGTTGAGCCTCCACGACGAGCGCGTCATCCTCGACGGCGCCGCCGCCACCCTCGGGTGCGTCGAGCTCCTCCCCAACGTGTCGTTCCCGCTCGACGCGTGGACCAACGACCGCCTCGGCGTTCGCGACGTGCGCATCAAGATCTCGGTGCTACACGAGATCAATGCGTTGGTGGAGCGTGAGCTTGCCGCGGTGGCCGCAGGGCTGCCGGCGCGCGTCGACGCCAACGTCATCAGCTACTACGAGAAGCTCCTCGCAGCGTACCGCTTCCTCGAACCCCCGGCGCTCCACGCCGCCGCCCCCGCCGCCACCTTTGGGGTGCGCGCCGACTTTGCCCTCCGCGAGGAAGAGGACGAGGAGGACTCGCCGCTAGCTCGAACCGCCTCGGGCCAGCTGTCGAGCTCGTTTCTGAAGACCTACAACTCGATTTTTGGCGCCGGTGCCGCCAGCGCCGCCAATGGCCACGCCAGCGTCGCCAGCACCGCCAGCCACTCCTCCAACGGTCTGCGCCTCCGCAAAAAGCGCTTCCTGTTACTCGGACACGACCACGAGCCGCTGAGCGCCCACACCTCGACGGCGGTGGACGACGACGGCCGCAAGCAACTCAACGGGTTGCTCCTGAAGCTGCGCATCTACAACAAGCTCAGAAAGAGCCGCGACCTGACGCTGCTGCAAGGTCTGGTGATCCTGAACCCGACAATGGTGTCCCACAGCCTCCGCAACAGCATCGTCACCGCGCTGAGCGCCAAGCGGCGCGACAGCGTCCAGGGCGACGACGCGCGGGCGCTGGTGGTGTATGGCGGCGGGTCCGCCACGCCGAGCCGCCACCTGCTGGTCCTGCTTGGGGGGTTGACGCCGACGCAGCGCTTGGAGGTGCAGCGGAGCAAGTACGACTACTACCACCAGCTCACGCGCGTGTTGCGACTAACGCGCCAGGTGTTGGCGGTGGTGAACGACTCGAGCGACACGCGGGACTTGGAGGTGCTCTTGGAGTTTGTCAAGCGCTACGTGATGAAGTTTGTGGTGATTGACATCAACGAGGTGTTGCTACAGTATGTGGAGTGGAGGGAGGGGTTGTTGTATAGGAAATGATAGAGATGTCAGTGAGCGAGTGCGAGATCGAGCTGAGATCGAGCTAAGATCGAGCTGCGCAGCAGCGAGCGAGTGCGAGATTGAGCTCGAGCCAGCGAGTGCGAGCCAGCGAGTGCGAGATCGAGCTCGAGCCAGCGAGTGCGAGCCAGCGAGTGCGAGTGCGAGTGCGAGCCAGCGAGTGCGAGTGCGAGTGCGAGCTCGAGCCGGCTAGTGCGAGTGCAAGCCAGCGAGTGCGAGCTCGAGTTCAAACCAGCCAGTGCGAGCTCGAGCCAGCGTGCAAGCTCGAGCCAGCGTACACACCTAGGCCGCACTCACTACGCAGCAGGCCCGCACCACGCCGCTCCCTGCCAGTAGCTCTCCCGAAGCACCCCGCCGCAGATTTGATCCCACCTCTTCGTCATTTCCGCCCGGCGGCTCAGGCTCACAGTTCCCTTCGTCCGCAGCGGGCTCAGCCGCCGCTCCCAGTGCTTCGTCCCCCACGACTCCGTGGTGTCTGCGGCCAATGTCTCTGGCTGAACCACCCGGCGCTCGCCCAGGAAGCGGCACACTGCGCCCTTTGTCCGCATAGCTCGCTACCTCTCTCCGCCCCTCGTGCGCTCAAGGGGCCGCTACTCGCACGTACTGAGCATCTGCAGAATCACCCCCAACAACTGATCATTCTCACAGGCCGCTGCCACTCTCTCCTTGTCGCCCAACTGCTTGTTCACCTGGTTTTCCAGCTGGTGCGTGCCCTCCTTGATCAAAATCTTGATCCGGAAGCGCGGCGGCAAGCACCGCTCCAAGCGCACGCGGATGCCCAAGCCGATGAGGGTCGCCAACGAGCAGTGGGTGATGGTTGGCGTGATGCGGATCACAATCTCGCACACCTCGTCGCGCCGCGCCGGCGGCACCTCGATGTCGCTCAAGCTCACCACCGCCAACTGCGCCAACGTCAAGGGGTGCTCCGGGTCTGAGATCGACGCCACGAGGTCGAAGATCTCCTGCGCGTCCACGGGGTCGTCCTCCTCGTCCTCCGCCTCCAGCCCCAGCGTCTCCAGCACGAGCTCGGGCACCGCTGAGTCAGCGGCGTCGCGCGGCTCGCGGTGGCGCGGAAGAAGCGAGAGCGCCGCGATGCGCTCGTGGAGCTGCCGCGGGCCGTCGGCGGCCTCCTTGCCGAGCCGCGTCGGCAACGCACTGACGTCTATCACGGTGGGGTTGGCGTTGTCCATGGTGAAGACGCGCGATGGAGCCTTGGAGTGGGTGCGCATTTTTCGGTCGCACTTTGGCCACCCCGCCCTCGCCGCCCATGGAGAACTACAACCCTGTCTTGTTTCAGCAGCTCGCGCCGCTAGTACATGTGGACGACACGCGGTGCGACCCCGCGGTGCGCGCGCGCCTCCGTGCCAGCTTCAGCCGCGCCAGCGTCACCGACTCGATATGGGACAACTCCATCATCCGCAACCGCCTACAGAGCCAGAAGTACTTGGTGAGGTTCACCCCGGCGCCGGCGCGGGCGCAGGCGCCGGCGCAGGCCTCTGGGCACTCGGCACTCTCCCCCTTCAACCCCGCGTCGTCGATCTACCCCAACGGCATCATTCTGGAGGCGTGGTTTGAGAAGTACACCACGGCGCTCCCCTGCGCGCACGTGGTGGTGTGCCTGTTTCCGGGGGCAGCCGGGGCAGCCGCCGCCGAAGGCGCCGCCCCCGCGGGGGCCGAGCCCGCCGACCTCGCGGGGGCCGAGCCCGCCGACCTCGCGGGGGCGGAGCCCGCGGCGACCCTCGCCGACCTCGCGGCCATAAAGGCCGCGATGGCCGTCAAGTTGATTGTCCTTGCGGTGACCCCTAACGGCACCGGCGGCGCCGCCGCCGGCGGCGCTGCCGCCGCTGCCAAGTCCCTCGGCCTTCCCTTCCACCTCACCTCTGCCGACGACGCGCTGGTCGCCGCCGTCCTCGCCCACGTCAAGACCGCCGCCACCGAGTTCTACCCCGCCATCGAGAGCCGCGTGCGGCAGCGCCACAAAAAGTACTACTCTTACCCTGCCGCCGGCACCGTCGACACTGCGGTCGAGTTGACGCCGCAGTTCCTCGAGACACGCAACGCCATCAAGCTCGGCGTGCTCGCGCAGTTCCACCTGGCCCCCGACGCCGCCCTTCGCCACCTGGCAGCGGCGTACGACTCGTTGCTCGCGATTGTGGGCGCCAACTACGCCGCGCGCGCCGCGCGCGCCACGCGCCCCCACGACGCGGCGCTCTACACCCACTTCCGCGTGCTCTTGGACACGCTCTGCTTCCATCAGGTGCGGGCGCACTTGGCAATGGAGGACGTGGCGGCAGCGATGCGGCGCCACCGCCAGCACCTTGGCGCCGTCGCCGCGGCGTGTGGCGCCGCCGACGGCGCGCTGCCAATGGGCAACTGGCGCTCGGTGCAGGTGGAGTGGTTGGCCGAGTTGATGCTGTTGGTGCCGCGCCTGCTCCAGCCGCAGCTGGCGCCGTTTGGACTCGTGCTACACGACGCCGCCGGCGCGCACGCGGCGGTGACGCGCCCGGCGATGTTGTTTGTCGAGGCCGCCGCGGAGTTGCGCGAGGCGGCGGCGGCGGCGTTCGCGCTGCTTCCGCGGTACGCTAGCGCCGCCGACGTGGCCCACAAGCGCCTCGAGTTGTTTGCGGCCGCCGCCGGCGCCGCTGGCGCCGCTGGCGCCGCTGGCGCCGCCGCAGACTTCCCGGACACCTACCTCAAGTACATCTCCATGCTCACCGCGGAGCAGCACCTCGCCCTCGGCGACTTTGACGCTGCAGCCGCGTCGTACCGCGCCCTGGGCGACCTGGGGTTGGTGCTGCAGCAGTTGATGGTGTGCCGCGAACGCAGCGGCGACGCCTTGGGCACGTTGGAGGCGGCGCTCGCGGCGGCAGCGCACCCCGACCGCGTAGTGCGCACGGCGCGGGCCGCGGCGGGCGCCTTTGACGTTGGCCGCGCATTGGTGCGCGTCGCGGCACTTGTGGTGGAAGCCTCGGGCGCCCACGCCACCTCGCTATACCACCAGTGCGTGGTGCAGCTCCGTCTTCGCCCCGCGGTCGACTTGGCCAAGTTGGAGCGCCTATTGCAGACCAAAGTGCTGCTAGTGGTGAAGCGCCTCGAGGTCGACACAAGCTTTGGCCTGGTCAGTCTTGTTGGGGTTGAGGGCGATGGGGAGCCGGCAGAGGGGCAGTTCGCGGCGGCGGTGGGCGCTGACGGCGTGGTGGTGCAGTTGCACCAGGAGGCTACCAAGGTGGGCCGGTGCGGCGTGCGCCTGGTCGGGGTCGAGGCCACGTTGCGCTGGGATGGCGGCAGCGCCGCCCACGCCGAGGTGGTGCGCTTCGACGACGCGGCGCTCCCTCACCACGAGCGCCTCTATGGCGCTGGGGGTTCCCGCCAGGTGCGCTTGAACGGCGAACCGCCGCACGTGATCGAGGTGGCCCCGGTGCAGCCCGAAGTGCACCTCGCGGCGCACTTGCCCGACGCCATCTTCATGGGGGAGCGGTTGCGCCTTGCGGTGGAGGTGGTAGTCAAGAGCAAGCGGGGGGTCGACTACGGCGCGCTCGTGGTGGCGTGCGACGCGCGCGTCGAGGGCGCGCTGCGAGCGGTGGTGCGCAGCAGCTGGGACGACCTCAAGGACGACGAGCCGATGGCGGTGCCGCCTATTGGAGCGCACACGCGGTGGCTCAACGTGCTGATCGAGGCGCCGCCGTCGGTCGAGATCGGCGCCGACAAATTGGTGGTTGTGGCGCGGCTTCTCCCGCGGGGCGAGGCGGCTGCGGCGCCGGTGGAGCTTGCTCGGTACGAGCTCAAGGTGATGCCGACGCCGCTCGCGTGTACTTTCCGCATCGCGCCGCGGCTTGGCACCATGCCCAACCCGTTTGTGGCTGGCGAGAGCGCGGCGTCGATGCCGGTGGCGACGCGCGTGTGGGTGGGCAGTGTAAGGGTGGTGCCGCACGCGTTGGTGGAGGTGGTGGACGTGGCGGTGTCGATCAAGCTGATGAGCCCGGAGGTTTTTGTGGAGGCGCTGGGGGTGGGGGGGGAGGTGCGGTTCACAACGAGGAGCAAGACGGGGGCGCATCGCAATGTGGTGGTGTCGGCGGAGGCGGCGGTGCGCTGGCGCCGAGCGAGCAAGGCGAGCGGAGCGATCGAGGTGACCGAGGCGACCGAGGCGCCCAAGGCTAGCAAGACTGGCGAAGCGCCCGAGGCTAGCAAGACTGGCGAGGCGCCCGAGGCAAGCGAGTCTGGCGAGGCGCCCGAGGCTAGCAAGACTGGCGAGGCGCCCGAGGCGAGCAAGTCTGGCGAGGCGCCCGAGGCAAGCGAGTCTGGCGAGGCGCCCGAGGCGAGCAAGTCTGGCGAGGCGCCCGAGGCAAGCGAGTCTGGCGAGGCGCCCGAGGCCGGCGAGGCGCCCGGGGCTAGCAATGTCGAGGATAGCGAGGCCACTGGCGACGCTAGTGGCGGCGTGGCCGGCGATACTAGTCTCGTGGCCATAGATAGCGATCCTCACGGCTCCGCCGACGCTAGCGCTGGCCCCGGGCGTGGCGTTGCCACGCTCCGTCCCCCCGCGTGGGACGTGACGTTGCCCTTGGCGGACCCCCGCGTCGTGGTGGTGCCCTCGGTGCAGCGCGACACAGTGTTGCTTCGCTTCGTCATCGAGAATCCCACCCCCCGCATCTTCAGCTTCACCACGCAATTGGTGGCGGACCCGGCGCACCCGTGGACCTACGTCGACGCACTCAACTTGGTGCCGTCGGTGCAGCCCGCGTTCCCGGTGTTACCCTTTCTGCAGCACGCAATCGACTTTTACGCGGTGGCGCCGCCGCCGGCACCAGCGGGCGTGCGGTTGCCGCAGCTCCGCGTCTTCGACGTCAACTACAAGGTCGCGTTGCCCGTGTTGGCGGCCACCGCCAACGTCGAGCTGCGCGGCGGCGTTCTCTACTGGGACGGCAAATAGCATACATTCAATTAACGCCAATCAACTCAACGTCAAACACCAAGGTGGCGTTGGGCGGAATCAACCCGGGGAAGCCGCGCGGCCCGTAGGCCTCGTGGCCGGGGATGGTCAACTTGGCGCGCGTGCCCACCAGTAACTGCGGGATGCCTGTATCCCAGCCCTTGATCACCTGGCCCACGCCAATGGTGCACTGGAACGGCTTGCCCTTGTCGCGCGACGAGTCAAATTTTTTGCCATTCTCCAACGTGCCGGTGTAGTGGATGGTGACCAAGTCGCCGGGCTTCGGGAAAGTGGCGCCGTTGCCCTGCTGGAGGACCTCGATGACAGTAGTGGAAGGTGCAGACATTGAAAGGGATCTGTAGGTGCGGAAGAGGTGGGAAGCTCTGCGGGCAAACATGGCAAGGGGCTCGACGGTGGCGCGAAGAAAAAGCGTATGCAGGCGGCGAAGGCGAGGGGCAGCGCGCGGAGAGGGCACCGACCGTAGAGGGCGGAGCGCGCCGGCACGGCTGCGGGCGGCGCCGCGGCGCGGCGCCGCGTGCCGGTGTGTGGCGCCCTCACCCGCTTTCGCGATTGCTCTGGGGGAGGCTGCCGCCGCAGCGCTCTGTCCCCCTCTGTCCCCCCCTCTCTGTCCCTCCCTCTCTGTCCCTCCCTCTCTGTCCCTCCCCCTTGTCCTCCCCTTCTGTCCCTCCCCTACCTCCCCCAACTCCTCCCCTACCTCCCCCTCTGTCTCTATCTCTGCCGTGCCCACCCTTACCCTCCTATGGGCAACGAAGTCCGTGTCGAGATCGACCGCAGCGCCACCGGCGGCACCTTCACCAACTACGACACGCTCCGCGGGCAGGTGGTGCTCGTGGTGACGCTGGCGCTCGCGCTCAACTACATCCAGGTCAAGCTCGAAGGGGTGGCCCGCACACAGGTGGCCGTCCCGCGCGACCGCCTTGCCGGCCACGCCGCCATGCTGCGCCGCGACCGCCGCCGCGACGCCGACCGCAAGGACAAGCTCGTGCAGGACGTGCACAAGGTGTTGTACGACACCCTGGTGGTGTTCCCGCCGCCCAACGTGCGCCAGGTGCTGTCGGCCCGCGACTTCACCCTCGCGCCGGGCAACTACACCTACCCGTTTGAGTTCCGCATCCCCCTCCGCAACGCGTGCGTCCAGCCCGGCGGGCTCACCAACTTGGTGCTGTTCAACAAGAAGACCTTTGACGTGGTGGTCAACAGCAGTGTGAGGGCCGGGCTAGGCGGCGGCGCCGCCGCCGCCGCCGCCGCCGCCGACCACTGCGTGGCGCAGCTCCCGCCCTCCCTCTCGGGGGTGCGCGACGCCAGCATCAGCTATTACGTTAAGGTCACCTGCAAACGCGCGCTGCTCCTCAAGCCCAACTTGCGCCACCTCGACCCCTTCGTCTTCCTCCCGTTGGACCTCGACCGCCACGGGCAGCCCATCGCGCGCCACGCGTTCGCGGGGGAGTACCGCGAGGTGTTCTTCCGCAAGGAAGTGGTGTTCCGGGAGCGCGTGCCGCAGGTGGTGGCGGTGCCGCCACCGCCGCCGCCGCCGCCGCCGCCGCCGCGGGGATTACTTGGTCTTGGCGGCGGCAGCCGCCGCAGCAGTGCCGCGCCGCCGCCGCCGCTGCGGCCGCGCATCGCCGTCGCCACCGCCGATGTGCCCTTCTGGTTCGAGGTGCGCTTCCGCGACCCGGCCTTCGTCGTGCCCACCAAGCCCCCCTCCTTCAAGCTCTTCCTCGTGCTGCGCCATAAGCCCACGCGCTACCTGCTCGCGCAATACGGCCGCCCCGCCGAGAGCAACGGCTTGGGCGTGGTGTACCTCCAGCGCCTCACGGTGGAGCTCCGCGGCACCACCACGGCGCTGGTGCTCGAGCGTGACGGCGCCGCGCGCCACGTGCACCGCCTGCGGCTCGAGCACTGCGTGGCAGTGTGCGACAACGTCTACCAGAACTTGGCGCTCGACCTCAAGGACGCGGTGTGCCCGCCGCTGGCCACCGCCACCCTGACGGGCGCCGCCGCCGCCGCCGCGTACGAGCTCGAGATCCCGCCCAAGTACTACCGCAACTGCGTCGTGCCCGACCACGTGCTGCCGTCGTTCGCCACCTGCAACATTGAGCGCCACTACGCGTTGGCGGTCACGGGGGCGTTTTCGGCGGACCCGCTGGGGGGTGCCACCACCGTCGAATTGCTCTGCCCTGGCGTCAAGGTGTTGAGCGGGTTGAACATGACCCGCAGCTTGGACCTGTCGGCCAACAGCAGCTCGACGCAGGTGGACAAGCCGCCGCTGACGCTCCCGACCTACGACGACGTGGTGAGGCAGAGCTCGTACCAGGACGACTCGGAGCATATTAGGGCTCGCAGGCGGTATGACGTGTAGCGATCCGCGGCAGAATGCTGGCAGCGGCGGGTTGCTGGCAGCAACCCGTTTGGACGTCAGGCGATTTTGGGAGCCGTGGAGGATCGGCCGAAGCCAGCACCCATAAGAGGCCTCCGCGGCTGCGCACCCAGTGCAGTCCTGCTACTGTGGCCGCTACGGGCCACGCACCAGGGGGGCCGAGAGCCCGAGCAGGGCACCCTGGGGATTCAAGCGCCAGCGACTGCTTGCCGCTAGAGGCTGCAAGGGCCGCGGGTGCGGAGCGTCAACAGCCGCCGGCGCGGGACGCACCCTCTCGGCCCTCTGCTCACCTCGGCTACCGCCGGCCGCGGGGCTGCAACCTCGCCGCACTACACTGTGGCCGGGGTGGTCTACGCTCCCCGGCTTCAATGGCTGACAACGCGCGGTGCTACAAAGTATGGCGGCTGCGGGAGCCCCCAAGTCATCGCTCGCGCCGAGCAGAACTTGCCCTCGTGCAGCGAGCCAGGCTCGACGCAGTCGGCCTCCCCGGCACGGGCCCGCGGAGCGGCTCCGAGTCGTCGCGCATTGCATTTGCAGCCACATACCGGACACTCGTAAATAGCACCACCATTGCCGTGGCGCAGCCACAAGCCATCGCTCGCGCCGAGCAGAACTTGCCCTCGTGCAGCGAGCCAGGCTCGACGCAGTCGGCCTCCCCGGCAGGGGCCCGCGGAGCGGCTCCGAGTCGTCGCGCATTGCATTTGCAGCCACATACTGGACACTCGTAAATAGCACCACCATTGCCGTGGCGCAGCCACCCACAGCCACGCGCAGCCACCGGTACTGCGGCGGCCCGGCGGCCCCATGGAGCGCCGGCGCCGGCGCTTCGCGCAGCGCTAGGCGCCTGCCCCGCCTCGCGGGCGCACGCTCGCTCGCCCGCGGGCCCTAGGGGTTCTGCGGCGCGCGCGGTACCTGCACACCCTTCGTGCCCAGCCAAAGTTGCTGAAAAATTGACCCGAAAACGAAAATTAGCAAACGCATCCGCCACCCACGCAACAATGGAAAGATCTAGCTTCCTCTCGCGCAACAAGGTTGCCCTCACGGTGGCTGCCGTCGCCGGTGTGTCCGCTGGCGCGTACTTGTACTACAGCGCCGCGGCCCCCGCGCGCGACGTGCGCGACGCGCGCGACGCCACCGGCGCGGGCGCGGGCGCGCCCGCGGCCGACGCCGACGAGGCCAAGGGCAAGACCAAGAAACGCAAGGGCAAAAAGAAGAGCGACGCCGCCGCCGCCGCCAGTGGCAAGCCGTACCCCCTCGGTGCCGACGGGCTCCCAGCGCTCACCGACGACGTGATTGGCGCGCTCAGCGCCGCCGAGCGCGAGGCGTGGGCGGTGGCGCTCAAGGAGGACGGCAACCACATGTTCAAGGCCAAGCGCTACGAGGACCTGATCGCGTTCTACACTGCGGCGTTGCAGCTACACACCAACCCGGTGTACTACGCCAACCGCGCCGCGTGCTACGCGGCGTTGAACGACCACGCCAACGTCATCAAGGACACGCTGGCGGCGATCGCGCTCAAGCGCGACTACACAAAGTGCGTGTTGCGCCGCGCCACGCTGTACGAGGCCACTGGGCAGTACACCGACGCCATGTACGACTTGACGGCGTTGACGATCTACGGCGGCTTCAACAACAAGCTGGTGGAGCAGTCGTTGGAGCGGGTGTTGAAGAAGCACTCGGTGGCGATTGTCGAGGAGAACCTCAAAAACCGCGTGCCCGAGTTGCCGCTGGCCGCCACCGTGTGTCTGTTTTTCGGCGCCTTTGTGCGCGAGGACGCGCCCGAGGGCCTCGCAGAGGACCTGCAGTCGCAGGGGGACCAGTACTTGTGGCGCGCGTTGCAGGCGTTGGACAAGGCGACCCCCGAGGGCTACGAGGAGGCCGACACATTGTTGCACCAGCTGGTGGGCGCGTACGGACTCGACTCGTTGACCAAGGAGCTGCCCGACGCCGGGCGCGCCGCGGTGGCGTTGGAGTACCTGGCGGCGTTCAAGTTCTTGAAAAACGACCCGACGCTGGCGACGCTCGACATCGAGCGCGCCATCAATTTGAAGTTGCGCCCGCGGCTGTTCGTGTTGCGCGCGTTGATCAACGCCGACAAGCTGCTGTTTGCCGACGCCAACAGCGACTTTGACACCGCCAAGAAGCTCGACCCCAACTACCCTGACATCTACTACCACTTGGGCCAGTTGTTCTACCTCACGGGGGACTTGGCGCAGGCGGAAGAGAACTTTGTGCGCGCCAAGGAGTTGAACCCTCAGAACATGTACGCATTTATCCAATTGGCGTGCATCAAGTACAAGAACGGCGACGTGGCGGGCGCCGACGACATGTTCACCGCCACCAAGCTCAAGTTCCCGACGCTGCCGGTGATCCCCAACTACTACGGCGAGATCTTGGCCGACCGTGGCGAGATCGAGAAGGCATGCAAGCAGTTTGACACCGCGCTGGCGTTGCAGCGCGCCATTCTGCTGTTTCTGGTTGGGGCTTTGCCGTTGATCAACAAGGCGCTGCTCTTGCTGCGCGAAGCGCCGGGCGACTTTGACGAGGTGGAGGCGTTGTTGACCGAGGCGTGCGAGTTGGACCCTAAGAGCGAGTTGGCGCGCATTCAGTTGGCGCAGATCAAGTTGCAGAAGGAGCAGGTTGACGAGGCGATCGTGTTGTTTGAGGAGTCGAGCATCTTGGCGCGCACTTTCGAGGAAAAGGTGCAGGCCACCTCGTTTGCAGAGGCCACCAAGATGCAGAAGCGCTTGAAGGAGGACCCCGTGTTGAGCGCGAAGATCTTGGAAGTGATGGCCTCGAAGGGGTTGTAAGCACAGCATGCTGTATATAGGTGCAATACATGAATACAGACGAGTGAGCGCAGCGAGCGAGCGATCAAGCGAGCGTAGGGATCAGAGTGAGGAAGTGAGCGCAGCGCGGCGAGCAGAGCGCGGGCAGAGCGAGCGTGGGGATCAGAGTGAGGAAATGAGCGCAGCGCGGCGAGCAGAGCGCGGGCAGAGCGAGCGTGGGGATCAGAGTGAGGAAATGAGCGCAGCGCGGCGAGCAGAGCGCGGGCAGAGCGAGCGCAGCACCCCATCCCATCGTAGCGATGCCCAAACAGTACTAACATTGTCAGGCGGCCGCGCCCGCGTTTGCAACCATCGCTCAATCAGGCAGTTTGCCCGATTTGGCAATCGCTTTTGCACACACCCAATTTGCACCCAGCCAACCTGCCACTCTCTTATGCGTAACTTGCTCCGCGGGTTGGTGGCGCTGCCGATGCAGTTGCACTACGACCGCACACTCGATCTCTACTTGGACCTCTCGTACATCGAGGAGCGACTCATTGTGTGTGCCGGCCCCGTGGGCGACGGGCACCGCGCCGCATACCGCACCCCCGCCAAGGACCTCTTGCGTTTCTTGCGGCACAACCATGCCGACGCGTGGCACATCTGGAACTTCCGCGGGGAGTGTCAAGGCTATAGCGCGCGCGTCTTCTTCGACAAGGTGACGTGGATGCCGTTCCCCGACCACCACCCGCCGCCGCTCAAGTTGATCGACGCCGCCGTGAATGCACTCGACCGCTTTTTGCGCGCCAGCACCGCCAACGTGGCGGTGCTCCACTGCAAGGCGGGCAAGGGCCGGCTGGGCACCATCTGCTGTGCCTACTTGATGTGGCGCCACCGCTACAGCGTGCAAACCGCGGTAAGCTTGTTCACGGCACACCGCATGAGGGCGTTCGCCGGCGCCGGCGTGTCGATCAAGCTGCAGCTCCGGTACCTCCAGTACTGGCACGCCTGTCTCTGCGACCCGGCGCTCGCTCGCATGGCTATTGGCAGGCCCGCGCGCCCGCGCTTCCGGCTCCACCATATTGAGATCGCCAACGCGACGCGCTGGAAGCGGTTGCACGTGGCGGTGAGCGCCTACCTGCGCCAGGCGGACGGCGTCTACATCAAACCGATTTACACTGGCGTCGCCTCCACGGTTGCCGGAGAGACGGTGGCGTACCCGCTGGTGGAAGCCGCCGCAGACGCCGAGGATATACAGCTTGTGGTGAATGGGGTGTTTTACTACTGGTTTAATGCGGTGGTGGAGCGGGCGGGCGGCGAGAAATGCGCCAACGAGGTGGTGGCGCTGGCCGCGGAGCGCGCGCAGCGCGCGCGGTGTGTGGCGGCGCCGCCGCCGTTCTGCCACCGCGCCCCGTGGGGCGACTTCGACGGCTTCAAAGGCGCGCTGCCCAAGGGCATGCGGCTCTTTGACAGCGCCACGGTGTACTGGACGTGATGCTAACCCCCGTTTTTCTCCGCCTCTAAAGTGTGCCAGAAGTCCTTCACGGCCATATACACGCGCTTGCTGAGCTCGGGCACGTCGTCATTCTTGGAGACGGTGCCCGCCCTGGCCAAGTATGGCTTGGTGACGCGCACGGCGTCGTCGACAACGATATCGTCGCGTTCCCACCGCACCGACCCGAATTGGGCGTACAACTTCTCAAAGAGCATCACCGCCGTCGGAGACGCCGCCGCGTTGCGAGACGCGCTCACCATCTGCTTGTACTGCGCCACAGCGCGGTTGAGGTTTGTTTCCAACTCGTTGATTGAGAGTGGCGCCATGCGCGGCAGCGCCGCCGTCGGCGACGGCGACTTGCTCAGGTCCAGGTCGGCGCTGTGGGCGCGCCGCGGGAACGGCGGCAACACCTGAATGGTCTTGATAAAGGCGGTGTTGATGAGGCGGTACGAGTCGGGCCGCGCGGCGTCGGGGGACCGCCTGCTGGCCATGCGGAGCGCCAAGATCTCGTGCACGGGCAGGTAGGCGTAGATGTAGCCCACCGCCGGCTGGTCCAGGAGTGTGGTCACCTTGACCTTTAGATTGACCGCTTGGTCTAGGCTGTTCATGGGGGAGGGAGGGGCGTAGAGGAGAGAGCCGACAAAGAATGCAATCAGGCAGTCTACGAGCTAGCCACGGCGGTGTGGCGGCCATCGGCGGTGGGCTTGGGGCCGATGGGAAAATTATGCGCTATATGCAGGTGGAAATTTGTGGAGAGGAAGGACGATGGTGGCAGGTCGAGCTGGGAAGGGGAGGTGCGAGGATACAGCGGAGACTAGGCGGCGGTGCAGCCATAGCATCGGGTCGCACCCCTCCTTTCCCCCCCCCCCCCCCCGCTCCCCCGTACCCCACCACCAGGCTTCCTTTGTCGCCTTTTGTCACGTGACTGGTGTCTGCTTGCACACAGCGAAGCACGCGCCGGGGCCGCACCCACCCTCAGCGCCATGGAGGAGGAGTTCATCCTGATCGACCGGCTCGAGGACCAGATCATCGACCACCCAGACGCGCGGACGCGGGAGCAGCTCGAGGACACCTCCTTCGACCAGACGTTCCAGAAGAAGCTCAATGCGCGGGCGGAGCAGATCACCGCGCGGGGCGACGACGCGGCGCCGCGCGACGGCGCCGCGCAGGACAGCGAGTACCAGTTCCTTGTGGAGAAGGTCCGCCTCGAGTACGCGTACCGTGACTATGAGGACTTGGACGTGGAGGTGAGCGAGTGGTTTGTGCACGGCGACTATGAGACGCTTGGGGGGTTGGAGAGGATAGCGGAGGTGTACGAGAAGCGCGCGGCGGCGGGTGCGGCGGCGGGCGCGGCGGCGGGCGCGGCTCCAGACGCTGTGCCACGCGGCTGGATCGAGGAGGCGCTTGACGAGCTCGCCGCCATCCCGACTGCACCAGCTGCCGCCAGCCCGACTACACCAGCTGCCGCCAGCCCGACTACACCAGCTGCCGCCAGCCCGACTGCCCCAGCTGACGCCAGCGCGGCGCCAGCCGCGCCTGGCGGCGCGTCTGGCGCGTCTGGCGCTCTCCAAGCGCTCTTATACTTCGCCATGGGCGCCTACCGCCTGGTTTCCACCAAAGACGCGCAAGTGGCGGCAATCCGCGCCAACGGCGCCGAGTTGCTCGGGCGCGGCGCGCTCGACGTGCTTCTCACGCGGCTCGTTCTGTCCATCGCCGCCCAGATCGACGCCGACCACGCAGAAACGCCGCTTGCCGCCGACTGGGCGCTCCAGTACCACGCGCTGCTCACCATCGTCTACATCCTCCTTTGCGTGGCGTTGGCGGACAGCGCTCCGCTCGCGGGGGTGCGCCAGACGGTGGCGCGCTCTGACCCACTCCTGGCGCTCGTGCGCTTCATCGAGCACTGGAAGTGGTTCCCGCGCCCCCACTACCGCTTGCGGCTGGTGGTGGCGATGGTGTGGAAGTTGATGCTCGTGGAGTTTGGCGACTCGCGCGAGCTCGCCGAGTGCGACCGCTACCTAGAGCGCGTCCACGGCATCGCGCCGTGCGCGGCGCCGTTGGCGTGCCTGCCGGTGGACTATTTCACGTTTAGGGAGGACCTAGGGCTCAAGTATCCGCTCTACGATGCCCCGCAAGCCCCGTGGCCACCGGCCCCGCAGGGGTCGCCGCTGGGATCCCCGCTGGCTGTGGGGCCGCCGGGATCCCCGCTGGCCCTGGGGTCGCCGCCGGGATCGCCGCTGGCCTTGGGGTCGCCGCCGGGATCCCCGCTGTCCCCGCTGGCCCTTGAACCCCCGGCCCTCCACACCTACATGGCTTTCCACGAAAACTCCAACTCCCTCACCAACCTCATCGAGATGCCCCGCACCAACCGCAGCCACACGCTGGCGAGCCAGCTCCCGGCGCAGACGGTGCACATCGCCACACCAGTGCCCTCGCCGCCCACCACCCCGTCGGACTACATGTCCGGCGGCGAGAAGATCCGCAAGCTGTACCACGTCAACCAGGCCATGCCCTTCATATACCCTACAGGCCCCGGCGACGCGGTGCCCTACGCCATCAAGGAGGCCGACGAGATATTAAGAAACTGCGTCCATGAGACCTTGGCCCACCGCCAATTGTGGCAGGAGCGCCAGGCGTTCATGCGGCAGGAGCGCGGGTTTGCCGATGAGTACGATGGGGAGGCAGAGGCGTCCACGTCGGCGCCTAATGAGCCACTGTTAACTTCGGCGCCCACGGCGGCAACGCCTACTGGGGCGCTGTCGGCTTCAGCGCCGGCTTCATCGCCCGCTTCAGCGCCACCCGGCCTCGCCCGCGTCGAACACTTCTACTCCACCAGCCTCCTGCGCTTGCACGCCTTGGTCGAGGTCCTCCTCCACACCGTCAGCGCCAACCGCTTCGATCTCGACCTCAACGTGCCCGAGTGGCAGCTCAACGCCGCCACCGCACTCGACCCCAAGCGGCTCCCAGATACCGCGCCGCGCGCGCGCGTTGAGGAGCTCTTGATGCGCCAGTTGGAGCGCGCCCTCGCCAAGGAGACCACCCTCAAGGCGGCCAGCGCCATCCTCAGCCTCATGCTTCGCTGGTTCGAGCGCAGCCACGTGCTCAAGCGCTGGTACTTGGCCAGCTTGGTGTTTGACCAAAAGTACCTCGCCATCTTGGTGGAGTTTTTGGACAACAGCTTTGTCAACCCCAGCCTCCAGCAGATGTCCGAGGGCGGCGGTGCGGCGGACCAAGGCCGCGCCGCGTACCAGAACAAGGTGATGAACCCGCGCATCGTGCTCCCGCGCCTCGACTTGTTCAACAACTGCTTGCAGCGCTTCCCGCCGCCGGCGCCCCTCGAGCTCATCAACAAGCGGCGCCTCCACCAATTTGGCGCCACCACCGACCGCCACAACGTGCGCAACATCCACGTCGACCGCTGCAACCGCGCCTACTGCTTCGCCCTCACTAACCTCTTGGAGGTGGCGGACCTGGTGTTGTTGGAGGACAAGACGCAGCGCATCTTGACCCTCAGCGACTTGAAGCCCTCCGACGTGTTCAAATTGATCCTCACTCACCACGACAACGACCACGTGTCGCCCCCCATCTTGCGCATGCTCAAAAAGTTGATCCCCTACCAGGGTCGCAAGTGGAAGTCCAACAACATGGACCTCATCTCCAAGGTGTACCTCGGCACCACCCTCGGCCACCGCGACAACTGGTTGTCCGGCCGTGACTTGGAGAACGACTTCAACAACTCGTACGGCCAGGAGCTCGCGGTGAGGGGGCTCCTCCAGTTCTACAACATGCGCCGCTACCCGCACCAGATGCGCCGGTTGGGCTACGAGGCGTTGCCCTCGAACGAATGATGCAGTCTATGTCTATGTAGTCAGAACCCGCCCGTCATGTCTCTGATGCGGTCCACCTCGTCCTGGAGCGCCTTCAAGTCGGTGAGCAAGTTGGCGGTGCTGTCACCGGCCGACGCGTAGAGTGGGTCGGCGCTGACCTTGGGCGGGAGTGGCGGCGGGCTCGTCGACGCCGCGGCGCTGGCGGTTCGGCGCCGCGCCGGCGGCGGCGGCGGTGGCAACCGCGCCCCCGATGGCAAGCTGACGTTGCGCACGGGCACCGGCGGCGCGGCCCCGGACGGGTACGACGGCGCCGACAACGGCGACGACATGCGCGGCGTCGGCGTCGGCGACGTCACCGAGCGGTTGCGCCGGTTCTGCGGCACCGGCGGCGGCGGGAGCGGCCGGTTGGCGTAGTCCGCGTAGCTGGCGGGGTCCTCGCGCACCGGCAGCGCCATCGGGGACCCTGTCACCGACGTGCGCGCGTTCTGCATCGTGTTCTGCAACGTGGTTCCCGTCATCTGGTTGGTAAACAGCTGCAACGACACCGCCGGCTGGGGCGCCGTGGGCGCGAACAACCGCGCCATGTCGGCTGGCCCGGTCCTGTTTGGCTGCAACCGCGCCATGTCGGCTGGCCCGGTCGTGTTTGGCTGCAACCGCGCCATGTCGGCGGGGCCGGTCCTGTTTGGCTGCAACGGGCTCGGCGGGCGCTCCGGGTACATCTGCGCCATTTGCGCGGGCCCGGTCATGTTGGGGCGAAGCGCCCTCAAGTCGTCGTGGCCGGCAGTGGTCTTGTCCACCAGACTGAGATTCTGGAAGTGGTTGATTTGCAGCGCCATGTCGCGGAGGATCTCGCGCTCCTCGTCGTCCTGCGGCTGCACCGCCTGCGACTGCTTGAGGCGCGCCAACAACTGGTCCATCGGGAGGGAGTAGTCGATCTCGCCGCCCGGTAGTGGCGACACCACCGCACCGCTGGGGGTGCCCACCGCGTCGTGGACGTCGGTGACGATCTGGTCGGAGAACTTCACCAGCTTGGCCTTCTTGGAGCGGCGCTTGGGCCGCGCGCGCCGCTCGTCGGGCCGCTCCCCGGTGAGCATGAACTGGGTGAAGGAGTCGAGGTCCAACGTCTTGTCAGGGGCGCCTTCGGCGGCGGCGGGCGGCGGCGGCCCCGCGGCCGACGCGGCCGCCGCCGCCCCGGCCTCGGCCTCGTCCTCGTCCTCGGTGTGGCGCTTCTTGGACAAGATCGACGGCGGGGTCGGGGTCGGCGCCAGCACCTTGATCAACCGCCGCGACGGGTCCCTGCCCTGCAACGTGTGCGATATGAGGCGGAGCAACGCGAAGAACTCCCCGATGTTGATGGCGTGGAGCACCTTGTGGAAGAGGCGGTTGAGCTTCTCCTTGACGGCGTGCGGGATCTTAAAGTTGCTCAAAAACAGGTACACGTCGCTCATCAGGATGGTGCCGCGCGCGTTGGTGCGCGCTAGTATGTCGCTGTACCACCGCATGTACGTCTTGGACTCCTGGAAGGTGAGCTCGTGGGTCTGGAGCAGAAGCGGGATGCTCTCCTCGTCCTCGGGCGGCGCCGCCGGCGCCGCGCGCGGCGGCGGCGACGCCGAGAACGACGCCGCGTGCGACCGGCCGCCGCTGTCGCCCCAGGGAAGCGGGAGATGTGTGTTTGAGTTGGACGCCGACACGGGCGCCACGGGGGCCGCGACGCCGCCGCCCGCCTCCGCGACGCTGCCGCCGCGCGCGCGCGGCGCGCCGAACGAAACCGCCGGCGCCGGCAGCACGGAGCCGCTGGTGTTGTTGGAGCTCACCTGGAGCCACTCGAACCCGGGGCCGTTCATGAGGTGTGGTAGGAGGTGGCGACGCTGCTGGCGGTGGGCGGTGTCTCCCTTGGTACGCCGCAGCGCCGAAAATCGAACTCCCAGACGCGTGGTATATGCAGGAGGTGGACGGAGGAGGGTAGGAGGGGAGGAGGGGAGGAAGGAAGGAGAGAGACGGAGGGAGACGGGATATGGAGGGAGACGGGAGACGGTGGGAGACGGATTGAAGGGTAAGATTGAAGGGCTGAGCCTTACCGGATCGAGGAGGAAAGATGCGTGGGTGCTAGAGTATGGTGTGTTGAGGCTCGATTTTGCAACTGCGGTGATATAAAAGAGGACGGCACTTATGCAACTACCCGTGATCGGCTGCGCATTTTGCAACTGTAGGGCTTGACGCAGGGACAAAGTGGTCCCATGACCATGCAATGTGTTCTCTATCGGACTGTGCCTCCGTGGGTGGTGGCCACCTCCGCCGAGGTTCGGTGGTGTACGGGTGTTCTCTACATATTTTCCAGCCAGGCATGGATGATGGGCACGCGATGAACTTCAGTCTCAAGCGCAAGGCCGGGGCGGACGCCAGGCCGAAGCGGCCGCGCGGCGGCGGCGCCTTTGGCGGTGACTCCGATTCCGACTCCCCCGACCCCGAGCAGCAATTCAAGCAGGCCATCGCTGCCAAGACCACCGCTGCTGAGATCGAGACCGCCCGGGCGGCGCTGCAGACGGAGGTCGCGGCCGAGGCTGCGCAGGCGCCGCCGGCACGCACGCAGGACGCGCCGCGGTTGGTGAGCCGCATCCTCGAGGCGAAGCGCGTACGGCAGCAAGAGCAACGCGCGGCGCAGCTCATGCACGACGAAGCGAAATTGCAGCAGTACCTAAAGGAGAACCAGGACGCACTTGTGTTTGCTAGCGATGCCTACACGCGGCAGCAGGAGGAGGTGCGCGTGCTAGAGCGCCAGCGGCTGCAGCACGATGCCGCGGCCGCGGCCGCGGCGCCGTCGCAGTCGTTCTACGCAAAGATGATCCGGGCGCAAGCAGGGGAGCCACCAGAGAGCGGGCCACCACAAGAGAGCGGGCCACCAGCGCAAGCGGGTGGGGCAACTGGGACTGACCCCTCCGACGGAGAGGCCCACGCGCGCCCCTCGGGCGCAGTGACCTCCCCCGCCGCAGAGGTCTCCGCCTCAGCGGCCGCGTCTGCGGCCGCGGCTGCCTCCGCGTCCGCGTCTGAGGCCGCCCCTGCCGCGTCCGCAGCCGCAGCCGCCCTCACCCCCGCTCTCAGCCGCCGCATCCGCTCCACCGTCACCCCTCAGGACATCGAGGAGGCAAAAGAAAAGTACTGGCAGCGCAAAGCTGGTCATATTAATTAACTAAAGGCCACAAGGCCAGCGCGGCTGGTGCGGCTGCGCCGCGACCACCGCTACTTCATCGCTGCGGCCACCGCTACTTCATCGCCGCGGCCACCGCTACTTCATCGCCGCGGCCACCGCTACTTCATCGCCTCCTGCATCGCCACCGTGTCCGCCATCTGCCGCGCACGGTTGTACCCCGTGTTCACCGGCGAGAGCTCGGTCTGGCCCGCCCAGTCGGCGTCCTCGTCCAACGCGCCGCCCGCGACGCTCGACGGCGGCGCCGCCACCGCGCCACCGCCCGTCACGTTGGACCCCGCCATGCGCTCGATCTCCTGCGCCAGCGGCATGAAGATCACGCGGGTGCCGGGGCTCTTGGCCATGTTCTGCATCGCGTCCAAGTAGCGGATCTGCATTGCCGGCTTCAGCGCCAAGATGTCGGCGGCCTTGCGCATCAACTTGGCGCTCTCAACCTCGGCCTTGGCGTTGATGATCTTGCCCTCGCCGATGCGCTTGGCCTCGGTGGCCATCGACAACGACGACTGCACCTTCTCGGGCAACTGCAAGTCCTTGATCAAGATGGACTCGATGTTGACACCCCAGTCGAACGCCGTCTTGGAGATGATCAGCTCGATGTTCTCGGCGATGGCTTCGCGCTTCTCTACCACCTCCTGCAAGGTGCGGCACCCGATCACGTCGCGCAACGTGGTCTGCGTGCGCTCGATGATGGCCTCGTCGATGTTGCTGATCAGGTAAATGGCTTTCTGCGGGTCAATGATGTTGTAGTACACCACCAGCGTGATGATAACGCTGACGTTGTCCTTGGTGAAGCACCGCTGCGCCGGGATCTCGCGGATGTTGATCTTGATGTTGACCTTGTAGAGCTTCTCGGACCACGTGTTGACGTAGCAGAGCCCCGGCTCGACGGTGCGCAGGAGCGCGCCAAACGTCTGGATGAGCCCAACCTCGCCCTGCTTGACCTCCTTGTAAGGGTTGGCGCACAAGCAGCAGCACACCCCGCACGTGCCAAAGGTGCGGCCCATCGTCTCGATGAAGTTCTGATACAGCCCGCCCTTGGGCGTTTCGTACAGCCGCGCAAAGTTCTTGAGCACCATGTCGGGCTTGGTCTCGGGCTGGCGCGTGGTGGGCGCGGTGGCCGGCTTGAAATTGTCTTGGTCTGTGGAGGAGGTCTCAAAGGTCATTGGGGAAAAAGGCGCAATGTGGGGCTGGGCGAACGGCGCTATTTATATGCTCGTAAATATAAACGGCTGATAAACGGCTGCGTTGGCGCGGGCGTAGCGCGCGAGATGTGGGAGGGCGTGGGCGTGGGCGTGGGTGTGGGCTTGGGCGTGTGCGTGGGCGTGGGCGTGGGCGTGGGCGTGGGCGTGGGCGGGCGTGGGCGGGGGCGTGGGCGTGGGCGTGGCCCGTGGGAGGGGTAGGTCAGCCCAGGGGGCTGCCACTGCCGGTCCATCCCACACCGGGACGATCGTGGTTTAGAGTTTGGCGCGCTCAATCGGGAAATCGGCCTGACCCTGCCAGGGAGATAACCACCAAATGACGTAGTGCCACACTGGTGGCACGTGGTGGCGTGGCGTGCCGTCGGCGTGCCCGTGAGCCCGCGGCAGCCCGAGGCGTGCCGCCGAAATCGGCCGGCCGCAAATTGCGCATCTTGGGCTAATGTGCTCGCCGCAGCGCCAGCCGCGCGAACGGGCCGCGCCGGCGGCCCTGCACACCGTCAATCGCACCGTTGCTGCACATAGTTACACAAAGAGGGCCCACATGGGCAGCGAAATCGCCCGGTGCTGCATCCTTGCCCCATCACCATGGGCGTCTTCATTCCCGCCGACAAGTTGCACAACTTGAAGCTCTACAAGTACCAGAGCGAGGACCACCTGGTGGTGTCTCGGCTCGTACTCAAGGCGTGGTGGAACCGCTTTGTGCGCGTCTTCCCGTTGTCGATGGCGCCCAACTTGATCACGTTGCTCGGGCTCTTTTTCATCGTGGCCAATTTGGCGGTGGTGTTTTACTACGACCCCGGCTTGAGCGAGCCGCTGCCGCGCTGGTGCTACTTCTTCTACGCGTTCGGGCTCTTCATGTACCAGACGTTTGACGGCTGCGACGGGTGCCACGCGCGCCGCACCGGCCAAAGCGGCCCCCTCGGGGAGTTGTTTGACCACCTGATCGACGCCATCAACACCACCCTCGGCACGATTGTGTTTGCCCTGGTGTTCCAGATGGGCCACGGCTGGATGCTCCTCGTGGCGCAGTTTGCCACCGTTTGCAACTTCTACACCTCCACCTGGGAGGAGTACCACACGCACACGTTGTATTTGCTGCGGTTCAGCGGCCCCGTCGAGGGCATTTTGATTGTGTGCGGGCTTTATTTGGTGACGGGCGCGTTTGGCCCGCAGATCTGGCAGTGGCAGGTGGCCGACTTGGACTTGTCTTCTGTGGGCGGGCCGCCGCTGCTTGTGTTGACGCTCTCTAAGATCTACTTGGTGATTGGCGTGCCGGCGTTGTACTTCAACATCCTGCAGGCAATCGCCAACGTGCTGCGGTACTATCGCGCCCGAAAAAATTTGGCCCCAGCGCAGCAAGCCGCCGCCATCAGCCACCTGCGCTACGGATTGGTGCCATTTTTCGCCTACTACGCGCTGGTGGCGGCGTTGGTGGCAACATTTCCGTTGTTGCCGACATACGGCTTCCCGCTCTTGATCCTGATTGGGCTAACGGTGGCGTTCCTGGTGGGGCGCGTCATCTTGGCCCACTTGACGATGCAGCAATTTCCCTATGTGCAGGCACCGATGTTGTTGCCGGTGGCACAACTCGTGGTGGTCAAGGCGTTGGTGCACGTCTACGGCTTCGCCGAGCACGACGTGTTGGGCGCGGTGATGTGGACTGGCTTGGGGTTGACCTTGGGCATCCACGCGATGTTTGTCACCGAGATGATCTACGAGATCACCACCTACTTGGACTTGTACACGTTGCGCATCAAGCACAAGCAGCACTAGCGCCGCCCTGATTTATTTACATATACGCTCATGCCCTGGCCGGCTCCTGGAACGCAGTCTCCGACCCCGGGGCCAACACCTCCTGCGCTGACAGCTGCAACTGCATCTCCTTCTCCATCTCCTGCAACTGCGTCTCGGCCAAGATCGCCAACAGGAGGGGCACCCCCAACAACAACGCCGACAGCGTCAAGGTCCACAACACGAAGCCAGACTTGTTGAGGCCGCTCACCGCTAACAGCTTGGCGGCGGCAGCAGCCAGCGCGAGCTGTGTCCTCTGCTTAGGAGGGATGATGTCTCTCAACGCCACCACGCGGTCGTACAACGTTTCGTTCTCAATGTCAAACTCGTCGTCGTAGTCGGACTCGGGCTCAGACTCGGAGTCGCTGTAGTCCTCGGCCTTGCCCTGGGGCGGCGCGCGCGCGCTCTGCTCAAAGGTGGTAGCGGTCTCGTCGTCGATCTGCGATAATTTAACCATGGTTGAAGATGAACGGGATGTGAAGCGCCCGGCGGCGTTTTTTCGAGCAACGCAGGAAAGAAAAAAGCGAAAACGGTGAGTGCACTAAAAGCTGGAGAGGCGAAGCCTCCCCCCGCACAGAGCAGCTCCCTGAGACATGGCAGTCAGGGCCAGCAGGAATAGATTCATGGCGCCTTCTTGTCTTGGCTGGTGGTGCCGGCCGTGAAGCTTTCCTCTTACTGGCATCAGCAACACGACCCGCCACGCCCTCTTGTAGGCATACGCGACTTCGGTTTGCAGAAGTTGCTTCACTAGCTCAGTCGGTAGAGCGTCAGTCTCATAGTTTCCTGTGTCATCTGAAGGTCGAGAGTTCGAACCTCCCGTGGAGCAAAGCTCCAACAACTTCTTCTTTTTTTCTTTTTGCTCACTCCCGTCTAATCGAATGTCTCGCTCTACATAAACCTGTACACCCTACGACTGGTTCCTGTCTCTTGGGCTACTCCATCCAGCTGCTTGCCATCACGAATACCTCCTATTAGAAAAGAAACACATTCTTTCCAGAAGTTGCTTCACTAGCTCAGTCGGTAGAGCGTCAGTCTCATAGTTTACTGTGTCATCTGAAGGTCGAGAGTTCGAACCTCCCGTGGAGCACAGCTCCAACAACTTCTTCTTTTTTACTTTTTTTTGCTTCTTGGCCTCGTGACGTCCCTCGTTGTCTGGCCGTACCTGGCTACCCTCCTTTTGACCCTCCTCGAACGAACCGCCCACCTACTGCCGCCCTTGTTACCTACCCTTGCAACCATCGCTCCTGCATATTATACCGGGATATTTTTCTGTGTATCTCGCTTGTTTACAAAACCGTCAATTGAGGCGCCACGCGAAGCCACCCAAACGCGCCACGGCGAGCCCACACCACGTCACTAGCCCACGGCAAGGTCCCGCCAGCGTTGTCCGCAGACCCCGCCGACCCTCTCTAGCCATGGCGCCGCTCAATGACATAACCGCTGAGTCCAACCGACCGCGGGCCATCCCCTTCAAACGCATACTAGACCATGACGACGACCGCACCGTGCTACCGCCGCCATTGAGCTCGTACGCGCGCTCGCTCTTGGCGGCGTCGCGCCCAGACCACAGGCCTGCAACCCCCATCACGGGCATCTACGAGCTCGATTTCCCCCAAAACAGCCTCAAGCCTTCCCTCAAGGACAAGCTCTCGCTCACTCGAGACCATACCGACAAGGAGAACCGCACGGCGTCGGCACACTCGTCGTACGCGTCCATAACCACCAACCACCACTCAGGGTCCCACTCGTTGTCCCCCAATCTGCAGCGCAGCGAGCTGCAAGTGCATAGCATTAGAAAGCTTCGCGGAACGCGACGGTTCGGCAAGTTGTTGGGCCCGCCTAAACGCGGTGCCAATCTTAACGAGGACCACGAGAGCCTCGAACCAGCACTCAAGACGCCGCCGCCGTCTTTCAACATGGAGTTGTCGCCGCAGGCGGTCAAGACCCCAACGCATCCTGACGTGCCAGCAGAGGATGTGCTGCGCGCGGCCCCGGCGGCGCCGCCGAGACCGCAGGGATTCAACTTTGTGTCCCTGGCAAAGGGCGAAGAGTTGCGACAGCGCATCGAGCAGCAGAAGTTGCTCAACGAGTTGGAAAGAGAGCGCCTTCGCCAACTCGAGAGACTCAACAAGTTGGAGAGCCAGGTGTCGGCAGCGCCGCCACAGAGAGACACAAACCTCAAGACACCGCGCGCGCCGCTGCCGCTGCCGCCGCCGCCGCCGCCGCCACCACAGCCTCAGCTGCAGCCGCGTGCTCCTCCCACTGCCCCGCCCTCCACACTCAAGAAGAAGTCAATTACCATCAACGGCATTCAGTACGAAAAGTTGGAGCTCTTGGGCCGCGGAGGGCTGTCCAAGGTGTACAAGGTGAAGGCGCTTTCCAACAACAAGCTCTACGCGATCAAAAAGGTTACGTTTGACCAGTTTGACGATGCGTGCGTGCGCGGCTTCAAGGGCGAAATCGACTTGTTGATCAGGTTGAAGCACTCGGACCGTGTGGTGCGCCTAGTGGACCACGCCATCGGCGAGGGCTCGATCTACTTGGTGATGGAGTGCGGCGACTCCGACTTGGCGCACGTGTTCCAGAGCAAGTTGGCCATGACCGAGGCGCTCGACATCAACTTTGTGCGCTACCACGCCATCGAGATGTTGCGGTGTGTACTGGCAGTGCACCAGGCCGGCATTGTGCACAGCGACTTAAAGCCGGCCAACTTTCTCTTTGTGCGCGGCATCCTCAAGATCATCGACTTTGGCATCGCCAACGCGGTGCCCGACCACACCGCCAACATCTACCGCGAGTCGCAGATCGGCACCCCCAACTACATGGCCCCGGAGGCCCTCATCGAGGTCAACCAGCTGTTCCCGGGGCTCCCCGTGCCCGAGGCGGCACCGCCGGGCGGCGCCGCAGGCGCGCAGCGCAACACCTGGAAAGTAGGAATGCCGTCCGACGTGTGGCTGTGCGGGTGCATCATCTACCAGATGATCTACGGCAAGCCCCCCTACGGGCAGTACTCGGGCAACCAGCGCATCATGGCGATCATGAACCCTCAGGTGCGCATCCAGTACGCCGCCACCGGGATGGGCGGCGTGCCCGTGCCCACCAGCGCCATCGAATTGATGAAGCGGTGTCTTGCGCGCAACCCGCACGAGCGCCTCACGGTGGAAGAGTGCTTGCACAGCGACTTTTTGAGCCCCAAGGTGGTCAACGAGGACTTTGTGCGCGACTTGGTGCACCTGGCGGTCAACTTTGGCATCAACAACCGCGTCGGCGGCAGCGGCATCATCACTGCGGACATCTACGACAAGTTGGTGGAGACGGTGTTGAAGCAGATTGACGAACTCAACTACGGGTAAGGGACATGTACACTAGCACCAAGTTTATCTGTAGTTTAGCGCGGGCCCAACTTCTCCAACACCCGCGGGCCCTGCTCCTCCCACTCCTGCTTCGAGATCCACATGTGGTCCTTGTCGGCCATGATGTTGGCCAAGACGGCGCCGCCGATAAACACCATGTGCTTTCTGCGCGGCGGGTCCTCGATGCGCACCTTGAAGTGCTCCAAGCGCGTGGCGTCGCCGCGGAGCACGCGCGTTAACCACAACTGCTTCAACTCCTTCTCGAGGCGCGAGGGCAACCCGGGGTACATCAGGGACCCGCCCAGGAGCACAATCGCCTTGAAGAGCGACAGCCGCACGTCGACGTCGGCCAGCTGGATCGTGTTGAAAAGCGTCTCGCCGACACCGGGCTGCTCAACGTCGACCAAGCTTGGCTGGAAGAGACACTCGGCGGCCTCGAACCGCTCGGACCCAACCTTGATCACGCGTCCGTCGGGCAACTCGTACTGCTCCACCAACGTGGTGGTCTCGTGCGCCAACTTGGTGTCGAGGTCGAGGTCGTACAGCACGTAGCACAACTTCTCCTTGATCTGGCGCACCGTCTCAAAGTCAGCGGTGCGGTTGAACGCGTACCCGCGCCGCAACAACAACTTGATGAGGTTGCGGGTCACGTCGCGCCCAGCCACGTCCAACCGCCGCGTCAAGTGGTTGAGCACCACCAGCTCGTAAACGGGCACGATGTGGGTGACGCCGTCGCCCAGGTCTACAACCACCCCCAGACTGAGCCCCTGGGCATACAACGCCAACACCGCCTGGATCGCCACGTACACTCCGCCAAACTGGTACTTTTCAAACATCACGTTGCACATCGTCTCGCGGTTCTTCAACGGGTTCATCGGCGGCTCCGTGAGCAAGATCTTGCGGCCGCGCGGGTCGAGCTCCATGCGCTCGTAGAAGGCGTAGTCCCAGAGGTGCTCCATATCCTCCCAGTTCTTGATGATGCCGTTCTCCATCGGGTACAGGATCTGCAACAACAGCCGCACCTCCAGCGCCTCCAGCCCGCACATGATGTCCTTGATCTCGACGTTGTCGGGGACGAGGCCGTTGCGCTCCTCCGCCCGCAAGATCGGGCGGCCCACCATCGACGGGAACGTGTGGTCGGGGAAGTTGGTCCCGGCGCGCCCGATCTTGACGAAGCCGGTGCCTTGGTCGAGCACTGGCGGTTAGTACGCTGCGAAACAGACGGGCGGCGGCGAGGCCGGCGGCGTGGCCAGCGGCCACGCCGCAATAGGCACTGTGGCCACTACATACCAATAGGGGTCCCGCTCATTGTGTGGTGGGGTTGCTTGGGCGGCGGCGGCGTTTATCTGGCGCGCGCTCCGGCGGAGTCGTGGCGGGACCAGGCCCACGGGCCGCACTTCGAGGGGCCGGCGGGACCGCCGCGAGCTTGCATCAGCGGGCTGTGGGTCAGCCAGGGTGATAGTTATGAGCTGTTTATGAGCCGTGTTACTTATGTATAGGTGTCTTCAACGTTCGTAGTGCCCGGCGGCGCTCTATTCTTTGTAGTCCCTGCCAAACTCGTCGGCGCTCAACACGTCGGCGCTCACCAAGCCCAAGCGCACGGCCCAGCGGAACACCAACTGGCGCGGCACCATCCAGCGCTGCGCCATGCGGAGCACCGCCACAATCTCGTGCCGCAGGCGCGTGGGCGCGCGCTCGTGGATCTGCACCATCACCTCGAGGAGCTCCACCGCGGTGTGCACGCGGTAGCGGCTCTTGTAGCCGCTGGCGCGGAGCGCGGCGCGGAACTCGTCAAAGAGCCGCACGCGCTCCAGCCGCAGCAAGAGGGGCGTCTGCAAGATCCCAGACATCACCCCGGCCTTGTGCACGTTAGTCAAAAGCAGCTTGCGGCGACGGTAGTGCTGCACGAGCGCCAAGCTGGCGCGCGGGTTGTACTTGACCAAGTATTTGTACACCAACGCGTGCACAAAGCGCGTGTCGAAGGGGAGTTGCGCCACCACCTCCTTGATCTTGACAACCGCCAGCTTCAGCCGGAGCCGCTCGTCGATGCCGCGCAGCACCGCCTGCATCAACTTCTCCATCAAAAACTGCCGGTTGGCGCGCCACCGCGGCGCCGCGAGCGCGCCATGGATGCTCAGCACCACGCGGCAGATTTGCGCCGCGGGAAGCGCCGCCACCTGCGCACCAAAAATCGAGAGGTAGCGGAAAAATTGCTTGCGCACGGTGTCAGTGCCCAAGTCAAAGAGATCGTTGGCGTGGTAGAGGAGGTCGGTGCGGGTGGTGTCGCCGAGGAGGCGCGGGTCCTTGGCGAGCGCCTCGAGAAGGCGGAGGAAGAGCGCGGTGTGGATGTCGGCATCGGCGCCGGTGGCGGCGGCGGCGCCACCGGCGGCCGCGCTGGCGGCCCCGTGAAGCTCGGCAATCTCGATCAACACCGCTGCCGGCCACGGCCGCGCCAAAAGGCGGCGGTAAAACGATGCCAGCGGCGCAAGGCCGCGGAGCGCCTGGCGCGCCCCCTCGGGGCCAACCTCCACCGTCTCCAAAAGCCTCAACACCTCCTGCTCAAGTCTCGACCCGCCCGCCAAGCGGAGGCGCTCCAAGAGGAACGGGATGAACTGCGGCGGAGGCGCCACGCGCACGCGTTCCCACGCCTCGGGGGAGTGGATGTAGATATGTACAAGTGCTAGCGCCAACTGCTGCGGCTCGAGGCTGGCGTGGTATGTGGCGGCGCAGTGCGCCAAGTGCGCAGTGGAGGCGTGCTTGAGCAACAGCTGCACGATGCGGTGAAGGGTGTGATCGTGGTGGAACGGCGGCGCCGGCACTGCTTGCGCATAGAGCGGGTATAGTCGGTGGAGGTCGCTCAGGGGTGTGTGGCTGCAGAGGGTGGTGACGTCAAGGTAGTTGAGGGTGAGGCCGGGGGGGAGTTGCGCGAGGGTGCAATGGGGGAAGCAGAAGGTAAGGAGGCCGGGCAACCCAAGTAGAGGCAGCGGCGCTGCCGCAGACGGCACAAGCAGGGGCGGCGGCGCTGCCACCGCCGTCGGCATCTGTAGCGACACTGGTAGAGGCTGCGGAGGCAGCCCAGGCTCGCGCCGCTCGCGCTCGCGCTCGCACTCATTCTGGCTGCGCTGGCGCTCGCGCTCGCGGCGCAACTGGTCGCACCGCTCGGCCAACTCGCCCCGCGCCATCCCGGCCCTATACCCTATCGCTTGTAGCACTGCACGCCGCAACTGGGCGTTGGCAAGCTGCCCCGCAGACATGGCCAATTCCAACATACCCATCTCGGCGTGTCCGACAGCGGCCAACGTGGCCTCGACGGTGCCGATCATCTCCTCAATATCAGTCAAGGTGCAGCCGCACGCTTCCATCGCGGTCCAGATGTATTCGAAGCGGCGATGGAGTGCCAAGCGCTCCACGAGCTTGAGAAGCGTCGGCGGCTCGAGGGCGCCCGTTTCGAGCGCGCGCGCGGCGTGGTGTAGCACGGACGCTGCCGGGACCACGTGTGGAGGATGCAGGAGGAGGAGCTGGAGCCGGCGGTGGGGGTCGCTGGTGTCGCGCAACGCCCGGATGATAGGAGGGGGTAGCCCCGAGGCGTCGGCGTCCTCGCCCATTGCACTGGCGAGTGCCGCGGACTCCTGCTTGACGAACCCAACCACTCTCGACACGTAGTTGGGGGTCGCAAGGCTGCGCCACGCCAGCGTGGGCACTCGCGGAGCTAGGTGCGGTATTCGATATCGTACCCGTAGTGCGCGGCTTATCATACATGCATGGGAGGTAAGGGGATGATGGTGAGAGTGAAGCGAAGAGGCGCGAAGATCGCGAAACGGCGCGAAGAGCAAAGCGCGCAGAGCCAAGCGCGAAGAGCTAAGCGCGCGAACAGCGCGAACGAAGCGGTGGCGCGCGGGGCTCAGTGGACGCGCGGGCCCGGCGCGCGGAGTCCGGCGCGCGGAGTCAGTGGCAACGACACGTAGCCGGTGGTGCTCAGTGGGGAGCCCAGTCGGTGCGGAGGGGCCCAGTCGGCAGAGGCTCGGGTTAGACCAGTCGGCGGTGGCAATGGGAGCCCAGGGTGTGCGCCTTCGGGGCGGCTCGCGCGGTTCCGCCGCCCCGCGGGCCTTCGCCGCCTACATCTCTTCTGACTGTCGTTTATGCCACCCGCTTGTTGGGGTTCATGTATGCAAATGTGAGGTACAGCGTGTGGCTCTTAATCTCGGCCTCAACCCTGGTCACGTTGGACCACGCCCACTGCGCGTCGCCCTCCTTCACCCGCTGCCCCTTACCGAACGGGTTGAAACCCTTGCCGAGGTTTTGGAACTTGTGCGGGGGCCCGTCAGCCGTGGCCGCAACGGCCGCAGCGTCCTCCGGCTCAGACGGCTGCGACGCGGCGTCCTGCTCCGCCACCCTCGCATGCCTCCGGTTCTCTATTCCCTTGGTCTTGCGCAGCTGGATATCCTTGAGCCGCTTCACCACGTCCGAAATGTCCTTCACCATTTCCTTGCGCGCTTCCCAGCGCTTGGCCGCCACCTCCACCATCTCGATGCTGCTCCACCCGCACTGCTGGAGCGCCCGCACCGTCTTCTCCACCTGCTCGATGCAGGGCGAAAAACAGCAGATCCCCACCTGCAGCGCGCGGTCAATCACCTTGTCAAGGTGCGGCACCGCCGTCCACGGCGCCGGCAAGTCCAAAAAAACCACATTGGCGCTTACTTCGGCCGCAATCTCGAACCCTTCAAGGCACACGTCGCGGTGCGTAATCACCGTGTTGCGCGCCAACAACCCGTGGCGCGCAAACTCGTCGAGCGCCTCGTCGTAGCGCGGCTCGTGGAACTCGTACGAAAAGAGCCGCCCCAGCAGCCCTATCGTGCGCGCAAACGCATGCAGGAAGGACCCCAGCCCGGTGCCGGCCTCAATCACCCGCGTGCCGCTGCTGACCCCCAAGCGCTGCATGATGTACAGCAGGTCCGGCGTGTACACAATCTGCGTGCGGTGCGGTAACGAGAGCGTCCAGAGCTCCGCCGACGGGTGCAACAAGTGGATGAACCCAACGCCCTTGGCGCCGCTCATCTGCTCGCCGTACCGCATCCCCACCATGCGCTCATGGGCAAAGTTGCCGTACCGCGTGCCGAGGGACTTCCCGGGCGTCACCGTGATGGACTTGAGGTTGCCGCGCCCGATAAAGGCAAGCACCTGGTCTCCCGCCTCAATGAAGTCTTTGTACTCGAAGAACGACATGCCCCAGCGGCGTCCAACGGAAGCCCAAAAAAAGAAAAAAAAAAACCGTCGCCCATCGCGCCCGCGCGGCGCCGCTGCCTGATAAGCGCCCCGGCCAGAGCGCAGCCCCGGCCAGAGCGCTTCCCCGGGCCCTTTACCTCGGGCCGCGCGCGCTGGCCCCCTCTGCCCATCTACCCGCCCCCTCCCTCTCCCTCTGCCGCCGTCTACCGCTCCCTCACTCGCTCCCCCACTCGCTCCACCTCGCGCCTACCTCTGTCCCCCCTCCTTCGTGCCGCTACCGATATCGTTGGTTTTTGTGGCCATCTACATGGCGCCTGGCGGCCACTCACCCACACCATGGCTCAATCTCCCGTACAAACGTCGGCGGGCGACCCGCTGACGCCCAACGTCGAGGACTTGTACCTCGAATCGTATGCATTCACCACCGCCGCCGCCATCGTCGGCCTGGTCGACCGCAAGATCTTTGTGGTGTTGCGCGACGGCCGCAACGTGTTTGGCATCTTGCGCACGTTTGACCAGTTTGCCAACTTGGTGTTGCAGGACACCGTCGAGCGCATCTACTTGGACGGCGCCCCCCGTCGTTTCGCCGAAACCTACCGCGGTGTCTTCATGATCAGGGGCGAGAACGTGGTGATGATGGGCGAGTTGGACATCGACACCGAGGATGACCACTTGCAGGAGTGGCGCCAGATTGAGTTCGCCAACGCCGAGCGCGAGTTGGCCGCGTTGCAGGCTGCTCGCATCAAGGAGCAGAAGCACCGTGCCAAGGCGTTGTTGCTGAAGGCACTCATCAGCGACTTTGCGCCGTCAGACTTGTACTAGCCAGCGCGGGCTCTGCCCGCCGCACTCCACCTCATCTTCGCAGCGGCTGCGCCGCTCTACACGCAATAAGACACATCTTTTTTCGCTTTCTCGTAACTCCTCTACAACCGCAGCAAGCGCTCGGTGGCGGCCTCCCTGGCGGCGAACGCAGCGTCCACCTCGGCGAACCGCTTGGCATACACGCGGCCCAACTGGTTCAAGTGTGCCTCGTCGGGGCCGTCGGCAATGCGCAAGGTTCTGGCGTGTGCCCACATGCGGGCCAACTCGCAGTCCTGCGACACCCCCTCGGCGCCGTACATCTGCACACCCCAGTCCAATGCCGCCAACGTGGTGGTGGGGGTGTCGATCTTGGCCATGGCGATCTCGCGCATCGCCGCTTTGGCGCCGGCAATGTCGATCTTGTGCGCGGCGTTCAACACCAACAACCGCAGGCGCTGGATGTCGATCTTGTGGCGCGCGTACGCGGTGATGAAGCTCTCGCGCTCCTTCATGGGCTTGCCAAAGATGATGCGGTGGTTGGCGCGCAGCACCGTCTTTTGGAGCGCATACTCCGCCACGCCAATCAACCGCATGCAGTGGTGGATGCGGCCGGGGCCCAACCGCGACTGGATCAACTCGAACCCCTTGCCCTCCGCCGCCAACACCGCGTGCTGCATCTCGTCGCTGCTGACCTCGTAGTTGTCAAACTTGATCTCGCAGTGGCCGTGCGGCGCATCGTCAAACCCGTACACGCTCAACGGCCGAACCAACTCCACTTTGCCTGACTGCAACGCGCGCTTGGCGTCCAACACCAACACCAGGTGGTTCTGATAAGGCTTGGCCTCGTCGTTGCCGGTCTTGCACATAACGAGCCACACGCTGCACCGCGGGTCTCCGGCGCCCAGGGCAAACCACTTAACCCCATTCAACACGTAGTTGCCCCGCGAGTTCTTGACGGCACTGCACGAGATGTTGAGCGCGTTGGAAGACAGCGTGCCGCGCTCGGTCATGAGAAACGCCAGCCGGATCTTGCCGTCCAAGAGCGGCTGCAACCACGTACGCTTGTGGTACGGGGTGCCATACTTGGCAAACAACTCCATGTTGCCGGTATCGGGCGCATTGGTGTTGGTGGCCTCGGGCGCCACAAACAGCCGCCCCAAGTAGCCCGCCATGAGGCCGTACTCCAAGTTGGTGTAGCCGGGGCCCTCCGGGTAGTGCTTGGACAAAAACATGTTCCAGAGCCCGAGCAGCTTAGCGCGCTCCTTGAGATGCTCCGTGATGCGCGGCGTGGTCGTCCACCGGAGCTTGGGGTCGTCCGACACCTGCTGAAAGTAGACGGCGTCCGCCGGGAGGCACTCCTCCTCGACAAACTTCTTGGTCTTCTTGATAGCCTCGAGGCCGCGTGGCGAGAGCTTGTCCAAGAAGATGGCGGGGATGTCTTCTTCGAGCGACATGGCGTGGGGTGGAAGCGAGGTCTGTGAGAGGTGGGACGCGCTCCCTATATAGGTGGCGTGGTCCCCGCAAAAGCGACCGTAAAAAATAAGGCGAGCCCGAGAAAAAAAGAAAGGTCTGGGCCGGCACGATTGTGGGGAAGTGCTGTCGATAGCCGACAACCATAGGCGGCGAGCGGTGCGTTGAGGCGCCAGAGTCGGTGTCCTGGCGCCACTTAGTGGACCTAATGTGGTCTCCCGACTGCGCCGGAACGCTGCCGTCGTGGTGGACCTCAGGCCCAGATTGCCAGATTGCGCAGCCCGATCGGCACGAGAGGCTGGGCGTTGAGGGGTGCACCTACGCATTACGCAAAAAAAAAAATTCACGGGGCCAAGGAGTACACGGCGGAATCTCGCAAACCCAACTAATGGGCGACACTTGGTCCCGGGTGTGCATAGAGCGGGGTGGTAGGCGCTGTGCTCAAATCGCAATAAACCAACACGCGGCACAGTGTTTCTTGGGCCATCACGTAGCTACATGCCCTACACAGGGGAGTGCTGCCGCCAACTGGCTCTTGAAGACCGGGCTGCAATTTCCCTTCCTGCATATACCGCCGAGCCAGACGCTTTTGCCTCCGAAAACCAAAAATGTCGCGGGCCAACGCTGCGACCCGACACACCATGGAGTACTTCGACTCGGACGTGCCGAACATCCCCGACTACCGCTTGTCGGAGAAGCAGTTCCTCCTCACCTCGGCGACCGCAGCCGCAGCCGACAAGTCTCAGATTGTGGCCGACATCAACGCCGCCATACGCCAGGACGCCCTCACGCCCTACTACAAATACCTCGCGGCGGAGTTGCCACAATTCTTCGCGCTCGATCTGGCGGTGGCTGACGAGTTGGCCGCCAAGAACGCCGCTGACATCGACATTCTCAAAGCGCAGATCAAGGAGGCCGAGGGCGAGGAGGAGACCGAGTTGGACAGAACACAGTGCTACATTAAATTGGCTGAATACTACACCAAGATCATCGACCGCGACAACGCAATCGAAACATACACCAAGGCACTCGAGTTGCCACAACTGACCGGGTCCAAGATCGACATCTTGCTCACATTGACGCGGATAGAGTTTTTCTTCAACGACTTTGTCAACGCCTCCAAGTGGTTGGACCAGGTGAAAGGCTTGATAGAAAAGGGCGGCGACTGGGAGCGGCGCAACCGCTTCAAAGTGTACCTGGGCATCTTCTCGATGGCCACACGCAATTTTGACGAGGCGCTGAAGTTGCTCATCGACCTGTTGGCCACGTTCACGTCGACCGAGATCTGTCTGTACGACCAAGTGGCGCACTACGCCATCGTGCTGGGAATCTTGTCGTTGGGCCGCGTCGACTTGAAAGAGAAGATCATGGACAGCCCGGAGATCTTGCTGATCTACCTGTCAGCGCCCCACTTGGAGCCCTTGATCAACTTGACCAACTCGTTGTACACCTGCCAGTACAACTACTTCTTCAAGTACTTGTTGCAGCTGTACGATGAGTTGTTGCTCAACAACAAGTACTTGTACAAACACAGCAACTACTTTTTGCGCGAGATGCGGTGCAAGGGATACGGCCAGTTATTGGAGAGCTACAAGCTGTTGTCGGTCAAGTCGATGGCGGAGAACTTCAGCATCTCGCCAGACTTCTTGGACCGCGACTTGTGCAAGTTCATCCCCAACAAGAAGCTCAACTGCGTTATTGACAAGGTCAACGGCATCATCGAGACCAACCGACCCGACAACAAGAACAACCAGTACCACTTGTTGATCAAACAGGGCGACTCGTTGTTGACGAAGCTCCAGAAGTACGGGGCAGCGGTGAAGTTGAGCGGGGCTGAGCGCGTTTAGCAGAGTAATATAGGCATACGGAGTGACATTGTAGACACGAGATGTGGTGCAAGGTGCAAAAGTGTCGGTCGTTAAATCTAGGTGTGCACAGTGCGAAAAAAAAATAATGAAGGATGCGAGGTTCGAACTCGCGCGGACAACGTCCAGCAGATCTTAAGTCTGCCGCCTTAGACCACTCGGCCAACCCTCCACTTGCATGAATTATGTGCCGATCATATTGCCATGTCCTCGTTTATGATACGGGGGCATCCTAAATCATTGTGACCGTGCTTGGTGCAATCGTTCCATGGGACAGGTGCTTGCTGTGGATCGTTCCTTGCCCCGTTCCCACCCTCCTACCGATCACTTCCCGTGGCTATAGGAGGCATCTCGTTACATTGGCACCAAACCCAAAATACGACGCTCGATGCTTCTGACGTGGCACCGTAGAAATTTCGGGTGCGTCGGCTGGTGCTTTTCGTTAGACACAATGAAGCAAAGACGTGTACATAAGCAATGTAGCGCGGCTAGTAGCCTTTTGTTGCCTAGCATGTCCTGGGACGCCGCCCAATGCCATGTCTTATGGTAGGATTCACATGGGTTAGTCTATTTTAAGGTTGATCGCGCATTCCCAAAACGGTAACGCCGAGTCGTGCTTCCGTACACCGCAGCGAGTACCCCACCTCCACCCGTAGTAGCGTACATCGCAATTCAAGCGAGAACACAAGGGGTTGAAATGTTGCTGAAGAGAAAAAAAAACACAGACTGTCACATGCCACCACGCATATGACACATGTGTGGGCATATAAAGGCACTTCAAATTGTCCTCGAAACAAAAAACGGGCAGTACAAGTACAATGGCGAAAACAAGAGAAGAAATCATAGCAGACTACCAGAGCGAGTTCATAGACGTGCTCGGCATGGAGGTGACCGTTGACGGGTTCGACGAAGTCATCAAGTACAACGTGGACATGGAGCCCATGCCCGAGAAGATTCACGTCATACTTCCCGAGCACAGCACTTATCATTTGGTAATCCACTACAGGGTCAAGAAGCGGCCCATCAAGCAGCTTCACTACTACCATGCGGTCAAGAAGGCCGGCATTCCTATCAAGACCAGATCTATCGAATTGGGTGATGTCGAGCCCAACACTGGCGACTCCTACCACATTGCCAAGTTTGAGCCCGACACCTTGCCTGGCGGCATGTTTATCAGGGGCACCTACCCCGCCAATTCCATTTTTCTGGAGGCGGGTAAGCCGATCTTTTCCTTTGACTGGTCAATCGAGATTGCAAAGAAGGATGTCAAGCCCAGCATGAAGGTTTGAGGTTTTGCAATTGTCACATTAGCCGAATAATCATACTAGAATTGAGCATCAACGTAGAGAGCGGCGCCTTCAAGCAACTGTGAACCCCTCCAAACGAGAGTCAGGTCATGCACACTAGCAAGACCTGCATATATATTATGTAGTAAGGGGGTAGTGAATAACTGATAAGAGTTGTCACAAAGAGCACACGAGGAGAAGAAACCGCTGGACGCCAAGTCAACTTTTAAGCAGTTTGGCAAAATAAAGCATTTGTTTGGTGCAGGCTCGTACTCGCGATCAGGCGAAGGGAAAGTCGAGGCACTTGAGTTTTTGGCATTTCGTTACGCAGTTGCCACCTTTCGTTATCATACTTGATTACAGTAGACATGAGCTCGCCAAAAAGAAGAATCGAGAAGGACGTGATGGACCTCATGATGAGCGATCACGACGTGACGCTCATCAACGACTCTATCCAGGAGTTTTACGTGATATTCCATGGCCCATCTGATACTCCTTACGCCGGGGGCATGTGGAAGATTCGCGTTGAGTTGCCGGACCAGTATCCAATCAAGTCTCCCTCGATCGGCTTTTTGAACAAGATATATCACCCCAATATCGACGAGAGTCTGGGTTCTGTGTGTTTGGATGTGATAAACCAGACTTGGTCGCCCATGTTTGGGTTACTCAATATATTTGAGAATTTCTTACCGCATTTGTTGCGCTACGCCAACCCCAGTGACCCCTTAAACACGGATGCATCAAATTTGATGAACAAGGACATCAACCAATACAACGAAACGGTCAAGGTTTATGTGCAGAGATACGCTAGAGACAAGTCTATTTGCGACAAGACCGAGGACGAAGATGCGAACGATGATGAGGACGAGTTGAGTGACGTGGGCAGCTTGTCGAGCGACGACGACATGGAGGTGCATGGTGACTTTGAGATATAATAGTAGCATATATTGGATTGGAAATGGAAAGATCCCTCCTAGAACAATAGTGAAAATTCGGAACGATTAGTCTAGAACTGAGCGGCGTCGTGTGCAAAGCTGACAGCGACGCACTCTGCAAGTGCTTCATATGCGCCTAGGACTGTTGTCGTGTGTGGCGCTAGCCGCCTCTGACAGCCAGCCCTGTTGCGTTCCTTTTGCCTTTGCCTCTTTTCTTTTCTGCGTCCAAAAATCTCGGCTCGGCTCTCGACTCTCAAGGCATTGGGGCGCGTGGCCCATGTGGGGCCATGAACCACATTGAGGCGAATTTGTGACTAAACTGACTGAACTTAAGCGTGGAATTGAAACTAGAAATTTTCACTAGGAGCTCGAAGAAAGGCAAGAGGCGAGAAATTAGTGGAAGACAAATCTGGATGGGAGCAAATCCGTAGCTTGCAATCTGCGTAGCAGATTAAAATCAAGTATGAGGGTGTGGCTAAATGGCTGCAAATGCGGTCGCATACTTCTACTGAACTTAGCATCACATGATGACACTAGCCATGCTACTATATATCCTTTGTAGGCTTCCTTCAGCCTGGCTACGTGTCCTCAACACCTCAACCGTTGCGTTCAGCTCCTGGGTACGCGGGTCTTGATACTGGAATACTCGAATTGCGTTAGATCAGCGTGTAAGCGTACCCCTCAAAAAGATAGGCGACGTACCAGGAGGATTCAGAAGGACGATCTACTCGCAACGAGTCCTTACGACAGCTTTGGGTCCAACCACCCAGCTCGGCCAATGGAGCCTGAGGTAAATGCTACGAGTGGGTGCCCAAAAATACGCACGATTAGGAAGTCTACATGAGTCACATCCGAAATCATCAAGATAGGGGTTTCATGGTGTAAGCCGGCACCAATGGCGTCGGATGTCCCTTGCGCATAAGTCAGCACCTTTTTTGCCGGCTCGACTACACGGGACCTGATCATTGCGTTTTAATGCGCACTCGGGACATCCTACACCCCCGCATGCTAAGGTTGCTCCACATTTGCCGGGCCGGACGCACGCTATAAAACTGAACCCTCCTTCACGAGGCACTATGTGGACACCCATAAAAACCTCCATACGCCGCTTTACCATGGAATCTTCCAGCAAAGTGCTTGCCTCGTTGAAGAATCAGGACCTTGTCCGCACCAAAGGCTACGTCAACGGCCAATGGGTTGCCGGCCAGGGCACCTTCGCTGTGGGCAACCCGGCGCTACACCCCAAGAAGGAGGCTCACATTGCCGATGTGGCCTCGTGCCTCACAGACGAGTTCGGCCAGGCCATCGACGCCGCCTACGATGCCTTTCAGTCGTTCAGAACCACCTCCGGCCGCGACAGGTCAGAGCTTTTACTCAACTTGTACAAGTTGATGATGGAGAATCAGGACGACTTGGCTAAGATCATTGTGTTGGAGAACGGTAAGCCCTACGCCGATGCCTTTGGCGAGGTGGCTTATGCGGCCAGCTTCTTCCAGTGGTTTGCCGAGGAGGCCCCGCGGGTGCAGGGCGACATTATCCCGCTGGCCTCGCTGGCCAACCGCATCTTGACGTTGCGCCAGCCCATCGGCGTGTGTGGCGTGCTCACTCCCTGGAACTTCCCCGCGGCGATGATCACCCGCAAGGTTGGCGCTGCCGTTGCCGCCGGCTGTACCACTGTGGTCAAGCCAGCGTCCGAGACCCCGCTCACAGCGTTGGCCATTGCGCATTTGTCCGAAAAGGCTGGGTGGCCCAAGGGCGTGCTTAACGTGTTGCCCAGTGGCGACACTGCCAAGATTGGCAAATTCATGTGCGAGCACCCCAAGGTTAAGAAGATCTCCTTCACTGGGTCCACCAATGTCGGCAAGATCTTGATGTCGCAGTCGTCGTCAACCCTCAAGAAGCTCTCGATGGAGTTGGGCGGCAACGCGCCCTTCATTGTCTTTGAAGATGCTGACATCGACAAGGCTGTCACCGGCGCCATTGCCTCCAAGTTCCGCAGCAGCGGCCAGACGTGCGTGTGTGCCAACCGTCTTTACATTCACGAGTCCAAGTACGACGAGTTCCAGAGCAAATTTGTGGCGCAGTTGAAAAAACAGGTCAAGATCGGCAACGGATTGGACCGCGACGTCACCTACGGCCCAGTGATCCACTCTAAGTCAATGGACAAGGTGAGGCTGCACATTGAAGACGCCACCTCGAAGGGTGCTCAAGTTTTGTTCGGCGGTGAAAAGTTGCCCTCCATAGGCGAGAACTTTCACGAGTTGACCGTGTTGGGTAACGTTACCAGCGATATGGCCATTTGCCACGAGGAGACGTTTGGACCCGTGGCACCCTTGATCAAGTTCAGCAACGACGAGGAGGTGTTGCGGCTTGCAAACGACACCGAGGTTGGGTTGGCGGGATACTTCTACTCGCAGAACCTCGCCCGCATCTTCAACATTGCCGAAAGATTGGAGGTGGGCATGATCGGTGTCAACACCGGCGCCATCTCCGAGGCTGCATTCCCCTTTGGCGGCGTCAAGGAATCCGGTTTTGGCAGGGAGGGCTCCAAGTACGGAATTGACGACTACACCATCATTAAGGGTGTTGTCTTAAACGTCGAGTAGGGGTACACTTTCATCAAATACACATCATTATATTACAGGGTCAGCCGCGGCTGAGGTGTCCTCGTCGAAGACCTCACTCACGAAGTCATCTAACGGTTTCGACTGCGATGTTGTTTGAAGCACTTCCTCGGGTAAACCGGGCACTGCACCAGAAGCTTCGTCGAGCGCCGAGGAATCTTGCACCAGCGCCGTCTCAAGGTCAAGGACTGCATCAAGCTCGTCGTCGCCATCGGGCTTGCGGTCGACTTTGATGTCAAAGTCGGCGGCCACTTTATCGTAGAGCTCGCTGCCCCTAACTTTCAACTTCGTGTTGGGGTGTTCGCGCTCATACTGCTCCACAAGGCAGTCACCAACTTGATTAAATTCCTCAACACGAGACAAACTCGTCTCCAAACTTTCGCGCACTTGGTCAACAGCGTCAGTGCCAGCAGCGTTGTGTGTCTTGTGTTTAAGATCCTCAACCTCGTTTTGTAAGCGGAGGACCCACTCCTTTAAGTTCGGCTCTTCCTCTATGATCCTCAGTTGCGGCGGTCTGAACCCAAAGAAGAGGTCATGCAACCACGTCAGCTCCTCAACCAACTTGGCGCACGTCACTGACTTGAGTGTGAGCGAGACAAGCCCCTTCTCCTTCGTGACGCCATTCACGATCGATGACGGGAAATTTATGAGAGACTCTTGCGGTACCTCATACACCGTAGGCGTCACCGTTTGTGGCTGGCTGGAGCTAGAGATCCTTTGCCTCTTGACCATAACGCGTGAAAGACTGCTCGTGCCTGCGAGATTACTGGCCAGACGCATTTGGCGTTGTGTTGTGCGTGTAATATACAGGTGTTGGTGTATGGATGTTGGCGACACGCCAGGTGTAAGTGCAAGAGCGGCTACTTGCGAGGACAGCTAATACCGACTGGGAGGATGATAACTGATTGAGAAGAGACATCAGTCATCATTCTTGATTGCGGAATAGCTGATCTGTAGACGCTAAATTATGCGGTAGCTCATTGAAGTCCATATTTACATAATGTGCCTCGCTTTCAGCAAGTTCAAGGTTAAACATTTGCTTGAGCAAATACCTGAGTCACTGTGCGGATCATCTTTGGAGATTCAATGCGAGTTTGAACCGGTTCATGTGTAGTGATTTCCGTGAAATTGCGCACTCCGTTGTTATAGATAAGACCGTTTGGCCGTTTGGCGCATACTGCCCGATTTGGACACAGACGATGGCACTCATGAAACAGCTGTGTGGCGTGCAATTAAGAAGACCCGCGCCGTCCGTGGGCATGCGGGCAGCTCCAGCAGAAGGCACTGTCCGTGAAGAGAAAGACGTGCTGCTACAAGAAACAGGTGGTGAGCAAGATTCGCCATATCAGTGTCATGCAACGTGCGGTGAAATGTGAGGATCTGGTTTTCCGCTGCATTATCATTGTTTGAATCTGTGCATGGATTGCAACACAAATCGGGAAGGCCCACACGGACGCATATATCTATAAAAGCAATATCAGTTGCAGCCGTACTTTGCAAACCAGAATTTTACTCCGTCTCATATTTCACCGAGCCGAACCGAACTACATATCCATGACCATTGAAAAGCCAGCCTCCTTCCTCATCAGCGGGGACCTCAACAAATCCGTGCCTTTTGTCACCACTGGCAGCGGTGTTTACGTTAATGTCAGAGACGAAAAGACCAACACCGAAAGGCCTGTTCTCGATGCAGTCACGGGTGCCGCAGTTGGTGCGCTCGGCTGGGGCGACGAGTCAGTGGTGGACATGGTGACTCAAGCGGCCAAGGAGAGCGTTTACTCCTTCCCAGCAATTCTCGGCAATGACTACGCTCATCGTCTTGCCGAGTTCTACATAAACCATTCGCCACCCAACGCCTTTGCCGCCGCATTGTGGACCGGTTCGGGCTCGGAGTCAAACGAGAATGCTTTGAAGATCATTTATCAGTATTTCAGAGCCCAGGGCAAGACCAAGAAGACCAAGTTCATTTCCCGGATGTCGTCATACCATGGCTTCACCATTGGCGCGTTGTCCATTGGTGACTCGTCGCGTGCCACCTATTTCAGTGATATCTTGCTTAAACCCGACCAATGCTTAAAGATGCCTGAGTGCCATCCATACCGCTACAAGAAAGACGATGAGACATTGGAGGATTACACCGCAAGATTACTCACAGCGTTGGAAGACATGATAATCTCAGAGGACCCGGAGACCATTGCCGCCGTCATTGTCGAGACACTCCCTGGTTCATCCTTGGGCACATGTCCACCTCCGGCAGGATATCTTTTGGGGATCAGAAAATTGTGCGACAAGTATGACATCTTGTTCCACCTCGATGAGGTAATGTGTGGGACGGGAAGGTGCAACGATGGCGGGTTGAACTGCTGGGAGAACTTCTTGCCTAAAGACCAAGGCCCAGATATCCAAACCGTGGGCAAGACCTTGGGGTCTGGGTACGTCACCATTGCTGGAGTTTTGATCTCTCCCAAGGTCAAGTCAGTCTACACGGCAACCGATTCAGTGATTTTGGGTGCACAAACTTACCATGGACATGGATTTAACTGCTCTGTGGCCCTCAAAATTCAGGAGAAGATTCTGAAATTGAATTTAACCTCAAACATGTTCAAAATGGGAAACTTGATGGGGGAACAGCTTTCTGCTCGGTTGTTAGGCAAATCCAAGATAACCGGTGATGTCAGAGGAATAGGGGGGTTCTGGTCCATAGAGTTCGTCAAGGACACCAACACCAAAGAATGCCTCGATGTTAATCTTGACATTGGACACCGGGTGCAAAACGTTTGCTTCGCGAACGGTTTGAACGTGATGGGGATGCAAGGCACGTTTAAGTCAGAGGGGGATCACATAGTGCTTGCACCAGCATTCGTGGTGACCGAGGAGGACATTGCCAATATTGTGGAGATATGCTGCAAATCGATCTTCCAGGTTGAGGAGGCCTTAGCATTAGAGGGTGTTATTTGATTTAAGAAATGCTTATTTTTCATTGATGCAACCGCTGCAGATCATGCAGCTTGCATAAATTAGACGCGCACAATAGCTTATATACGCTGAGGTTTCGTCAATCTGAGGTACGAATATATTGGGACTGGCAACAAATCCGGTATAAGTTGATCACGACGTCAGTGCTCAAGTTGTGGTACGTTCGCTATAGGCTGCTTCATTTCTTGAGAGCTTTGCTTGCGGGTAAGCTAGCAATGGCAGCAAAGCGATGTCGACTATCTGGGTGTGAAATCTGGCACGCAATGCAAACGTAAAGCATATCGCCTTAAGGAGCAATAGATGAGCGATCTATGGCGCCACCGCTGCATGGTTCCGTCTTTTCTTCCTTGTTGTCGAATTCGAATTCAGACTTCCCCACCCTGCGGTCAAACCCTGTGCTTTATATCCTACTACACGACTGCCTCGATCTTGAATAACACACCACTGATTACTAACTTTGCAACCGAGTTCGGGAACCAATGTTGCGCGTAATCGGCTAATTAGAGATTGTGCTGTATGTGGCCGGCCGCAGACTCCGGCGCAATGAGGTTTTAACAAGATTGAAGGCTATTCACGCGGCAATAATTAACGAACAAACATAACCATCGCAAGCAGTGTGCCTCCAAAGCTTCATACAAGAGAGCTTACAGACCGGCAACCTGCCCCGCTTAATACTAGCACAGACAAGGTTTCGTGGCTTCAGTGATTTTTTGTGCTCGTCGTCCAGTTCTTGTCGGCGGCCAGGGCAGCACTTTTTGCCCAAACCAGATAGGGTCCTGCACATAAACCGGGCAGCTGGATACGCGTAAAAATTCCGTTCAATTTCGGTGTAGGCCCACAGTCAGGAGAGAATAGATTCGCCGTGCCTTGCGTCAACGTCGAGACAGCGGTTCGAGTCTAGTAGCTACTGATACTTGACATAGTGGAAATGGCACTGCAGGACTCGCAGGTGTATATAGCCTCATACCTGAAGGTAAGTGTGCCCCTTTTATGGGCATTTCGCTGAAACGCGTCTGGCATCGATACTAACGTAATCTAGACCGAGGTGTATGAGTGTACCATCAACGACACACCCATAATGCGGCGGATCAAGGACAACTGGGTCAATGCCACACAGATCCTCAAGTGCTGCAACTTCCCGAAGGCCAAGCGCACCAAGATCTTGGAGAAGGGCGTGCAGCAGGGAGTGCATGAGAAAATCCAGGGCGGCTACGGCAGGTTCCAGGGCACCTGGGTGCCGCTAGCAGATGCACAGCAGCTTGCAGCAGAGTACGGGGTCACGCCGGCGATGGCCCCCGTGCTCTATCTTGACGTGAGCGACCCCAACTTGGTGATTCCCAAGAAGGCCAAACAGGTCAACCAGGACGGCACCCCGGTCAAGCGCAAGTACGTCAAGAAGGCCAAGAAGTTGGACGACACCCCAACCAAGAAACCAAAGTTTGGGGCCAACGATATGTACCCGCAAGACGCGTACCGAGGACCGGGCGGCGTTGCGGGCGTGGCAATGCCCCCCAACGCTCAACAAATCTCTCACATACAGTACCAGCTCCAACAACAGGCGCAACAGCTGCCGCTGACGCTAACGCAACAGCAGCAGCTACAGCACCTTCAGCAGTTGCAGCCGCATGCTCTTCCGCCCACCTTCAACCAGCTGGACTTTATGGTGCAAAGCGCGCATTTGCCCACGTTTGGAGCGAGCAACCAGGCCATACAAACCGAGTTCCAGAACTACCAATTGCAGTATCAGCGGTTCCAGCAGCAGCAGCAACAACTTCAACAACAAGCGGGTGTGGCGCTGATGTCGCAGCACTTGCCTGCACCGCCGCCCAACAAGCAGAAGTTTTTCAACCCAAGCGGCAACAATGTATCGTATGGCAATTTCCCCCATGCCATCCCGGCGCAACAGCATCAACAACTCATGGGCCAGTTTCATCACAACAATGCGCTGTCCCAATCAACAAACGAAACCAATTGGTCGCAGGACGAGAATAACAAGGAGCTGGACACGTCGCTCTCATCGAACGAAGAAGGCGCCAACTCGAAACGCAGTAGCCAAGTTTCGTCAGCCCAAAATCCTAAGCTCTTTCCCATGAATGGATCCATGAATGGCACCTCACACGTGATGGAGGAGCCCATGGAGGACGACGAAAACTCTTATTCGGCTCAGTTGTTGAGATTTTTCAGCGAAGACAACGGAGAGATTCCGTATTTTGTGCATAACCCGCCATTTGACTTCAATATCAATGAAGCGATCGACGACGAGGGCCACACACCTCTTCATTGGTCTGCCTCGATCGGAAACTACCCCATGATCCATTTGTTAATGTCCAAGGGAGCCAACCCATTGGTGGTGAACAATTTTGGATTAAACCCGTTGAGCAAGTTGGTATCGTTCAACAACTGTTTTGAATTGAAAAATTTCCCTAAGGTGTTGGACGATTTGGAGCTTTGTCTCATCAACACCGACATCAACGGCAGAACACCCATCCACTACTTAAGTCAGTTTGCAAAAGTGAAATCGAAATATGAGAGCTTGAGGTATTACTTAGACATTATCTTGGGCAAGCTTACTTCTTTATCCAACCGCGAGGCGAATAAGCTGGCAAACCTTTTGAGCAACGTCATAAATCATCAGGATGTGAATGGCGACACGTGCTTGCATTTGGCCGCCAAGTCGAGTGCCACCAAGTTCGTCAAGCTCTTGTTGAGTTATGGGGCGCGCGACGATCTACTCAACGTCAATAATGAGACTGCTCGACAGATCATAGAGAGCTACGAGTTGATGAACGAAGACGCCAAGGATATGCGAGTGCCCACGGGAAATCCGATCTTGGCGACGCCAATGCAGTCGTATGGCAATAAAGTTGAGACACCGGACACTCAAAGAACGACGGTTCAAACGGACGAGTTGGACGACGAAGAAGACTCGGCCCACAACACAACGGACTATGTCAGTAGAGAGCACTTGGCCCTGCTACACATTGGCGACGACGACAGAAAGGGCGTTTTTCAGGATGATGCAAAGGCTCTCGATGCAATCAGCACCCCTATAGGTGGTGGTGGCAGCGACATGCAGTCGAGCCTTTTGAATCTGCAATTGCCTGTCATTACCGAGAGGACAGTGGAAAACACTCCACTGAGAGTGCCCGTGCCCCCGCAGTCGTCCCAGCCAATCGAAGGTCATACACAGCGTGACATGGGGGAAACGTTGGTGATCAACCACGAACCCAAACCACCTCATTTAAATGATGAAGGACACATTGTCGAGCAATCAGAAGATAGGTCAAACATCGAGACACACTCGCAGGCGTTACCACTTGACGACCTCTCCTCGATGATCCATGTGATGGTCAACTCTCTTGCGGCTACTTACAAAGAGGACACTCATAGCATTGAGACACAAATGAAGAACGCCAGGCATCAGATTGCCCAAAATGAGGCCAAGATGGTGTCATCGCTCAAAATAATCAACACCATTTTCGCCAAGCGAGAGTTGGAAAAGGTCGATAACCTCCAGGACGCAGATAAAGTTGTGGTGGAGCAAATTGATAACATCGAGGACCTCTTGAAGATCAAGGAACAGACCTTGGTCAAGGTACTCGAAAAGAACCAAGCATACCAATTGGCAAGTGTGGTGCAGGACAAGGAGAGTATGATAGAGGAGCAAGAGGATAGCGAGGACAAGGAGAATGAGGCCACGGCCAAGCGTGCCGTGGCGACAGAACTCACCAAGTTGCAGCTCAAGCGCAGTCGCTTGCTTGCTGACATGACCAACAGTGTCAAGTTCTACGGGATCGACAACAAGATGTACAAGTACAGGAAACTTATCAGTCTTAGTTGCGGCCTCAAAATGGAGGACATTGATGGGCTCATTGACGGCATCGAAGAGTCGCTCATGCAGGGCTCGTAAAACAAAAGAACATACACAAGCAGGAATGTGTAGAAACTCTTGGTAGTGCACGTTGACGCGTAAACGAGACGAGGGCTTGCGCCGCATTGTGCGGCTTCGTAAGGTTTGACACCAAGAAAAAGTCGCAGGCCAAAGTGTCAGAAGCGGCAAAAACGAAAAATAAAAATAGATCCCGGAACCATAGCGGTATCAACACAAAGCGGGGTCCGGCGAGGCGCAATACGTACACGTCTCACTTCGAGCGGGCCACATTCTTCATGGCCGCGCAGATGAGCAGACTCGGCATCAAGCAGCCGGCCGCGCGCGATGTCACGGGCACCATCGTCATGATGAGCGACGAGGCTGACGGTGCGCACTCGCACGCCCGCACCGACGCCACCTCACGGACCGTGTCAGTGGATGACAGCTCTTTCGAGATGAAGAAGTCTGCCAACGGTATCATCTTGCACCCGCAACCGCAGGACAACCCCAATGACCCGCTCAACTGGCCCATCTGGCAGCGCGACTTGTGCTTGTTCATCATTGGCTTGCAGACGTTTATCGGCGGCGGCCAGACGCCTATCTTGGCCGCGGGCTTCAATGCGTTACTGGTGGAGTTCAATCGGCCGCTCACGACCTTGTCGTACCTCGTTGGCGGGTTCATGTTGCTGTTGGGGTGTGGATCCGTCGTGGCCAGCCCCACCGCCATCCTCTACGGCAAGCGCTTGGTGTACTTGGGCGGCATCTTGTTGTTTTTGGCGGGGTCCCTCTGGGGCGCCAACGCCAACTCTTTCGGAAGCATGATGGGCGCCAGAGTCATCATGGGGTTTGGCACCTCCCCTACAGAGTCCCTCCCCAGCGCCACCATCGCCGAGATCTATTTCGCCCACGAGCGCGCCTATCGCGTCGGCATCTACACCATGTTGATGCTCGGCGGCAAGAACATCATCCCGTTGTTGTCCGGGTTGGTATTCCAGCACTTGGACCGCCACTGGTTGTTTTGGATCGAAAGCATGTTTCTTGGTTTCACCTTGATCTCGACGTTTTTCTTTGTGCCTGAGACCTTTTGGGACCGCTCGCCCACCCCCAGTAAACGGTCACTCGAGGAGACTGAGGCGGCGCGCGAGGTGTTCAGCAAGACACAGCACCCCTTGCCGCGGCCCAACGAGTGGGCCATGAGCAGATCCGCCACCAGCAACAATGTGATGGAGGGTGCCTCGGGCGATGTGGCCAGCTTGTCCTCGTCAATGACGCACCAACCATACAGACCTCCGTCGACGCCAGTGGCTATCACGGACCCCACCCCAGCCACCGTTCCTGGTAGCGGTGGCCCCGTCCCCAAACGAACCTACCTCAGCACCCTCAAGCTCATCTCTGGCCGACACACGATCGATAGCTGGTGGATGGTTGCATTGCGGCCGTTTTTTCTTTACCTCTACCCGTCAGTCTTGTTTGGTTCGCTTGTGTATTCGTTCTCGGTGGTGTGGCTCATTGTCATCTCGGAAACCATCTCGCAGATCTTTCGCGGCGAGGGATATGGATACTCCCAGGGCACTGTGGGACTTTTCTACGTGTCGCCGTTTGTGGGTGGTGTATTTGGGTCGATGCTCACCGGATTGACCAGTGACCGGTTGACAAGATGGCTTGTGCTGAAGAACCATGGCATCTATGAACCCGAGTTTCGCCTCTTCATGCTCATCCCGGCAACGTTTTTCATCTCCTTTGGGCTCATTGGGTTTGGATGGTCGTCATACGTGCACGATCTTTGGATCGGGCCAGTGGTGTTCTTCGGGTGCTTAGCCTTTGGCTGCTCCATGGCCAGCACCACCGCCATCACCTTCACCGTGGATCTGTACAAGATGTTTGCCGCGGAGGCGCTTGTGTCGTTTAACTTCAGCAAAAATTTGCTTGGCTTCATCTTTTCCCTTTTCAACAACAAGGCATTCGACGTGCGTGGCGGCAGAAACACCTTTATCATCTACGGATGCGTGCAGATACTTCTTCTGTTGTTCGGGATTCCCTTGTACATTTACGGCAAGAAATGGCGCAGCTGGACCGACGAGAAGGAGATCATAAAGATGTTATATCACCGTGACAACGTCCCCGCAAATGTGACCAGCACTGAAGTCAGTAGCGACAACGAGGAAAAACCTGCGCCTTGAATCAAAGCCAGTCCATTTCGGTAGTGATGCCGTATCTTTGTCGATAGTCACGCCAGCGCTGCGTGATCAGTTTTGAGTTCCATAGCTCACCTTCGTCGTTGCCGGTCAACACCGGTGGGCCCAAGCGTTCGATGATGCATCCACTAACCAAGTTGCCGCATATGGCGCCCGCTTCCCAGTCTCCCTTTGATAAAAGATACCCCACCATGAACCCGCCACAAAACAGATTGCCGCAACCGGTTGGATCCACAATAGCAGCAGACTCGCTGTGGAAGGCGGGCAACATCTTGGAGATGTTGCCGTTCCCTGTAGCCACGTAGCATCCTCTGGCACCGCACCGAATGAGAGCACCCGCAGCGGGCTTGGTCAAATGCTTGAGGAAGTGCTTCTGCACAAAAGTCTCTATCTCACTGGTTGGTAATTCCTCGTCTGTAACTTCGAGAAAGTTTTGGGCCTCGATCAAGTTGGGCGAAAAGACATCAATCCTTGGCAACAACGTGACAAGCGACTGGTAGCGTTCCGGGATGCAATCATCGGGAACGGGCTCCCAAATGAACCTCGGCGCGTTGTCTGTGCCGCGGTTGGCCGATATAAGGTCGATGATTTGCTGACACCGCTCAATTGAACAAATGAGATGAAAAGACTTCAGGTGCAAGAGGCTGTCGTACGCCAAGATATCAAATACCTCGATGCGCTTTTTGGGCGTCTCATAAAAGAAGTTGCGGATACCGTTGGCCTGATAGTCGTTGACCCCTCTGGTGGTGAGTCTGTCAGGAGTGCTGCGGAAAATGAGCCCAGTGCCCCATCGGCGGAGGTCTTTCTCAACATTTGCGGGGAAGTCAGACCCTTTATCCACTATTCCCGATATCGCCGGGCCTCTTGTAGGTCCACCAATCATTCGCGCCCCGGCCACAGCGTATGTAAGTGCCCCGCCGATAATGTTGCGCTCGGGTTCCTTGTTGTGCTCAGCGGGATATCTGTTTTCATCGATGATGAACATGCCCATGCTGGTAAACAAGCTGGGCTTGTCAGGGGGCATGAGCGTGTAATCCATACTAAGTGGTTGAGGTAGTTGCTCGACTTTGGGCTTTTTGGAACCTTTTTTTGCCAATAAGAGCCTAGTCAAGCACAGCTAACTTGCCGTGAAAAGACAACTTTATTCCCTGCTTCAAGACAACTCGCGATGGGGCCCACAGATTCGTATGCACTCCAATGTCTTTTTTGCCAAAGATAAGATTGAAACATCCACTGTGCTGTAGATACGTTTTTTGCTACGTGTGGGGCACGTGGCGACATCTGAGAGCTTCTCAGTTTAGTCACTCTCAAATGGTGCTTCATCACCGACGGGATGCAAGGGTCTTTCGAAAACGTGCCCGCTTGGCCAAGTGGTAAGGCGCTCCACTCGTAATGGAGCGATCGTCGGTTCGATTCCGACAGTGGGCATTGTTTCATAATATTTCTTTTTTTGCTTTGCATTAGACGCAAACAGTTTTTATTTGGCTCCCAAATCATTGGTCACGTGCAGATTTGAGAGCTCGAAGGAAGTAGTCATCTACTGTGGCCTACAATGGTGCCGTTTCAATGCGTCGTTCAGTCTACTTGGACGGCGGTGGCGGTGGCGGTGGCGTCAGCGCGGCAGATGGGCGGGCCCCGCCCTGTGCATCCATCTCTTTTGACTTTGCCAACTCCTCGTTCATGTAGTCATTTAGCCCGTCGAGAGCTGCCGTAGTTGTCGCGTGTTTCTTCTTCTTTGCGCCCGGGGTAGGGCCCTTGGGGGGCAACGCGGGCATTGCCAGCGGCACAAAGTACGAGCCGTTGTCCGCTGGCGCCGGTGGCGGCGGTGGCGCCGCGTCCGTGTCCTGGTAGGCGTACTGCTGGGGGTTCTCGAACAAGACATCATCCGCCAACAGCGTGTTGGTGAACTTGCCCACAACCTCGGGCAACCTATGTATCCAGCCATAGCCCACGTCGCACCCCAACACCCCGCGGTTGTGCTCGTTGCCACTCCAGCCGCGCGACAAGTTGACGGTCACTGGCCGCAAGATGTCGTAGTCGTGGTTGTACACATACAAGGTGATGGGGATATGGTCCTGCCCGCTGAGCAGATGGTGGTGGTTGTAGTAGCCTAGCACGACGCGCGAGAGAAGCAGCTCGCCGCCCCCCACGAGGAGCCCCTGCTCGCTGGCGGTGTCGCTGTAGGCGGAGTCGCAGCCAATGATGTAGTCCGAGTAGGGGACGAGCTTGGCCTGGAACGCGGGCGACCCGGCGTGGGTGTTGAGGATGCGCCACACATACGTCGCCGTGGTCAAGTGCTGCGACTGCAACGTGACCCCCAACCGGGCAAACAGGTGGGCGTACAAGCTCGCGCCGCGCGCGGCGTCGTCGCCGTCGTCGGCCAGCGCCTCTGGCGTCAAGGGGAGCGCCACCTGGCGCACCACGCCGCCCTTGGCGTTCCACACCTCCAACACCACCTCGTGGTTGCCGGCCGCGTTGTGGGCAATCGTGGCCAACTCCTGCTGCAACACGGGGTAGTTGATCAGGCCCACTTGCTCAGCAGTGGCGCTGCCGCCGTACCGGATGGAGCCGTCGTCCTGGATGGTGTACGCCTGGTGCGACAACGCCGAGTACAACATGGGCAACTCGTGGCCGTTGATCTTGATGATGTAGTCGAACCACGCCTCGAGCCCGTGCTGGTGCGCCGTCGAGTGCGGCACAATGCTCACCACGCGCAATCCGTACCCGTTGTTGTTGAGTTGGAGCGCGTGCTTGTAGTACGAGTCGAGAACCGCCGTGTCTGCCGACGCGGCCGCGCCGTCGAGGCGGTCCACCAACTTCTTTGCAAACAGAAACATGTAGAGAGCCCATTACAAATCTTTTTTTTTTTATCCGCGCTCTGCAGAGTCGACGAAGAGTCGTTATAAAGTAGTCATAGAGTCGTTATATTCACTCGAAAGCGGCCCCATGGGCTGATGCGATGGCTAGGCAACTGCCCCCGCGAAGGCTAAACTCCACGTTCTGCTCTGGCCATTGTCCAAGTGCGTGGGCAGCCAGTCTGGCGACGCGAAAAACTCGTAGGCGCGGTCGGCGTCGTACAACGCCTGGTTGAGCCGCAAGATGCCCGTCCACCCGCTGTCAACGCCGTCGATGAAGGTGGAGATCTGGTCGTCCCACTCCTGCTGCACGTAGGAGGGGCCCCTGACGAGCGACGACGCCGGGGTGACCGGGAGCATGTGGATGCCGTGCACGTACTCCGGGTGCGTGCTGGGGGACCCAAAGTAGGTGGTGTAGGCAATCTTGTTGTCAAACAAGATGCCGGACACGCGGTTGCCGATGAAGCTGGCCGGCTCGACGACGTTGTCGCGCGAGTACAACATGTACTGGTTCATGGCCCTCGCCTGCACCGCCAACATCAAGTCGCCGCGCAGCTCCATGGCGTGGTCGCCAATGACGCTGCCCCACAACTTCATCCCGTACAGAAAGTTGTAGTCCTCCGAGGAAGACTCTTCGTTCTTGCCGTCGCCGCTGGCAAATAATCCCGCTGCCCATGAGTGGCCGGCAAACCAGTCAAACATGCGCGACACGGGGAAGTGGGCGTCGCTGGTGCTCGGGTTGGCCACGTCTCTGATTAACGCATTGACCCAGTCCCGGTTGTCCATGGCCCACGTGCCACCGTACTGCTGGTCAACGTGCCCCACGATGGCGGCCGCGTGGACAAAGTAGCCGTAGTGGAAGTGGTGGTCGTTGTAGTAGCCCGAGCCGTAGTCGGCGCCTGTGTCGCCGTTCTGCGACGCGGTGGAGGTGACGCCGCCAAAACGCGTGTCGTACATGAGCGGGTAGTACTGCTGGTTGTCGATGAACGGCTGGAACGCCGCCTTGAGGTCGGCCAACGTGGCCTGCGCCACCGCCTTGTCCTTGATGATGTCGTTGACCACCAACAAGATGTAGGCGTACTTGTCGAGCACCTTGCCTGAGAAGTAGTTGGAGTCCATGCCACTCACGGTCAGGGCAATGTCCACCGCGAGTTCATCGTTAGCCACCTGTGCTAACAATTGCAACTGCTTGGCCGAGTACGATATTGGCCCTTGCATCGTTTGTGCCCAGGGCAAAAACTGTACCTCGGGGTGCAACTGCTCGGCAAGGGTGATGGTGCTGGTGAGGAAGGCGCGCATGGGCCCCTTGGTAGTCGAGTCGAGGGTGATGCCGGTGTCCGCCTGCAATGTGGCGGTCGTCATCGAGTCCATGTGGTGCGGGAGGGCAAACACGAGGGGCAGCCCCGAGGAGGACGTGCCGCTGGTGACGTAGCTAAAGGAGTACGTGGCAGCAGTGCCGTCGATCACCGAGCCCTGTACCAGCGCCAGCGTCACGTACAAGCCGGCGGCCTGGTCGTAGAACCCGTCCTGACCCGCTTCTGGTGCCACCGCAAGCTGCACAATCAATCCGTCAATGGCGCTCGAGCCCGTGAGCGCGTACGGCGACGTGACATCAAAGGTGAACACCGATCTCTTGCTGGTCGCAGGAAGCGTCACATATACAAGCCACTGCACCCCGTTGAACAAGGTGGCTCTGAACTTGAGCACCGACGGCGGCAACGCCGCCGACGCCTCCTGCGCCAATGTGGCCACGCCCTCCAAGGAGTTAAGCAATGGCGTGGTGTCGCCGTGGTAGATGGCGGTGGCAAACCCCATGCCCTGCACCACGGGGATCTCGACGTAGTCGCGGCCCAATGCGGCCGAGGCTGACAACGCCACCTTCACCGACATGTCCTTGCCCTCAGTGACAATCATGTTGGCACTCGATGTCAACGAGGTGGCGGAGATGATCAATTCGGCGTTGTTTGTCGGATTGAAGTAGTACGAGTCGAACTGCGGGTTGTTGGTGTCTTGCGACCCAAACACACGCTTGGAAGCGTTGGTGTGCTGCACCCCAAAGCCATAGTAGTCCTGCTTTTTCCAGTAAAACCCGTAGGGGTACGTCCAGATCATGTCGGTTTGGTCCCCCAAGAAGAGGTTGGCGTAGAACTTGTTAGTGCCGTAGGGCACGCCTTCGTTGTCGACGCCCACGGGGATCGCGAGCGGGAGGTCCTCGCGCGCGAACACGGCGGGCGGCTCGGACGTCCCAACGGGCACGAAGGCGTCGCCGGTGTAGCCATTGGAGACTGCGTTGCTGATGGGGGTGGTAGGGGCCGAGGAGACGGAGCTCGAACTGGAAGGCTTGGAGCTGGTGAGACTGAGGCTGGTGCTCAGGCTCGAGGAGGAGCTGGAGCCGGAGGCGGAGCCGAAACTCGAGCTGAGACTCGAGCTGGGACCGGAGCTGGGACCGGAGCTGAGAACCGAGCTTGAGCTAAAAGTAGAGCTGGAGCTCAGGCTGAAAGTAGAGCTGGAGCTCAAGCTGCCCGCCGTAGAACTGGGACCTTCACTTCCCGTCGAGTTGAGTGACGCAGACGTCAACGAAGTGCCAGTCAAGGTGGAGCTGGCCGCGGTGGAGCTGGTCGCGGTGGAGATGAGCGCGGATGAGTTCCAGTAGCGGGTTGCACTGGTCGAATTGGATCCTGGCACCGCGTCTGCAGTTGTCTGCACAGATGCTGCCGATGTGCGGGCAGGCGCCGTCGTCTCAGTAGTGTTGGCTGAGGCAGGCGCTCGTGACTGTGCCGCAAGACTGGTGCCGTTCGTGGCAAGGGAGCTCCTTGCGGGGACTGACGAATTGGCACGTGTCGAAACGTTGGCGATGGGACTTGACAACGTGATACCAGAACTCAAGTCGCTGGTGTTGATCGTTATATTGCGTGACAGCGACACCGGCACCTGGGTGATCAAGGGATCGCGCTGGGTCTGGGTGATTGTTTCGATCGATGTCGAGGTCTCGTTCAAAGCCTTTGGCGTCGTGATGGCGGTGTAGAGTGTTATGGTGGTTGTGGGCGCAGACCTGGTGATAGTTGCATTTCGTTCGACGCTCTTGGTGAAGTAGCTTGTGTCGTAGATGGTGGAGCGCGCCTTGGAGGAGGAGGAGGAGGAGAATGGCGGCGCTGCCCTAGACGAGCTCCCCACGACATCGGTTGCCGATGAAGTGGCAGTGTATGCGACATCGGTTGCCGATGAAGTGGCAGTGTATGTTACCTGAGTCGAGAGCGTCAACTGGTGCGGCACGGCAGTGGTTTTGACCGTCTGCACGCACGCGCCTCCCGAGCAGGAGGTGACCGTCTGCGTCGTCTGCGAGAGCGATGTGACGGTGTAGGTGACGTCGGAGGTGACGAGTGAGTGCGACGAGGCGCTCGAAGCTGCGTCCCCGTAGACAAACACTATGGGGATCCCTGTCGCCGCGGGCGCAAACTCATTTTCGGATGCTATGGACCGAAGCTGGTTGTTGAAGCAGTCGGGGGTGATGTAGTTGGTGTGGGTGACAGTGTAGTCTGCAAGCACCTTGCCAGCCATCAATAGGGCTGCAAGCTTGGAGACCATGTTGTCTCTGGTACTTCTTCGGTTGGGTGCAAAAGTCGATACCGCCAAACCCTCCAACCACTCTGCTATATATGTGGGCGCCAGATCCAAGCGCTGGACAGCCAGCACTGGTCCAGCCAGCAGCCGCCAGCAGGCTTTGCCTTTGACGTCTCGGCAAACAAGCTTTAGTCAATGGCCATGTGCATGGCAGTGCTGGTTGGTTTACGACGGTAGCCAGCACAAGGCGCGTCAAAATAGCCTCAACCGAAAAAATAGTCAAAAAATATCCCAATGTGGTCAAACCAGATCTAAGGCTGACGCCGATGACATCAGCGCTCGCGATGCCATCTGATCGTTGAGCATCAACCGTTTAAGCATACGTTAGAGACATCCTTAAAGCACTCACTTGCACCTCAAGGACCGTCGTTAGGTGAAGCCCGCCGTGCCCAATAATCGCGTGCTTTTTTGTGACACACCGTTATCGCGGCTGTGCGGCGCTTATAGGCCGCGAATCCGCCGGAAAAATTCCCGCCAGTTGCCTACCGTCTCCTAATGTCAAGCATTGTTGTCGTTGGCGCTGGCGTCGTTGGGCTCACCACCGCATTGTGCCTCAAACGGGCCTTCCCCAGTGCCAAGGTGTCCATCGTGGCCCAGTTCCTTCCCGGCGACAGCGATATCACCTACACGTCACCGTTTGCAGGCGCCAACTGGCACACCTTCAGCGACGACGACGACCTTGTGCTCCAGGAGTTCGACAAGCCAGGATACTTGAAGTTCTTGGAGCTTGCGAATGAGCCGCGCTCGGGAGTCTGGACCAAAAAGTCGTTTGCCTACTTGAACAAGTCGAGCTTTGACGATCTCGGCCGCGACCGCGCCAAGTTTTTCAAGTGGTACTGCAATTTTGTCCGCGACTTTGAAGAGATTGACCCTAAAGACTTCCCGGCGTCGGACATTGCGCTCGGCTTCCTGTTTACCGGGGTCGTGATCACGGTCCCGATCTACCTCAACTACCTCTTGTCCGAGTGCTTGGCGTGCGGCATCGAGGTGCGCCGCAAGCGGCTTGCCACCATTGCCGAGGCGCGGCGCCTTCACCCCGGCGGCGCCGACTTGGTGGTCAACTGCACCGGTCTCATGGCCACTCGCCTCGGTGGCGTTGTCGACCCTAACCGCAACTACCCCGTTAGGGGCCAGGTGCTCCACGTCAGCAACAATGCCCCATACAAGGTGAGCGTTTCGTTCGACCCGCAGTACCCCGACGAGCTCTTGTACGTAATGCCGCGCAAGGAGGGTGGGTGCATCATCGGCGGCTGCACCTACGCAGACGCCAACCCCAACGTCGACGACAAGCTCACCCAGAGAATCATCACCAGGGCCGTCAAGTACGTGCCCGAGTTGGTCGATCCGCTGTACGCCGACAACCCCTCGCTGATCGATGTGATCAAGGTCAACGTAGGGTTGCGCCCGGCAAGAGAAGGCGGTGCTCGGGTCGAACAGGACCCGAGCCACGAGTGGTTGATCCACAACTACGGGGCTGGCGGCGGTGGCTACCAGGGCAGCTACGGGTTCGCCGAGCGCGTGCTTCAGATTGTGCGGCAAAGGCACCGTAGCAAGATATAAATAGACGTACATTACTCATCTGCACACTGAGTTCATGAGGAACGACATGAGCCGGCGGCCTCCCTCCTTGGCGTACTTCTTTTGGTGCTCCTTATCGGTGTGCTCAGAGATAAAGCCGTTTACCTTGCCCTGTTGCGCGGACAACGGCGTGGGCTTGTCCGAGTATTTCTGAGTCTTGATGCTGACATTGGCGTAGCCCTGCTGCGGGCTGAAGAACTCAGTGTTTTTGGGGGATTCGGGAATCGACATGGCAGTGGGTGTCGACGGCCGGTGCCAGATGGTTGCTTTCCCCCGTGGGGCCATACTGCATGTGGTCCTGATGATTACATAAGCGAGATGAATGAAAACCGCATGAAAAATTGCGGCCAACCAAGGCATCCAGCGGGCGATGAAGTGTTCGCAGATCTTGAGCTTTCAGAGCACGGCGCTGGCGAGCTTGCGGCGGCCGTGGCAGACGTTCAAGGACGGTCAGATCTGGTACGGCCAGATGAAATCGGGCTCCAAGCGGCACGCGTTGACCACCAAGCAGGGCAACAAGAACTTTTACAAGGGCACGCGGTCGTCTGGTATCGGCCGGCTAAACAACCAGGGGGTATACATCATGGACTGGTCCAAGGTGCGCACGTACGTGGTGCCGCCGCGGGTGCCCGAATTGAAGGCGCTCGTGTCGCCACACACGCCGCAAGTTGCGCAGAAGTTTGTCGGGTACACTGACCTGTTCAAGGACCCCGACTACACGTGGGACTCGATCGTCAGCTTTATAGAGAAGGGCGACGGCTACAGCCAGACCAATTTGGAGGAGAACGACTACTTGGAGACCTTCGCCAAGCCCAGCGATGCGGCCGACGCTGCAGGCGCTGTGGGCGCCGCCGGCGCCGTGGGCGCCGTGGGCGCAACTCCTGCTTAACCCAAACCTGTATATAATACACCGTACAAATCAACGACACCCACGTAACGTTTGCGGTAGCAAGATGAACACGCCCGACGTGGACACGCCAACGACGACGCCACTAGGCTCTGCGACGGCGTCCCCCGACGTGATAATGGACGGCCAGGACCCCGCGGGGACACACGCGGAGGGGCGCGCGGAAGACGTGGAGGGGGACGCCGAGGCCGACACGTTGGGAACGGAGGCGGACGCGTTGGAAACGGAGGCGGACGCGGTGGAAGAGGACGAGGCGGGTGCTGTGGAGGATACAGCAGCAGCCTCAGGGCTTGATGGGGACGACGACGACACGCTAACGCTCCCGCTTTCAAAGATCAAAAAGATCTTCAAGATGGACCCCGACTACGTGGCGGCGCTGCAGAGCGCCGTGTACGCCACCGGGTTGGCGACTGAGCTCTTCATCCAGCACATGGTGGAGCAGGCGGCGTCGATGGCACGCATGGGTAAGCGCAAGAAGATCAACTACGTCGACTTCAGCGACGCAGTCAAGGGTCACGAGTCGTTGATGTTTTTGCGCGACACCGTCCCCGAGAAGAAGCGGCTCGACGAGCTCATTGCACAGAAGGTGCTCGATGCGCTGGGGCAGCCGAGCGAGCTCGACCCTACTGCGGCCGCCGCACAGCTGGTGGCAGAGGAGGAGGCAACCCCGCCGCCACCGCCCACGGGCCAACAGATATTTCAGTCCGGTGCTGCCGCCAAAGACGAAGGCAGGCCTTTGAAAAAGGCGGTGATCACCGACTTGATTGCTTCCGGCGACGACATGGCGGAATGAGCCTGTATGTATTATAGAATGCTAGGTGTGCTGCAAGACCCAGAGGATCTGTCTCGTTTGACGGCCCAATGGCACGGGCAGCCTTTCAGTGAGGCCGCACCGCCAGCAAAACGCCGTCATCTCGTAGGCAACTGAGTCTGGAATAGCGCGCTCGTAAGCGCGCAATCCCGTCACGACTAGCGCCACGTAGCTCTCGACCAAGCGCGGCGAGTACGGTGCCGCCACAGCACGGGTGCGCGCGTTGCCCTTGGCGGGCAGAAACACCTGCGAGCGCAGCGACAAGAAGTCCCACATCTCCACAAACTTGCGACCCAAGAATGCGTCGCCGTGGCGCTCGTCTTCCCTGAGGATGACGATGGCAAGCTGCACCGCGGGCTCCGCGAGGCGCACGAGGTCGGGGTCACCGGCGCCAGCATTCGCGGAGAGGTTGGGCGCCCCTGCCACCAATGCCAAGAGCACGGGCCAGTGCCGTGACACGAGCGGAAGCAATACCGCGTAGTTGGTGCTCAACATGGGGTATATCCGTGTCAACGTCTGCAAGATCTGGAGGCGCAACCGCACCGAGGGGTGCGCCAACAACCGGAAGGAGTAGTTGAAGATCTTCTGCAACACGGCGTAGACCGGCTGCGGGATGCGCGAGGGCCACACGGCCTCGGTTTCGGCAGGTGCCTCCTTCTCGTCATCGGAGTCGCTCATTTGCTCGCTGAACGCAACGTCGCGCCTCTCGCGGAAGTACTCCTTGCTGGCGTCGTACCCCTGGTATGGGTCAACAATTTTCTGCGAGTCGTCCACCATGGAGAGGAACTGCGACAACTCAGTCATCCCCCAGGGGTTGTACTTTGACGCGACGCCGCCAACAACCTCAGCCTGCGCATAGTGTTCCTCTATTTGCAGCACGAGCTTGCCAAACACGATGAAGAACCCTTCCACCAAGGGGGAGTAGTGGTGGTAGGTGTCGATCAAGGTGAACATCTCCGAAAGCAAGTCCTGCAACTGGTTGCCCAAGAGGAGAGCCATACCCGAGATGTCGAGCACCACAAGCAAGATGGCAGGCACCGAAGGCGTCAACGCGCTCACCATCGAGAGCTTGAGACTCAAGCTGTTGATAAGATAGTCCAGGTTGTCCATCACCAACGCCTCCAACGACCCGCCGTAGTGGGCCAGTGCCACCGCCTCCAACGCCCGCAATGCGTGCGATTGCACCTTGGGGCTCGACTGCAACGTCACCGCCTCCAAGACAGGGTACAAGTAGTCCACCAAGAAGTCCTGCTGGAACTCCTCAAAGGGCAAGCGGCTCGCCAACACGCCGACAGAGTCTAAGGCGACAGAGTACGCAATCTCGTTAATGCGCACGGTCGAGCTTGTGGCCGCCGGCTCGGGCTCAAGCAACACACTGGCCATATCGTCCATCAAGCGTTGAGACTTGTCCATCACCAAGTAGACGTCCTCGTCCCCTTCCGACTGCGAGTCGACAGCCTCACTCAAGTCCAAAAACTGGTCAGTGTCGAATCCAGGGAGGGCGGGCGTGGCCAGTAGCAACTTGTTGGCGAGCCACAAGTTGACGCTGGCAGCGAGGCGCTGCTCCGCGGCCGACGCTTCGTTGGTGGCGTCTGTGGCTAGCACGCTATGCACGAGTTCACTCGAATCCAGGCCCAAGTACTCAATGAGGTCAAGTATCTGGGCCTCGATCGGGTAGGTATACACGTCGCTAAAGAAGCCAGCGTCTTCACGGCTCTGCTGCCACTGCGACTTGCTGAGCAAGAGCATGTTGGTGGCGTATGTTCCCGCCGAGAGCGGTTGAGTGCGCCTCGTGGTGGCGATCTTGCTGGCATTGATGTGCGGTGGGAGCTCGACGTTGTCGAGCCTATTTGCAGGCGGTGGGTTGGAGCTGCCGTCCTGGTGGCTGCTGTGCCGAGAATTTCGGCTCCCCGATAGTATCGAGAGAATGTCGTTGGTACCCAACTTCTTTGTGGGACTAGTGTTGAGCATGTAGCCACGAACCAACTCGCGTTGCAAGAGGGCGACAAAGTTGCGCTTTAGCTGCAACTCCGCGGCGGCGTCTGCGTGTAGCCGGTGTAGCAAGGCAAAGTGAAACTTGACCGAGACAAAGTAGTAGTGCATGCGGCTAGCATCGACAGACAACATGATGGATGAGAGGCGGTCGGCAACCAAGTTGGATAGCTTGGTGTGGACCACGGCGGACATGGCGCCGGAGTGAGCCGTATTGGCGGCCATGACGTCGGCCAAGTGATGTAGCAAGGAGTTGGTGTCGCTGGGGGTCTTGTGGCCAGAGTTGGCGGCAAACATGGGCAAGATGTCCATGAAGAGCGGGATCAAGTCACGCGAGAGCGACTGGAAGCAGTTGCACACCACCAGGCCCACGAAGGAGACGAGCTCCGCCCCGATTTGGGTCTTTGTCTGCACTTTTAAGCGGTTGACTGACGACGAGCTCAACAAGTCCTTGAAGAAAATGGTCAAGGAGACCTTGAGTTGGGCGGAGGTGGCCCTGAGCCAGGCGCCGCCACGGTGGTCAGACACTGACGATCTGACGCTGGCGGTGTCCGCCACAGGGGTGTGGTCTGCGTTCCAACGGGCGCTGATGTCTTGAAGTGTGGTGGCGGAGGCGTCGGCCACCGGTTCCGTCGCCAACTCCTCATCGTCAAACACTTTGACCACCACGTGGCCCAACACCTTGATGATGTTGACAATCACGGTGTAGTGTAGCCCCCTCGACTGTGTGTAGAAATTGACCAACTTTGACACCGTTCCGGGCAAAACTTGCAGCACCTGCGACAGCGTCATCCTGTCGCGGTAAAGACGATCTAAGCAGGTCAAGCATGCGTTGGCGAGCTCTACTTCCTCGAGCGACGCCGGGTTGGCGGTGGCCATAAACACATCGAGCACCATCGAGATCGTATTGCCCAAAAGCGCCAAACGCTTGAGGGCGTCGGGAGAGTCGGCGCTAAAGAAGTCTGCCGCAAGACTCAGCAGAATCAGATCGAGACAGCTCACCCCGACACGCCTCATCTCTAGCGCTATTACCGGGTCGGCAACGTCTTTGAGAGTGTTGGTGCGGCCACCCATCAAGAATAGCACCAAGGGATGGAGCTGCCCCAAGAGCTCATCATTGGGTGCAAACGACCACACGTACTCGAGCAAAAACGACAAGATCGAAAGAATGTATCGCGTGCACGAGTCGTTGAGCAGGGGCTTCTGAAGGAGGTGCGACAACGGGAAGAAGATGTAGTCCGCGAGCGTGGTGGCCAAGCGATAGCGCTCTTGGTGTCGCTGGTGATGGCTTCGTAACGTCTGGTCAATCGCCGATAACGCATTGCGGAGCGCTACCGAGTCGGGGTCAAAGACACCGTTGGGCATGAGCGCTAGCGCAGAGAGCTTGACACAATGGGGCTTCACTTCGGCAAAGAGCAGCAGCGAAAGCCGCCGCGTCTCAGCGTCGACCGACATGTGTGCTGCCAAATCATTGCAGGTCGCAGCCAGATGTGAAGCACTATGCACGTGACGCGAGGCTTCGAGGGGTTACCCGCGTCTGCTGGCGCGATGAAAAGCACAAGTCGAAAAAATTTTTAGCTCAACAGTCCTCCTTTCTTCAGCACAAACAACAAGTATGTCTGAATCCCGACACACCAAGTGTGTTGCCTCTGTCTTGCACCACCCTACGACTACTTCGAGCACACTCGACTGGTAGATGGGGTGGATTGGTTCCACCAATAAAACACCGCAAAAGAATCCCTCGGTCTCGGAGACTGTGAACAAGCGTCTGCACCGAAAACCTTTCGGTGGCTGCTTGTTGAGAGCCCTTTGAGACCGACTGATACCTCTTGCCTGTTTGACGGGTCTTCCGAATCTGGCTGCGCCAGACACTCAGAACGACTCTTTTTATTGCGGACCAATCACGCCGTACTAACTGTGTAGAATGACCAGAACATCTGTTTTAGCCGACGCCTTGAACGCCATCAACAACGCCGAGAAGACCGGTAAGCGTCAAGTTTTGATCAGACCTTCCTCCAAGGTGATCATCAAGTTTTTGACTGTTATGCAAAAGCATGGTATGTATTTGCTACGAGCGGCCCGCGCTCGAGCGCTCCTGCAGACGCCCACCGAATTGATGCCCACCGTGTCCTCTCTGTTTCTAATTTTCCCCCGAATTGATAACTGGATGGCTTGATCGGTGCTCAGTCCCTTTCTGTCTTTTAAGTATTCGGCAAAGCAAAGCTCAAGGAAATGCTTCTTACACGGTTTTGAAATCAGAAATGACCATTTTCTCTAACCGTTTACTTTTCCTCAACACCAACGCGGATGGAGATTGATTTTTCGGGATGGCTGTCGCGGGTGCTGCTCGCACTCGACCTCAATACTAACTTCCACAGGCTACATTGGCGAATTCGAGTACATTGATGACCACAGATCGGGCAAGATTGTCGTTCAGTTGAACGGTAGATTGAACAAGTGCGGTGTGATCTCTCCCAGATTCAACGTCAAGATTGGCGACATTGAGAGATGGACCGACAACTTGTTGCCGGCCAGACAGTTTGGTTACGTCATCTTGACCACCTCGGCCGGAATCATGGATCACGAGGAGGCTAGAAGAAAGCACGTTTCTGGTAAGATTTTGGGGTTCGTCTACTAGGGTATATAGGAATAGAGGAACGGTATAGCAACGTCGGTGTAGTGCAGATCGGCGAATGAAGTTGAAGGGCCACCAGGCATTGTGCCGGGCTCTGAGGCTAATTTTTCGCGGAGGGTCGCGTTTGAGGATGCGCCGCCAGAGCCGTAAACGCGAGACGGCAGATGAAGGTGCTGGAACCGCTCAGATTCGCCGGCTCAACGCTATCGTGGACGCTTCGCGCCGGATGTCTTGCCCACTTGGTGCACGAATACGTCTATGAGTTCACGGAGACGCGCGGCGAGTCGATGCTACCGACGCTTCAGTCACAGAGCGACTACGTTCACGCGCTCAAAAAATACCGACTAGGACGCAATGTGGACATCGGTGACTGCATTGTGGCCATCAAGCCCAGCGACCCTGAGCACAGGGTGTGCAAGAGAATAACCGGGATGCCCGGCGACGTCATCTTGGTTGATCCGAGCTCGTCGTCGCCGTTGACTAACTCCGCGGCCGAGTGTGCGGCTCATGACGGGTTCAACAAATTCATACGCGTCCCCGACGGCCACGTGTGGGTGACTGGGGACAACTTGTGCCACTCCTTGGACTCGCGATCGTACTCGGTTCTTCCTATGGCGTTGATAAAGGGCAAGATCGTGGCGGCGAACTCGATGAACCGCGGCCTCCGCGACCCGGACACGGGCAAATTTTGGTTTTGGAATTTGAGATGGATCGGGAATACCTACAAGGATGAGGCGTAGCTGATAGCGCTACAAGGGGGGGTGCCCTATTATCTATTTTCTGAGTTTCCTGTTTGTGGCCAAATGGCGAAGGGTCCTGGAGCCAAAGTAGATAGTTGGCCCGCTGAGAACCGCCGAATAGAACAACGTCGTGAAGATGGATGACCCCAAGTAGTACAACACAAACGTGGTCTCGTACCCCACAATGCACGCCAAGAAGGCAAAATCGCACGCGAGCTGCCCGGCGCTAAGACTCGAGACGTGGCTGAGAAGGTTGACCCCAATGACGCTGACCCAGGCCACGAGCAATCCGAGCGAGAGGAACATCACCCCAAAGATGAACAATATGGGGATAACGGGTTCGACAGTAGCCGGATCCTGCTTGAACACGTGGTGGATCTCCGGCTGGATGCCAATGCGCTCAGAGGCACGATGCGGCGTGGTGCTCTTGAGCTCGGCACTGGGTTGGATCTCAGCAAGCAGCTGGAACAAGCTGGCGTCTTGTCTGGCACTCTCGGCATCCGCCAAGATCAACTTCACGAAAAGATGATCCTCTACTTTGAGCGCATTAGGCAAAGACGCCACTGGGATCGACAAGGACACGCGGTTCGACGCCGGAGACACCGCCGGCACCACCAGGTGTTGTAAGCCCTTGCCGTTGCCGATAGTCACCACGGACTGGTGTGGCTTTGTCACAAGCTCGTCTATCTTGACCGAGATCTCAAGCGTGTCGCGCGGACCGATCGCCAATGGTCTCACCACTTGAGCGTTGAACTCGCCAAGGGTGATTGTCTCGTCTCCAACCTTGATGGTGCCCTCTACTATGCGATAGGCAATCACACAGGCGCATTGAAGAGCAAGGATTAAGCCGCCAAACTTCATATTCGCACTTGAGGAGGAAAGATAGAGGTATCGAGAGGTGGCCCTGAGGGTTATGTGTTCTAAAGTCTAGCACTGTAGATGCAGGATTTGGCGCCGTCGATTTTTTCGCAGCTGGGCTGTATCGAGTCTATAGATTATTCGCAACGGGCAGTCCGATGAATTCAATAGGGGCCGGGGTGCTGTTAGACTGCCGTCTTTGGCTATCGAGCTGCCGATGCATTGCCGAAATGAAAATCATTGCTGAGGAGCTGAAAATTACGAAAAGGATGAGCAATGGTGTCAACAACACCGCTATTTGTTAGTCTAAATCAAAATGTCAGTAGCCGCTGGTTGCAATTTTACTTACTCAACAAAATGAACCCCAAGAATACAACTGCACTTAAGATGCCAAAGGCAACAGAGGGAATACCAATCATAATTGCAAGAGGCGATAAGAATATCAAAACCTGATTGTTAGCACAAGTCGGTTATCTCAAAAGAAGAAACTCACTGCAATGGTAGACCCTAAACTGGGATTGGGGTTGCTGCACTCGTCTGGCAGGCTTGGTCTTCTCCTTGATCGGGTGATGCTTTTCAAAGACTTCGACTTTTGGTAGCTTGTTCCAGCAAAACTGTAAGGTTAGCGAATGATCTATGATGCCCAAAGTGTATACTAACCTCAAAATAGCGCCGCGCAATATTAGATTATCCCAACTAACTGCCCAGTTGTAAAGCTTGTACGATAGGTACCCGAATCGATGGGAGACTGTTTGTCGAAAGGAAGCTTGTAATTTTTTGAACCTCGCAAGATATAACCCTTTGCGTTGTAAAGTGAGGCTACGATACTCTTTATTCATTATGTGGCAGCTGATTGTGGTTTTCTAAATTGGCTGCGAACTGATACTATTTAACACAAATTAAACACAGACAGAACATCGATCTCAATTAACCTGTTCAGCGACGACATTTACGTCAGCCTTCTTGATTGAGTCAATGTCGTCTTTGTAGAGCTCTTTGGGGTCCATGGAAGCAGCGGCAGTGCCGTCACCCAACTGGCTAATATCGTATCCGTGCTCTTGCAAGTACTTGAGGAAAAGGTAGTCCTCCTCATACATGCCTCCTTGCGAGATGGAGGGACAGCAAAAAATAACCAAGAAGGTGGAAACCATGCAAAGTGCAGAAGAAATGTACAACGGCACCTGCATTCCCAAGTCAGGACTGATCTTGTCGTACTTTTTGACGATGACAGGGAAAACCCACGTACCGACAAATGCACCAATCTTTCCAACTGCCGCGGCAATACCGTAGTATTGACCGCGGATCGGGGCAGCCGATGTCTTTGAAGCCAACACCCCGACATTGTTTCCAGGCCCAAACTCACCAAGAGCGGTGAAGATGCCGAAAACAACGGTAAAACCAGCGATATGCTTCTTCAACGATCCGTAGCACGCCGACATGGCAAACCCGATTATTCCTTGCAAACCAACACCAACAGCAAAGGTCAATCTGGGTCCAAAGTAGTCAGAGGCCCAGCCACCCAAGATCGCACCTGGCATGTAAAAGAGATTGAACACAACGTTCCAGCCAAACGATTTGTACATGTCGTTGCCCGGAATGATGGCATCGAAAATCCAACTCGAAAAGATCCCAAACGAGTACACCGAAAAGTCGTAAATGAACCACAAGATGGCGACGACGGCCAATCTGTACCAGTAGTACTTGAAGATCAAGAGGTAAGGGACCTTTGTGGTCTTGTTAATTCTGGTTTTGGAGAAGCTGTTGCTTTCGGTCAATTTCAATCTCAACCAGAATAAGATCAACGGTGGGAACACCCCCAAGGCCAAGGTCAACCTCCAAACTGCAGTCAAGTGTCGAGGAGAGAAGATCCACAAGAGAACCAACGGAACGAAAGCTGAAACGACAAAGCCCCAGTCAATCATCGTGTTAGTGAACCAACAAAAGTATCTGTTTCTGTGACCCTTGGACAAGGAGTTGGAAAATTCTGCGGCAATGACCAAAGCGGTGGGATACTCTGAGCCAATGGCGAAACCCAAAAAGAATCTAAAAGCGGTAATGGCTGCAAGCATCCCAGGGACACTGCCATGGGCACCCCAAGTTGCAACAGCACAGAGCAACGTGAAGATGATCAACAATATGTTTGAGGTTAACATTCCGCTCTTGCGTGAAATGTGGTCCGATATGTATCCAAAGGTCAATTGACCCACGACGATTCCGACAAAGGCGATGGATGGAACATTTGAGATGGCGTGCGACTCCTTATACTGCTTGGGATATAAAGTACTCAAGCACGTGTTTACGGTTCCAATAGAGTTATTCACATAGCCATCAGAGAAGAGACCAGCACCTGAGCAGAAAGTGGGCCACAAGTTTTTGATTGTAACCTTCTTCTCCTTGTCGTCCTCATCGTAAAACGCATTTGCCTCATCTTCGAATTCAGATTTTCTATGAGGGAGCTCCTGGGCAATTCTGCCAGGCCAACCAAAGAAAAAGTCTCCAATGGACTTGGGAAGATCGCGTGAAGCCATTGGATCTGATATCAAAGTAAAGCTTACTCTCGGACACCTGAGAAAGCCAGATTCATCCTTTTATACATGAATTCAGTCGAGGTAAAGGTCGCTTTCATGGATTATTAATTTCAGGTGATGATAAACGTGTACAAGGCGGCTAGCTTTTGGTGAAGCGACTTTTCAGAAGCATGCAACCCATGCAAATGCACACCTTTTTTTTTTTTTTTTTTTCACCTGTCAAGATTGACAGGACCTGCACCACTGCCGTCTCAGACCCTACAAGCTTTGGAACACTACACAAGTACGCATCGAGGATTTTACTGCATCCTATTGACGCCAGTGATCATAGCCCTATCATCTTAAAAGTCAACCTTGATAGAAGCGTGGCCAGCGTTTCGCCCGAATTGAAGCGGTTTGACAACCCCGACACGGCAGTGGACATTATTTGACGTGCGGCATGCGTCTTCCTGTATTGAGTCGTAAATCGGAGTTTATTATGCCAATTATGAAATCGCTTTGCCCGCATTTAAGCTGACGTACGTGCTAATTTGACCAAGGGTTGTATTGGGCACTCGTGTATCTATTGAGCCGTGCTCCAAATACTTGTGGATCTTTAATTGCAACCCGCCAGGCTCGCCGCATCGTTGCGTGATGAATTTGATACTGAAATCGCGTGGCATATCTCGATCAAGGAGTGCACCAAGTCACATGAGCGACAATAAGGATGTCACACCTGAAGCTACCAAGCCGCGGGGTGGATAACCCATACATCAAGTCTCAGGGAATATTTACTCGCATACCGTAAGTAACTCAAAACAACCTCGGAAGTTGTCTTTTGTTCATGAGCATGTTGCTCAACTCATCTTCCGCTTCCACCACGACTGCACCCATGCCCCCAATCAAATGACCCAAGTTATGGCAGTGTATCATCCATATACCAGGATTGTCAGCCACGAATCTTATGACAGAATGTCCATCAGCCGGGATGTATGTCACATCAAACAAAGGAGGATTCTTTTGAAGACCGTCGTAGCCATCGGCCACAGCATCGGCTAAAGACACATACTTGAAATTTTCAGAGTCGCTGTGGCTCGCCAAGTAAAATAAATGGCCATGTAGGTGCACTGGATGGCCCATGGAGTTGCTATTGTTGATGATGATGTCGATAACATCACCAAGCGCAATGTTATCGCGCAAAGCCCATTCGCCAAACTCATTGTTCAACGTGTCGATCAAGGGACCCTCGTGTTCAAACGTCATGGGAAGTAGCAAGCCCCCGTCAAACATACTAAAAGTCACCATGCCGGTTCGATTGAGATATAGTTGAAACGTGTGATCTGCAGCTACGTTGTGCAAGTTGTACTTGGCCGAGACTTCATAGGGGATGGTGTCCCTCGGCCAAACAGTTGTCAATGCCGTGTTCATCAATCTGCCATCGAGGTCCTGATAAATCTCAGCGTCCTCTGTAACTGAATCCTCACGATTGATCAAATACCCCACACCTTCAACAAACTGTGGCGAAAGTGCGGCTGCAAACCGAATCTTGAATTTACCGGATCTAGCTTTAACCACAATAGAAAATCTTGAGCCAACTGGCATCATGAGCTGGTGGGCTGGCTTAGGCTCCACAAACACACCGTCAATAGCAACTAACCATAGTATATGGCCATCGATTGAAAACGTCTTGGTAAACTGACCCCCAGCATTTAGCACATTGAAGTAATGCCAGGATGCATTTGCCTTGAGCACATACTGTGGGGATGTGGTGGGATTGCAATACTTGTAGTGACCGGGCATCTCTAAGGCATCAATGTCGGTGGCATTGGCGTATCCATTTTCCATTCTCATGCACCCCCACTTGTCAAATATTGACTCTCTGATGAGTTGTGGAGCCAGATGCTTTCTTTGAAGTCTCTGGATCGTCGTTTCGTTGAGACAATTGACTCGTCCCTTGCCATTGATCAAAATGCTCTGTATGCAAAGCGGATCAATGCCAAAATCGTACATTCTTGCCATTATGACATCCATGTTCCATTTGAAAGAATCGTCACCAATCAAACTAATGGGCGAGCGTTCCAACTCTCGAATCATATCCAAGTCATTTGTGTTGTTAGTTATCATATGATAGGGACGCGCACGATGTGCACTGGCGACAAAGTTCATAGGGCCATATACGCCATCAGTCAGATACCCTCGATGGTGTGCGTGATACCAGGTGAACCCGTACTGGTTTTTGACCTGAAACTCGTACGTGAAGTAGTGGCCCGGGTGAATAGGTGGCTGGGTGATCCCCGAGACGCCATCTGACCATGGTGTTCCCCGCTGCAAGATCCCATGAAAATGAATCGACATCGTTACCGGAGACATGTTGTGCACTATGACTCTGATCCAATCACCTTCGTCTCCCTCGATGCAGGGGCCCGGAGAATGGCCATTGATGTGAAACCCACTCTTGTAGACCCCGTCTGGACTGACGAAGCTCTGGGTAATGTTGAGGGTGTATTCTTTGAACGAGGCGCCACTGGGGCGGGTCTCGAATGCTCCCACCGAGATTCTTGAAGTCAAAACGCCGTGCCACAACATAGCAGACACTAGCCAGTTGAAGTTAGCCATTTCCACAACTGAATGGGGTGTCAGTTTCCTCACAGATCCAGATCACATTTTATAGCGTGTATTAGTATGATGGCATGTTGCAATTTGCACAGGGCAACTTTTGCAGCCAAACGAATTAGTTGAGATAATCACGATCGGCTGCAGCACGTATTGGTAAGTCATAGTGAGTGCGAGCGCCCGAGATGTCTTTGGGGTGGCGCTGGCACGTCGGACGCCCATCCATAGAGAACCATTCTGGGAATTTATCCTCGATGACGCAGCTCCCGGTGTACCCTGATTATATGCGACTCGCCGCTGCAGGCGCGGCGCAGTGCATGAGGCGGAAAAAGGCGAGCGCGTCAAAAGTTTTTTCGGTTTACTTACCAATTTTTCACGCTGGGATACGCAGCGGCCTCCAGCACCATGCAATTTTTGACCAGCAGAACGATCTTGTACTTGCGGGTGTGCTTCCTCGCCTTGATCACCTTCTACTGCATCAAAGATGCGTCGATGCTTATCAACTCGGGGTTTGTGGTGTTGCTAGGCCAGGCGATGCAGTTGCCGACGATCCAACTCGAAGACATGGAGGACCCCATCTTTGGGCTCGTGGCGTTGGCGTTTGGCTCATTGACTCTTGCCGAGGTGGTGCCACTCTTTTCAGACAACATAGACTACTTCGAGAGCATCGTGCCTGCGCGCTTGTTTGTGTACTTCATGTTGGGCGGGTTCTCGTACGTGGGGTCGTACGACTTGGTGTGCAACAACGTGGTGTTTGTGTATTGCTTTTTCGAGATTTGGTTCAACTTTTTGATCTTTAGCAACTTGCGCGACGAGCGCTACAAGCGCGTCAAGGGCTTGCTCATCGAGGCGCAGAGTAAAGGCGAGGTTGACCTCGAGGGCTTGAACCAGACCCAGATCGAGGTGGTGATGGCCGAGTTGCTCAAGCGCTCCAAGGACGAATGATTACTCCGCCATAAACTTGGTCACCACCCACTGTAGACACTCCTCCACGTCGTAGATCTCGCTCTCCTGCAGCTCGAGCACCTTGGTGCCCTGCGCCAAGTCAGACGAGTCGTACCGGGTGATGCTGATGAACACAATCAAGTTGCAAAACGTTTCGGTGGCGCTCAACCGAAGCGCAATATGCATGACGCGGCCGGCGGCGTTGCGGAGCCGCACCGCAAACTCTGAGAGCGGCGACTTGGTCAGCTTCTCAAAGATGTCCTGCACCCGCACCGTGTCCTTGACGGCAAGCAACTGGCTGTATTTCTTGGGCTCGATCTCGGCATCGTACCCGGCCACCACGCGGTCCAAGATGTATCTGACGTTCTGGAAGTTGATCTCGTGGCGCAAGTACCCCAAGAGCGGCCGCAAGATCAACGGATGGCTGTTGTGCAACTTCCACTTGGTGCGCGCCGTGGGCACCCCCTGGCGGAGCCCCAAGTTGTAGCGGTAGAAGCAGCATAGCATCAACTTGAGGAACACGAGGATGCGTTGCGCCTTGTCGTTGTTGAGCGACGACTCGCGGTTGATGTTCTGGTACATGAGCTCGTCGTCGTTCTCGTCGTACACCATCGCCTCGATCTCGATGATGTTGTTGTGCACCTCGATGATGATCTTGTTGGAGATGATTGACACGTTGTAGTTGATGAGGGTCTTGGCCTCGCGCGTGAGCTGATAAAACAAGTCCTCCTCAAAGAGAAAGTAGCGCGTGCGGTCGATCTCGTCCACTACGTTGCCGGCCGGCCTAACGCTGTCGGCCCTGAACTGCAGCTGGCCCGTGAGCATGTAGTCGTCGTCGATCTTGCTCAACACCTTGACGCGGATGTACTTGCACCCCTTGTCGGCGGCCTTGACCCCGGCAGCGCTCTCCAACACCGGGAGCAACGCTACGCCGTCGGACGTGCGCTTCAACACCGCCATCCCCTTGTCGTGGTAGCTCGAGCCGGAGTCGCCATACCCGTACTTGACGCCGATGGCGCGGTGGCCCGTGGTTGGGTCCCGCGTCTTGTAAAGCACCTCGCCGCTGGCCAACACGCCATAGACGTCCTGCCAATACAGCCGCTCCCGCAGAACCTGCTGGCGTAGCCGCAGACTGGCGCCGCGGAAGCTGGCGGTCGCCTTGGTCAACGCGTCCACCTTGAGCCCGCGGCCGATGGCGGCGGTGCGGCCGGCGTCGTGCGCCGCCGCCACCTCGATGCGGTCGCTGTTGAGCGCGCCCAAGGGCACCGTTTTGGCGAGGTGCGGCGAGATGGTGTTGCGGGCGACGTTGGGCTTGACCGCCGAGATGAGCAACGACACAAAGTCTAGCGACAACGACGTTTCGTTGAGGGCGCTGCCCAAGTGGCGCGTGAGCGCCTGTTTTTGCGCCTGGAACTGCTCGAGGGTGTTTTCAGGCGCGCTGCCCGCGTCGCTCTCTTGCGCGGCGGGCTCGTCATCCCCATTCTCAATCTCCTTGAGGAGCGACGCCTCGGTGATCTGGAGAAAGGAGCCTCTCTCGTGGAGTATTCGCGGTATGAGCTCGCTCACCGAGAGGTTGTCCCTGGGGTTAGCGCAAGCAAAAAGAAGTGGGTGGTGGTACATACTCGTCCCGCACAAAGGGGTCCTTGTGGGCGTCCCCGTAGAGCTCGTGGCCCAAGCCGAGGTGGATCCTGCCGCTCATGCGGTGGTAACTTAGGGGGGTGCGTTTTCGTGGCCACGCGCGTGAGGCGCGCGCGGCTGCGCGCCGCCAACGCCCTAAGGGCCGCGCTTGGGCACGCTAGACGCGCCAGGATTGATCACCGCTACACTCTTACTAAACCTCTAATCCATAAAGTCGTCCAAGTCGCCCTCCTCGATCGCCTTGATCAAGTCAAACTCCTCGTCCTTGCTCTCCAACACATTCTTGGTGTCGCCCTTATCACTCTCCAGCGGGTACCGCATGCCCTTGACGCTGTCGCTGTGCAACAGCAAGCAGAAGCGGATTCTCTGATTGAAGTCCTGCTGCGGCAACTTGGTGGAGTAGATGTCCAACAACTCGTTGCTCTGCATGTACCCGTGCTCGTGGTTGATGGTGGCCTCGATGACGCCGTCGCGGATGGCCTTGCTGACGATGTACTCCGTCAGCTCCTCCGAGTCCAAGTGGAGCTTGATGCAGATGTCCTTCAAGCTAATCTTGGAGTACAGGAGCAGGATGATGCGGATCCCGGTCTTTATGACGTTTTGACGCAACCGCAAGATCAACGTGTAGTTGTCATCGTGCTCAAACTGCAGCTCGTACCGCTTCAACACCTCACTAAAGAGCTTCAAGTCACCCAACTTGACCGCCCGCGTCACCTCGAAGTACGGCTGATAACTCGCCTCGTCCTCGGACTTGAACGTCTTCAACTCGGGGATGTCACCCATCAACAACTCAATCACAATGCTCAACTTGGTCGCCGTCTTGACAAAGCCGTGTGCCAACGTGGTTTGAGGGCACTTGCGGATCGAGGTGATGCAGCATTCGTGCGCAGTGGAGTAGTCCAACTGGATGGCGTTGATCTTGGCCACGTAGTAGTAGTAGCGCGCAACGAGCGCGTTGCCGGCGGTGTGCTCGGGGAACGCCGTCTTCTCCACCAAGTTGGCCGCCTGGGCAATGTCGTGTGTCAACAAGTAGTTGCGTAACAACAACGTGATCACCAGCGCCGTGGTCTCGTCGTCGTGGCGCAACGTCGCCGTGCGCAACGCCGCGAGCAACGCGGGCCGCACCGCCAAGAGGTCCCCCCGCAACTCCCTGGTGCGCGCCACGTAGAACCAGATCTTGGCGCCAATCAAGTCGAGTGATCGCTTGTTGTAGGAGGACACCGCGCGCACCACGTGGTCATTAAACGAGTCAAGCTGCTCCAACCGCCCGAGGTCGAGGAGCGTCACCTGCACGAGCAAGTGGATGTAGAGGTCAACCTCAGGGAGCACCTCGTCGACGGTGGCGTCGACGTCCATGTCGTCGGCAGCGGCCTCAGCTGGGGCCTCGCCAACCACCGCAGCGAGATGCTCTGCACCGCCAGGGTATGCGCGGCGCACCACGGTGGCCAACACCGCCAACGGCGCCGCCTCCTTGGCCAATCTGCGCCGCAACGCACCAAGCTCGCGGAACACCTTAGATACGTACCGGTTGTCGTAGTTGGCAGACGCCTTGCCGAGAAGCACAAACGACTGCTCAATCTCGCGCACGATGTCTTGGGACGTGGTCATGTTGCTTGTGTGCTGGGCGTTGTCGATTATTTGCCTGCTTTTTGGTGCCGCCACTGGGGTCACGTGATCACCACTAGGCGGGCGGTGAAGTGCCAAATGGGCTAGGCCGTGACGGGGCCTATGTAAGGAGCCAGGGGCAACCATGAACTGGTGCCTGCTTCAGCTGCCTCCCACTGTGCCGTGTCGATTGTTCCGCTGTCGCCATTTTAGCCCGCGGCGTTAAGGTGTGCTTATTAATTTGTGGCACTATAAAAATCGCTCGATCTGCCCCCCCCACACCCGAGGTTGTGCGTCTCCCCATCATGTCATTAAACCCTTACGTCCTCCCCAAGGCTCTTCCTCGCACCCCCGAATTGGTGCCCGTGGCGTTCTTGAACTTAAAGGTCAAGAATGCCACCCCCATTTTGCAAAACAACACCTACTCCCATGCGGTCAACTATGTCGAGATCGACACCGGCGCCGTCACCACCGTGCCCAACAAATTGAACTTGGAGTTGGACATTGTAGACATCACCGGGATCGACCACATCACCGCCAACACTGCCGCCGGCGTCAATGTGCTTGACTGTAACCTCTACGGCAAGACCGCCAACGGCCTGGGCGTGTTTATCAAGTACCCCGGCCGCGTCAAGGCCACCGACAAAGTCAACCAGTTGCTCACGGGGCAGGCCAGCCACTCCGAGTTTGAGGACGAGTACGTCACCAACAACCCGGTCTTCACCTTGGCCGAGGGCATTGAGGACAAGTACAAGTGGACCGTCCGCGAAAACATCCTCGGCAAGGGCCGCTTCGTGCGCGACAACGAGGACAAGTTGTACGTCCAGTACTACCTCTACGTTTTGAATTAGAATGAATTACATACACTGTAGCGCTAGCAGCACAGGCCCGACTGGCTCGAGGTCAACAGCTGCCCGCTCAAGTTGACGTTGGACTTGCCGGTGTTCCCCGCGTTGCTGGTGGTGGCGTTGTTGGTCATCTGCGCCTTGATCTGGCGCGCCATGGTAAAGAACGCCTGCTCAACGTTGGTGGAGGACAACGCCGACGTCTCCAAAAACGGAATGTCCAACGCGTCGGCAAACTCCTTGGCGGCGGTGTACTCCACCACCTTCTTGTCGGACAAGTCCGCCTTGTTGCCCACCAACAATTTCATGACGCCACCGGTGGCGTAGCGGTCAATTTCCTGCAACCACTGCTTGACGTTGTTGAACGACTCTTGGTCGGTCACATCGTAGACAATGATGATGCCGTGGGCGCCGCGGTAGTAAGACGACGTGATGGTGCGGAACCGCTCCTGCCCAGCAGTGTCCCAGATCTGCAACTTGATCGTCTTGCCGTCCAACTCGATCGTTCTGATCTTGAAGTCGACGCCAATGGTGGAGATGTAGTCCTGCGTGTACGTGTCGTCGGCAAAACGCAACAACAAACACGACTTGCCGACGCCAGAGTCGCCGATCAACAACAATTTGAAGAGGTAGTCGTACTCGCTGTTCATGATGGGAAGTGGACGGAGCAAGGGGCGGGGCGCTGTCAATTTGACTTGACTTTCGCACAAAGCGAGCGCACGGAAAAATAAAAATAAAAAAAATACAATAAAAGCCGTGGCGAGTACGACACCAGAGGAGTCTGATATATCTAGTCGCGCTTACTCAGGGTGGTCTTTTTGGCGATCTGCACCATCTTGCAGAACCAAAACACATTCAACACGTCCAACACCGCGTTCAATGATAACACCATCACCGACCAGAACGGGTGCACCTGGTGGCGGATGCGGTACATGTCCCACGCCAAGAGGCCCACTGCGTAGAAGCCCCAGAGGATGCGCACGCTAAAAAATACCGCCATCAACAACAACCCATTGACAATGACAAACTTGTCGCTGAAGGTGCCCTTGGGGAGCTTCGAGGCGAACCAGTTCATGTTGACAAAGGGCGTGCTCAACTCGAACAACAAGAATGATGGGATCCACGGGATGAGGAACGGCAAGAATGACGTGCCAAACACGTACAATGCCGCCACGCCGTGGAGCAAGAAGCCGGCGCCAAAGAGGCGGTAGTACTTGGCACACACGTAGGTGTCCCACATGAAGTAGCCCGTCGAGATGCCCAGCACGAGTCCGCCGTAGGGGTAATACCCCAAGATCGAGTGGTGCGGATCCGCTGCGCGGTTGATGATGTATGGGTGGTTCCAGCAGGGCACGATGGCCAAGATGGAGATGATGCACTGTACCTGCGACACCACGTGGATGTCAAAGTTGATGCGCGTCTTAAGCGGGAGCCCCGTGTACTTGGTGCCTAATAGCGCGCTGCTGACGCGCGGCGACAACCATTGCACCGCGTTATAGAAGAGAAAGGACGCTGCGATCTCGTGCCAGTGCGCCTCGAAAAAGTTGGCCGGCTCAGCGGGGAACGGGCGCAACTTGAGAAACACATCCTGCTCGAAGACGGGGAAGTGCGAGGCCATGCTGGAGGTAGCTTTTATGTGCCACAAACAAATCGGGCGAGCTGAGCAAAGAAAGGTGCGCTTCGCGGGTGGGATGGGGCCTTCTGTTTCCGGCAATATGTTGGGCAGTGGGGAAACGGTCCGGGACCATGTGCAGGAGGGTCCGAACAGCGCGGTGCTGCCGAGCTGGGGCGGTAGCGGCAGTAGCGGTAGCGGCAGCGGCAGTGGCGACAGGCAGCGGTAGTGGCAGCAGTAGCGGCAGCGGCGGCGGCAGTGGCAGCCATTGCGGCTGCTGCGTCGTCCCGGGCGCAATTCCTCGTGGGCGTTGGCCGCGCGCCACATGTCGTCTCACTGAGATAAGCGTTGCAGCGGTGGGCCGCTGCCGCCGCCGCTGCCGCTACCGCTGCCACTGCCGCTGCCTGTCGCCACTGCCGCTGCCGCGGCAATCTGCGAATCCCAGATTGGTGGTTTACTTGGGGGTGGGGGGTTGAGGCCCTGGAAAGCACCAATCCGACACTGTGGCCCGCGTTATCACATGACGATTGGCGCTCCGCCGCGCCCAGCGCAAATTTCAAATTTTCGCGCAACGTGGCGGCCACTCTCTTCAACACTCCCCCATGTCCTTCCCCCTCGTCTGCTTAGGAAACCCGCTTCTCGACCTCCAGGTGGAGGTCGACGCCGACTACTTGAAGAAATACGACCTCAAGGACAACGACGCCATTCTCGTCGAGGACAAGCACCTCCCCATCTTCGACGAGATCATCAACAAGCCCAACTTGGTTAAGATTGCCGGCGGTGCGGCGCAGAACACCGCCAGGGGCGCGCAGTACATCTTGCCGCCGAAGTCAGTGGTGTACTTTGGGTCTGTTGGCGCCGACGTTTACGCCGACAAGTTGCACGAGGCCAACGAGGCGTACGGGTTGACCACCAAGTACCAGGTGCAGAAGGACATCGCCACTGGCAAGTGCGCTGCCTTAATCAGCGGCCAACACCGCTCGCTCGTGACCGACCTTGCCGCGGCCAACCACTTCATGGTTGAGCACCTCGAGCTTCCAGAGCACTGGCAGTTGGTGGAGGGCGCCAAGTACTTCTACATTGGCGGCTTCCACTTGACAGTGTCGCCGCCAGCAATCTTGAAGTTGGGCAAGCACGCTGCCGAGACCAACAAGGTTTTTGCTTTGAACTTGCTGGCGCCGTTCATCCCGCAGTTCTTCAAGGACCCCTTGGACGCGGCCATGCCCTACGTGGACTTCTTGATTGCCAACGAGACCGAGGCCGCCGCCTACGCCGAGTCGCACGGCTTGGCGGGCAGCGACATTGTTGCCATCGCCAAGCACGTGGCCCAGTTGCCCAAGGCCAACACCGCTAGACCGCGCGTCGTGGTGTTCACCCAGGGCGTCGACCCCACCGTGGTGGTGCTGTACGACTTTGGCACCAAGCAAATCACCACCAACGAGTACCCTGTCAGAGCGTTGGCCCTGGACAAGGTCAAGGACACCAACGGAGCCGGCGACGCCTTTGCTGCCGGGTTCATCGCCGGGCTTGTTCAGGAGAAGTCGATTCCCGATGCCGTCGACGTTGGCCAGTGGGCCGCTGCGTTGTCGATCCAGGAGGTTGGGCCTTCGTTCCCTTTCCCTAAGCAGACCTATGCGTAGGCTGTATTCTTCATTTCAACAATATAGACGGAGCTGGGGCTCCATAATGCACATTCAACCTGTGAGCACGAGTAAGCGGAGGGAGAAGCGGAGCGAGCAAGCGGAGCGAGAAGCGAAGTGAGCAAGCGGAGCGAGAAGCGGAGGGAGAAGCGAAGTGAGCAAGCGGAGCGAGAAAGCGAAGTGAGCGAAGCGTAGTGCTCGTGAGAGTTTAGCTAGTGCTCAATGAGAGTTCAGCTAGTGCTCAGTAAAAGTTTAGCTGCACAGTGAGACTTCAACGAAGTAGTCTCAGTGAGAGTCAACTCAATGAGCCTTGCGGCTGATTGAATGAGCCTTGCGGCTGATTGAATGAGCCTGGCGGCTGATTAAATGAGCCTGGCGGCTGATTGAGTTTAACCGTGAGCGATCTTCGTGGGGCATCGCGCGACGGCATCGCGTGGCTAAGAAAAAAGAACGCGGCTACGCAGCGCTATCGCTAATGGCAGTGCTGAGGGACCACTACTACCGGCTCGCATCGGAGGTGCCGCGCGAACGCATCGAGGCAGCCACCGCGTTGCTCTCGGAGCTCCAGGCGGCGCTGGCGCGCGACGAGTGGGACTACGCGTTGGACCGCTTGGTCAAGGGCTTAACCTCGACGCGCCAAAGCGCCAAGATCGGTTTCCTGATGGCCTTGATCGAGGTGGTGGCCACGTTGGTACGCGACGGAGAGATGGACGCGCAGCTGTACCTCGCCAAGTTGGCAGCGTTGACCGCGGTGAAGGCCTCCATGAAGGGCAAGGAGGAGCGCGCGGTGTTGTTTGGGCGCTTGTTTGGGCTCCAGGCACTCATGAATTCGGGCGTGATGGCGGAGGCGCCCGTGGCCGCATCGAAGGAGGTGGTGCGGCTCTTGGTGGAGCTCGCCACCCTCAAGCCGTGGTTGCGCGAGCCCGCCATGTTTCTGCTCTACACGTTTGTGCACAAGGCCTCCAACGAGGTGGGTGTGTGGGCGTTGCAGCAGGTGAGCGATGCCGGGCTCAGCATCACGCCCGAGGGATTGTCGATTTACCTTGCAGTGCCCCACCGCGGCCCGGACTGGAAGGGCGACCCGCTCGCCAAGGGCAACTTGGTGCTCTTGGCCAAGGTGTTGAAGGAAGCAGAAGTGGTGCAGGAGGACGACGCACCCAAGCCCAAGCAGAAAAGCAGCTGGAACCCTCGCGTGCACTACGTGTGGGACCTCCTCATTGCCGAGATGACTAAGGCGGGTGAGGAGCCGCCGCCAAAGCGCAAAAAGCACGCGGCGAAGCGCGACGACGCCCCCGGCCGCATTGGCCTCGGCGAGTTCTGGAAAGTCGTCGTTGACGAGTCGCTCTTTGCGGAGCGAGCGTCGCACGAACGCAAGTTTTGGGGGTTTGAAGTGTTTGGCAAGTTCTTGCGGGCAGTTCCCAGCGCCGAGTTGGGGTGCTTGTTCACGCCAAACTTTATGCGCTGCTTGATCAACCAGTGCCTGCAGCTGAGCCGCTTCTTGCACAAGGCGCTGGTTCGGGCGTTGCAGGCCATCGTGGCGGTGGCGCAGGGGCCGCTGGCGCCGGTGGTGTTGCTGTGTCTCACCAGCGAGGCCCACGGCGGGTGCTGGAACTTCGACATGGTAACTAAGACGCGCACTGTGGATGAAGTGTTGAGCGGGTGCGATCCGAGCGTATTGCCCCAAATGGTGCGCGTCTTGATCAGCCGCTTTGAGCAGGCACAGTCGACACAGTCAATAGCGTCGCCAGAGGCTGCAAAGCTCCCCCACGACAATGTGCAAAAGTGGTGCCTCGACAAGCTCTTGTTGCTAGTCCGCAGCCACAAGCTGGCACTCGAGGGCTCGCAGTGGCTCGAGGATATCTTGAAGCTCTTGATCGCCACCGCCTTCTTTGCGCCGGTCTCGGGCAACATCCGCACCTTGGCGCAGGAGCGCTTGAACTCAATACTATCGGATGTGATCAGCTTTCGCACCGCCAAGGGCGAGCCGTGGCCCTTGTTTTGTATCAGCCACATTGCCGAATTGGAGAGCACGCGCGCGTTGGTGACGCTGCTCGACGACAGCCTTGTTGCCAGCAGAGACACGGTGCTTCTGACGCTCAAGTCGATCCGCAGGGCACTCAAAAAGCCCGACGCGGCTGCGGAGCAGCTCTACTGCTTCCAGTTGTTGTTCTCGATGGTGTTGATTCAGATCTACATGGCCGACGAGGAGGCGGCGTCGGTGCTAGAAGAGCTCACCTTGTGCTACAACGATATCGGCAAGGGCAAGGGACTGGACGACGTGGACTCGGCCCAGGTGCTCACCGAAATCATCTTGTCGTTTGTGGCGCGCAAGTCCACCTTGTTGAAAAAGCTCGCCATGATCATCTGGGAGAACTTTTTGTGCTCTGCCACCGAGGGCAAGGCGAGGTTAAACGAGAACTGCTTGCAGTCGTTGTACGATGTGTTGGAGGCTCGGGAGAACAAGGCGGGCTTGGAGAAGGTGTTTGAGGGGGAGGCCGAGTATGAGGAGGTGGATGAGGGGGAGGAGGAGAAGGAAGAAGAAGAGGAAGAAGAAGAGGAAGAAGAGGAAGAAGAAGAAGAGGAAGAAGAGGAAGAAGAGGACGAAGAGGAAGAGCTCGAGGCAGACAAGACGGCCTCCCTTCGGTTGGCGGAGGCATTGGGCGTCGCTTCGGGCGAGGTAAAGTTCGACGACATGTCGGATGACGACGCGTACGATTCCGACTCGATGGACGACGACCAGATGATGCAGATTGACGACCAGCTCTCCAAGATTTTCCTGGAGCGCAGAGAAGCGCTTGCGTCCGTCACCAGTGGCAGCAAGCGCAAATCGGAGGTGCTTGAGGCCAAGGAGCAGATGGTTTTCTTCAAGAACCGCATTCTAGAGTTGCTCGAGCTCTTCAACAAGCGTCAGCCCAACTCGTACTTGAACTTGACCATGATCAGACCCCTTGTCGTGCTCATTGGGTTGACCTTGGACAAAAACGTTGCGTCCAAGGCTCACAAATTATTGAAGACCAAAGTGGGCAAGACCAGGTTGGCCAAGGGCGAGGCTAGGCAAGAGGAGATGCTACAGTTGATCGAGTGGCTCCACGCGGTAGCAAGCGGCGCGTCTGCAAGCCAGGCACAGTCTCAGGCGTGCAACCACGCCAGCATCATCGTGGCTAAGAACTTGGTTGCCGACAGCGACACCCACTTGGGCGCCGTCATCGACATCTACGCCAAGTCGATGAAGACCTGGGCCACAAACAGCAAGAGCAAGATCCAGGCGTCGATGTTTTTCGACTTTGTCAATTGGCTAAACGCCAAGCGGGACAGGTAGCTTCCACTGCAGCCGTACCTTATTGTACGGTGCGCATCGCGGTGCGCGTAGTTTTGTGCACAACCAATGAAATTCGGTTTTGGGCCGCGAACCAAAATTATTCGGTTCAACCACCTGTAGCCACATCTCCATACAATGTCTGCCTACAAACAAGCTGGAATCTCATTGAACAAGGCCATGTCCATTGCGGCGAGAGCGGTCAGATCCGCCTTGAAGCCCGAGTACAAGACTGTCGCCGACAGAAGAGGCTTTTCCGAGGTGAGAGCCATCAAGATCGAAAACGGCGTCCAGCAGGAGTCCCAACTCTTGGGCAAATAAGCTAGAGAACGAATACACACAGTTACAACCACGAGGCCTCAAGCAGGCCCATCCGGTCATTCGTAGGATGTCTATCATTAAATAATCAGAGCGGCTATGTACAGGTACACACTCTCAGCTCAAGGTGTCCGGAGAAGGGCCCTTCGCCTCGGCGACGGCAGCCTTGGTTTCGCGCTCGATCTCGTCACTGATCTGGCGGATGAGCTCAGCCCTTATGTCATATGGCAAGTCGTCGATGAGCGAGCGCACCTTGTGCAACTCGTCTTCCGGGGTGTTTTCGTCGACCGGCTCCTCGGCCTCCTCGCCGTCCTGCTTGGCGGGGGTGGGCTTGGCGGTCGAGTCAAGGAGCTTCGAGAGCTCCGACTCCGGGTTGCTGTACAACTCCACAAACCGGCCGTACTCGAGCACCTTGCCGCGCTTGCCCAACACCACCACGTTCTCGGACTTCAGAATGGTGGACAAGCGGTGCGCAATGGAGATGATGGTCATTTTGCCCTGCGAGGTCAACTGGCGAAGGGTGTCGTTGATGAGACTCTCCAGGCGCGAGTCCAACGCCGACGTGGCCTCGTCTAAGATGAGAATCGAGGGCCGTTTGATCAACGCCCGCGCAATGGCCACTCTTTGCTTCTGCCCGCCCGAGAGCGACGCGCCGCGCGCACCAATGATGGTGTCGTACCCGTCGGGGAAGTTCATGATGAAGCCGTGGCAGTTGGCCTGCTGCGCCGCCTGCACAATGTCGCGCATGGTGAGGTGGCTGATCTGCTGCGGTGTCAACCCGTACACAATGTTCTCCAAAATGCTGCCCGAGAGCAACACCGGCTCCTGCTGCACCACGCCAATAACCTTGCGGCGCAACTCGCGCACCTGGATGTCGGCGATATCCTGCCCGCCAATGAGGATCTTGCCCCCTTGCACGTTGTACTGTCTCAACAACAACAGCGCCACGGTCGACTTGCCGGCGCCCAGGGGCGCCACAATGCACGTTGAGGACGCCGCGGGGATCTTGAAGGAGCACTCGTCAAACACCTTCAAGTTGGGCCGCGTCGGATAGCTGAAAGTGACGTTGTTGAAGATGATGTCGTTGCCCAAATGGGATGTGATCTTCTTGCCCTTGACGGCGTTGACGTCATTGCGGTAGTCGATGAGATCGAACAACTTGACACCGGCACCGGACCCCTTCATCAACTCCATGTAGGTGGTAGTTAGCGAGTACAACGCCAGATTGAAAAACTCCGAGTACATCGTGAACGCCACCACGTCGCCGGTGGTCATCTGACCCTGGAGGATCAAGTAGACCCCCAAGGCAATACACGACAAGTAGCCAGTGTGGTACAACCCGTAGATCGAGACCGAGTAGTTCGACTGCGCAAGCGCTTCCGTCTTGGCCACGTTGACCACGTTGCGCAACTCAGTCAGATACTTGGCCAACTCCTTCTGCTCGCCGGTGAACGCCTGGATAAGCTTAACCAGGCTCAAGGTCTCCTCGGCGGCCTTGGTGAGCCCGGCGGAGGCGTTTTGGAGCTTGGTCGAGAGCCCGCGGATCTTCTCCCCGTACCACACCAGACCAAACGTGATTGGCGGCAGAATGCAGAGCATGACGCCAAAGAGCAACGGGTTGATTGAGAACATCATGTAACTCGAGATGATGCCAAAGAGCACATTCTTCAAGCCGTCGGGCAAGTTGCTGGTAATGGAGCGCAGCACCACGTACGCGTCGCTCAGCAAGCGCAGAATTAAGTCGCCCACCTTGTGCTTGTCCTCGTCATAAAACTTGGCGTCGTGTCTCACCAACTGCTTCATGGCGCGGAGCCGAAGGCGTGCCACGAGCCGCTCGCCCAACACTTTCAACACCCAAATGCGCGCCCAAAAGCACACTGCCAGCACGCACATAAACGGCACCATCACCGCAAACACATTCTGCGCCTTGTAGCCCCAGATGAGCAAGTTGCCCTCGTCGTCTTTGAGGTTCTGGTTGATGGCATCGATACTCGACCCCACAAGCTTGACCGACGCGGTGGGGTAGAGCACTGCACATAGAATGAAGGCCAATGCGTATAGAAAGAGCCGCAAGTCGGGGCGGCCTAGCTTGATGATGCGCCCGATGGTGCGCATGTTCTCTCTGAAGGACTTCTTTTGCTGAAACTCCTTTTGCTTCTCTTCCTCCATCATTTCGTCCTTCTTGATGCGCGATATGCCCAAGTGCTGCTTGATCAGAGTGTTCAAAAACGCCTCCGAGCATTCCCTGGTGAGTCTGCGGGCAGCGAGCTGCGCAGTAGCACCGTCCCCCGCGGACAGCGTTGCAGTGCCGTCGCCCGCAGGCGACGGGGCCTGCGACCGCGGCATCGTGACGCAAAAGTGTCTCCCGCCGTGCACTAACCCCCACCGAGGGCGCCACGCTAGAGACGGCCTCGACGCGCCGCCTAGATCAGTCCTTAGGACCGCCGGCATTTGCCGTCTGAGGATCAGAAGCAACATGCTGCGATGCGTTCTTGTGGCTGGTTTGAGTTTGGCCGCAGTTGGTCGCAGCCATGACTCTCCGAGGCCTCTAATCGACAAGATTGAGGAGGACACGACCCAACACACCTACACTCGACACTCATACATTGTGCATTACTAGACCGCCCTTTCGGCATAACTCTGGATCATTCCGGCCTCGCTCTCGTCGTACTCTCTCACCTCAACATCCTCGCCCTGCACAAAGGTGTTGGCCTGCACCAATTGCTTGCGGGGCAACTTTTTCTTGATGACCGCATCCCTGAACTGGGCAAAATAGTCGCTGACGTTGGTCTTGGACAAGTAGTACTTCTCGCCATTAGCAAAGTCGGCGGTGCACTTGTAGATCTGAATATTGTGCAAGAATTCGCCCAACAATTCGGCAGCCTTGCCAAACTTGGCCTCGTCAAAGGTCAATTGCAAATCCTCGTAATTGGCGGCGTCACCCTCCACCAATGTGCAAGCGCCCGACTCCAAAAGCGTCTGGAAGATGCCGAAGCGGCCCTGCATGTGCGCCTGCCCCCATTTCCGTGACTGTGGGTCCCAGAACTCCAACGCAATGAGCCCGGCACGGCACATCAACACGGTGGCGATCAAAACAATGTCGTCCTGCTGCTGCTTGTCCTTGATGTCAAAGATGGGCAACACCTCGCCAGGGTGCTTCAAAATGAGGTATAACGCCACCAACTCGGCCCTACACTCTTCAAACGATCCCGAAATTGACCCAAACAACGAGCCCCACGTCTCGGTCAGTTTGTAGTAGGTTTTGATTTCTGGGTGGGCCTCGCGGTCAAAATTGAATACGCCCTCGGAGACTTCTTGCAAGAGTTTGCCTGTACCGTGCCCAAGCAACTCATGCAACCCAACCTGCACTTCAAACGCCTCATCGCGGTACTTTTTGAACTTGTCGCCCAAGCTCTTCTCGATAAAGGTCACCACCTCCTCCTTTCTAGGGTTTTTGGGGTTGGCCAACATAACGTTGCCGAGAGATACATTCTTGAAGCCATAGTTGAGCCGGACGTCGTCGTAATTGGGGATGTTGATGCCCGCGGGCAACCCTGATGTGGCAAACGACAACACTTCCAACGAAGTAAAGTCAGGTGGCGTGAACTTATCCTTCTCGTACAAGGCGTCCCAGGGCAAGTAGGGGATCAACGTTTCCGCCGCCGCAACCAACCGCCCAAATTTGGCGGTCTGCTCCTGGTTTACCATGGCCACCATGCCCTCCCATTCGCCCCTTACCCCTGCAGGCTCGCGATACGTTTCGATAAAGCCAATATTGGACTCAACCAAGGGATTCAAGTCCTTGACCCATGCAATCTGCGACGCCTTGTGGGCGTTCATCGAGCCGGTCTCGAACGCCTCAATGTACTTGGTGAGCAATTCGTGCTGGGTGTCATTGGCTACATACTTGGTAGCCTCTTGCAAATGCATGACGATGTGAGCAAATTCCTTGCTGTGGTCGCCAAATTGAAACGCAATCGAGATGCCGTTCTCCAGTATCGCATCTGGGTAGTAACCGGTGGTGTTGGTGGTGTTAGCGCTGGCCACGAGCACGACAAACTCGGTGGACAGCCTCTTGGTGATGCGCGTGTTCTCGGGCATCACACCGTGCGCCGCCAACGCAGCATTGACGGTGTCGACCTCGGCCTTAGTGATGTCAAGGGAGTCCGGGTAGTAGTTGGAAAGGTGGCCTTTCTCGGGCCACCCGAGCAATTGGGCACGTGACACATCAAAGATGGCGGACCGCACTTGTTTGTAGAGAACGGTGCACTGGGCGCTGCCGACGCTCTCAATAACCTGGTCAAACTCCTCCACCGACAAGGCCGGGATGAACTTCTTGTCGCCAAAGGACTTGTAGTTACCCAAGTTGGAAAGAAAGGCCGAGGCGTACTCCAAGTACTTGGTTACCACTTGCGCAGTCAATTGCGGGGTGCGGTCGGCAAGCGCCGCCACGTAGGCATCGTTGGTGGCGGGGGACCCCAAGTGGCTGTAAATGGCGAGGATCAAGTCGTAAATCGTTTCGCTCTCGGGCGAGATCGACCGCAAGATGGCTCGGGTGCCGAAAAAGGACGCCCGGCTGAGATGGTGGGCGTAGAGTTTCTCTTTCAGGGACGGGAGCTGCTCAAAGTGCTTTTTGGCCGTCAACAAGGCAATGGGGGCCTCGGCATCGGCAAAGAAGGAGCTGGCAGACATGGTGTGGCTGCGTAAGGGGAGTGGAGCGGACGCAAACTATTTATGCGTTTGCCACGGCTCTTTTTGCCACGGCGCGCGCGAATTTTGGTGCCGAATTGTGGAGAGGCTCGGTGGCGCGCGGCCGTAATCGGAGCCAGGTCCACCGTGAAGACGCTTGGTGAGGATATCACTTGATCGCGCCGCCATATAAACGAGGTGACATAGAGGTGGGGTCGATGAGGCAGAGGTCGACGAGAGAAGGACGGATCCGAAAGGAATGCGGTGAGTCTGACGGAGTGGATGACGAGTAAATGATAACCAGGGCGATTGACATAGGGTCTGTCTGCCACGCCGAAGCGACTGTGACAACTACTAAAGCCTCTCATCAACGGGGAGATATAGAAGTATGCCCTGTGGCACTAGTCGCACTGGATGGTGTGCCTCTGGCTGGAACCCCCCTGATCAATTCCTGCATATATCTGACGGCTTCAGATTGTTTATGGTCGCACTTTCTCGATGCATCACCACATGATATGGCGAGACGAGAGGTTGCTGAAAAGGAGCTAGCTGCAGAGCCAGACACGGCGGAAACCACCGCCGCTAATGAGTCCTACGATGAGGACGAGGATGATGACTACAATCCCGACGCCAAGCCTGCGCCTGGGGCCGAGGCAGAGGAGGACGATGACGACAAAAATGAGCCCACGCCCGACTTCTCAGCAATTGAGAGCGGCACCGAGCGCTTGGTGATGACCAGACGCCAGCGCCAGCAGCACGATATGGGCGCTGCAGACCGGCACAGCGGGCTTGTGCCTGCCAGTGGGCACTTGGATGTCGATGACATATTCGAGGAGATGAAGAGTCAGAGCACCCACGGACAGGTGAGCCGGCCGCTGTGGGTGCCGCCAAAGGAAGAAGATGCAGCCGCCGCTACCCCCGCCGCTGCTGCCACCGCCGCCACCGCTGCCGCCCCGGCGGACACCCCCGACATGATCACCATCTCCTCCTCTTACACCTTCGCGGGCAAGGTCATCACCGAGACAAAGCAGGTGGAGGCCAACTCGGCCGAGGCCAGGGCATACCTCAACTCCACAGGCAACCTCGCCGCGCTGCAGGCAGTGCCGACCGGGGGTAAGCGCTCGTTTGTGCCCGTGGTGCGGCAGGTGGACGGCGAGCACGTTGAGCTCCGCATCAAGCTCAAGCGACCGTCGTTGATAGACAAGTTCCTCGCAGTGCAGGGCAACAAGCTGCAGAAGCTCTCCACCTTGGAGAAGTCGCGATTGGACTGGGCCAGCTTTGTTGACAAGCGCATGCTCCAGGATGACTTGAAGTTGCACAACAAGGCAGGGTACTTGGACAAGCAGGAGTTCTTGAACCGCGTCGAGCTGAAGCGCGACGCGCAGTACAAGGCAGCGCAGGAGGCGGACCGCAAGCAGCGCCTAGACAAGTAGACCCGGGGTGCCATCCTGCATGTATTCTCCCTTACACAAAGGGTTTGAAAAGTTTTTGATATTTAGCGAAAAACAAACGCCATCTGCCCCTCGCGCCCAAGCCCAGCCATCGGAAGCAACATGTCTACCAACACCAACTTGAAGCGCAAGAATGAGGAGCTAGACCCGGAGGACCAGCTCAACAAGCGCGTGGCGTTGGACAGCGAGCAGGTGGGGGCCGTCGAGCGTCAGCAGGAGGGCGACCAGACGGCGCCGCCCGTCAATGGGGAGCGCGAGGAGGTGCCCACCTACGATACAGAAGACCCCGAAGACGAGGCAAACGGTGCCGCGGAGATCGCCGAGTCCGCAGAGCCCACGGAGCCCGAGCCTGAAGAGCCCAAGGAGCCCACGCCGACGTCTGCGAGCGCGGAGCCTCGCGACGACGCTGCCCTTGACGCCGAGAGGGTGTTGGAGAACATATCTGCCGCTGCGGCAGCCACTGCCGCGGCGCCTGCTGCGCCTGCTGCGCCTGCTGCGCCTGCCGTGCCTGCCGCAGACGCCTACGCCCCGTACGAGCCCGCGTACGAGCCCAGCGTGTACGATTCCGAGGACGGCTCCAAGCCGATCTCCAACCACCGCGAGAAGGAGAGCGACCCCACGTACGTGATGTTTCGTATGTACTGCCCCGTCAAAGAGGCGTCGGCGGTGGTGGGCAAGCGCGGCGAGAAAATTAACCACATCCGCGACAAGGCCAACGTGCGCATCAACGTGAGCGACAACTTGAAGAACATACCCGAGCGCATCATCCTGGTGCGGGGCCCCGCCGAGAATGTGGCGCGCGCGTTTGGCTTGATCGCGCGCACCATCTTGGAGGAGCCCGAGGACGAGCCGGCGTCGATGATGAGCAAGTCGTACGAGTTGAAGGTGCTTGTGCCGCATCCCATGGTGGGCTACATCATCGGCAAGCAGGGGTCCAAGTTCCGGGAGATCGAGGAGTGCCTGGCGGCCAAGTTGAAGGCGGCGGAGCAGCCGTTACCCTTTTCGACCGACCGCATCTTGCTGGTGACGGGCGTCGGCGACGCTATCCACATCGCGATGTACTACATCGCGCAGGTGACGATTGAGCACAAGGACTGCTTGAAGAAGAACAAGGTTGTGTTTTACAACCCCGCCAACTACAACCAGGCGCTCGGTGGCAACGTGGCGGGCGTCGGGTTGCCGCCGCAACATCAGCATCCACAGCATCCACAGCCGCCGCAGCCGCAGTACCCGCAGATGGCGCCGCTGCTACAACAGTATCCCGCCGCCATGCCGCCAATGGGCGGCCCCATGCATATGCCCTACATGCCCTACCAGCAGCAGCCGCCGCAGGGCAAGCAGCCGTATAATTTCCAGATGATGTTTCAGCCCGCGGTGCAGCCGCAGCAGTATGGCTCGCCGGTGCCCAACCCGGCGACACAGGTAGGCGGCGCCATGGGCGCGGCGCCGCCGCCCTACACCGATGAGCACGGCAACACCATTGTCGGCGACGTGATAACGAGCGCGCCGGTGCCGGTGGGGTCCAACCCCGACAAGTACAATCAGGACATCTTCGTCGCTAACGAAAACATTGGCCTGGTGATCGGCAAGGGCGGCAACAACATCAAGCAGATCCGCTTGAACAGCGGGTGTCTGTACGTCAAGATCGAGCCTGACCAGCGCCAGCTGCTCATGCTTGGTGGCGGCAGAGGCTTGACGAGCATCCGGAAGTTGACCTTGACCGGGTCGCTCCAGGCCATCAACACCGCCATTTACTTGATCAACCAGAGGATCGCCATCGACAAGGAGCGCAACTCCCACTAACGCCTAGATGTCTGTATTTTAATCTATTGTAACGGGCCCACGCCCAAACTGGTCAACAACATGGTGAAGCCGCTGAGGAGGCCCTCCCCCAACACGAGCCCGCTGCTGAAGATGATCATGTGGATGCGACTGTCAGGCGCGGTGGTCTTGACGTGGATCCACCAGTACGCGAGCGCGCCGCCAACGAAGCGTGCCAAGGTGAAGTTCGGGGTGTTGTAGATGCCAATCCCCACCGCCACGCCGTTGGGCAAGTACACCAAGTAGCGCCAAAACCGCAGCAGCTTGGGCACGGTATTCTTGAGCAACAGAATGAGGCCAAACACCACGCCAAACACGAGCAGGAACTCAAACGCCCTCGGAGGGAGACCCTCTCCGGTAACGAGGCGGGCGCAGTCGACCCAGATGATGGCGGTGGGGATACGGTAGGTCTGGCTGGGGATTTCGTACACCAGGTTGTACACCTTGTACATGGTGCTGCTCAAGAGCACCAGCCACAAGGTGCCTATCACCTGCGCCACAAACTGCGCCCGCGGCGACGCGCCAAGCAAGTGGCCGGTCTTGAGGTCTTGCATGAGGTCCCCCGCCTGCTGTGCCCCGGCCTCGGCGATGCCGCCGGCGATCAAGTTGATCAAGACGCGCAGCGGGTGCAGCCGCGGGATCACCACGGCAAAGATCAACTGCAGGAGCTTGCCGATGCCGCTCACCGGGTTGAGGTCAGTCTCCCCGAGCGCCCGCACCCCGAGGATCAGAAAGAGCAACGCCAACGCAATGGCGGTGGCGGTGGCGTAGTGCGGCACGAGCGCGCCAAACACCACCCGCACCGCCGCCATGCACACTAGCGACAGCACCACGAGGCCGCCAACGGTGACCTTGTTGCTGACCAAGTGGCGGCGCGGCACGTCGGGCTGCGCCGGCGCCGGCGGCTTGGGGAGGAGCGGCAAGTAGCGCGAGGGGGCGCGCACGCGGCGGTAGCCGTCGCGCGCCGACCGCGCCACCACCACCAAAAACAGCACGAGCGAGTCGCTGATCATGACGCTCAAGCTGATCCACAAGATCCACCCTTGCGCCCCGTGGATCCAGTCGTCGATGGGGCCCGTGGCCCACCGCTGGTGCTCAGCCAAGGGCGCCAACACCCCCCAGCCGAGGACGGCGCCGAATAGCATGTAGCTGACGGTGGGGAGGCCCATGATGATGCCCTGGCCGATGTAGGCCGGCGACGGCTGGAAGTTCCACTTGTGCCTGAGCGACACGCCGCGGCCAAAGAGCGGGATGTTCTGCAAAAAGGGGAAGAAGAAGGACGCAACGGTGTAGGTGGCGGAGACGGCAAAGGTAAGCACCAAGTTGTGGATGTTGGCGCGGTACTCGGGGGAGGAGGCCGCGGGGGCAGTGGGGCGTGGCCCGACGATCGGCAGCGTCTTTGGCGCTGCCGCGTCGCCCGACGCTGCCTCGAGCATCGCCGGCAGCACTGGCGGCTGCGTCTTCTCGTCGAGCACCTCCGTGCCGTGAAGCACCAGTATCAAGGTCGCGGTAGCGCTGCCCGACGGAAACGGGAGCTTCTCCTCGACAACCACCTGCCGCCGCAACGGAATCGCAAAAAACACCCCAAACATCGCCAAGCCAAGCGACCACACTAAGAGATCGGGGAGACTGAACACGAGCTTGCGGCCCAACCCGCTCTCGTCCTCGGTGACAAACTTCTCGATCGCCGGCACTATGCCGATCAAGCCGTACGCCAAGGGCCCGGTCCCGACTGCCACCGCCACGCTCTGGATGTAGACGTTCTCGACGTCGGTGAAGTCCTTGGCGAAGGGGCTCAATTTGAACGCCGCAAACCCCAAGAGCGCCGACGGGAGCAGCATCATCGACACCCAGCCCGTCTGGAGGCCAAACTGGAAGTTGGACACGAGCACGATCGAGCCGATCGCGAGGCCCGCTAGCGTTGCGCGGAGGGTTATCTGTGGGAGGTCGAGCTTGGCGCGCCAGCCGGGGGGCCGAGGGAGCGACGGATCGCTAGGCTGCCGAGCGCTCGCGGGCGACGGATTGCTCGCGGGCTCAGACCCGCTGGGCTCGTGCCCGCTAGAGACGCGCGCGTGCCAGGGGGTAACCTCTGGTTGAGGCATGGGGATGTGCGGATGGAAACTGCGAGTGCTGGGGCGGGCGCGGCAACGTGAGGCACAATGGGGCGCGGCTGGACTTCGCTATCCGGCGCCATTACTAATTGGCCTGATAAGAATCGCAATGACGCCGTGTGTGCAGGATTGCGATGGTGTGGCGCGAGTCAAACCAAGTGTATATCCCGGTACATACGCCGGAGGCAGAGAGAAAGGGGGAGAGGTGGTGCGTTCCGAATGGGGTCGGCGGGAGCCACCTAGGCGGGAGCCCCTGGCGCCGGTAGCCGACCGCTTGGGAAAACACTGCCGCATCTGTGAATGTGCACAGTCTGGCCGGTCGCCACGCCCCGATCTGTAGGCCACTGTGGCTGTGTAGAGATCGCCGGCTGGCTGTAGTCCACGCCGGTGGAGATCGCCGGCTGGCGCTGTAGGCCACGCCGGTGGAGATCGCCGGCTGGCTGTAGTCCACGCCGGTGGAGATCGCCGGCTGGCTCTGTAGGCCACGGTAGCCGGTGGAGATCGGCGGCTGACGCTGGGGCTACTCCTCCCCCATCAACAAGTACTTCAAAATATCGCTCAAGGTGATGACGCTCAACAACTTCTGCTCGTCGTCCACCACAAACAACCGGTGTAGCCTCGACTTGCGGACGGTGTCCATGATGGTGCTGAGGCGGTCGTTCATGGTGCAGGTGTGGACGCCCTCAAAGTCCTCGGGGCGCCGCAACAACGCCTCGCCGACGCTCAAGTCCAAGTCGGTGTACATGCCGCCCTTGACGAGCGCCAACACGTCAACCGCCTCATACACGTTGACCAAGCGGCGCAGCTCGTCGACAATGGGGATCGACAGCACCAGCTTGTGGGTCAACAAGTGGATCACCTCGATCACGGGCGTCGTCATAGTGCAGGTGGAGATCTCCTTGGGGTTGCCGAGCCCCTGCAAGTCGCGGATTGGCTTGAGAAGCATCTTGGTCTCCTTGCAGTTGAGCGCCACAAACTTGAGGATGCGGTACTGCGTCAACACCAGCACCACGATCTCGCGGTGCGTCTTCTCGTCCTCGTCGATGAGCGGCACGCGGCGCGCCTTGGAGTTGAGCATCTTGACGCACGCCTCGTAGAGCAGCTTGAACGGGTGGATCGACGCGGTCTCGATCGGGGTGACGCCGATGGCGCGCTCGATGTCGCGCAACCCGTCCAACGTGAGCAGGTCGACCAAGTCGAAGCGCTCGGGGAACTGGAAGTAGTACTGGATCACGTTGATGAAGTCCAGCAGCGTCAACAACCCGGCAAACCGCAGCGTCTTGTTGTTCCAGAGCGGCGCCAGCACGATGTTGTTCTGCAAGAGGATGTTCAACAGTCGCTTCACGAGCAACAGCGTGTCGAGCACAATCAACCGGTAACTCACGGGGAGCACGTCGTACAGCGTCTTGCTCTGGAGGAAGAGGCGGATCGCCTTGACGCCGATGCGCTGGTCGTGCTCGATCTGCTCCGCAGAGAGGCTCTCGATGTAGTCGTTGGGCGTGCTGCTGCCAACGTCGGTCATGGTGGAGAAGAGCCTATCGTGGTAATTGCCTATCGCGGTTGTGCGTGGTGAATTTGGCCAGCGCGTGCACGACCGGCCACGCGCGCCCCCACCCGCGCTACCGCCCCGCGCCCCCCACTCGCGCTACCGCCCCGCGCTACCGCCCAGCGCTGCGCAGGCTCACCACGCCACCATTCAGCATCTGCTGCCAGGGTAAACCTCCGTCTGTCTTACATCATTCTGTCCGTATTAGTCTATTAGCGGCCTAGGCCCATTTACCCAACAATGCCATCAATCCAGTGCCCCAGCACATCACAAAGAACGCCAACAACATCTTCTTGAACCCGCCGGGGCCCTTGAATTCGTTCGAGTACAAGAACTCGTGCGCCATCAACTCAACGATACCGGTGTAGAGCAAAATGCCCGCCAGCACCGAGTCAAACACGCCGTTGGTGATCAAGTCGCGTGTCAGCCCCGACGGGTACAGCGTGCGCACCCCCAAGCCAATGGCGATGGCGATCGGCGTGGTCAAGGTGTAGGCGAGCGCCATGACCCAGGGAGTGGCGCGGCGGTTGGCGGGCCAGTTGGTGGTGGCGATCCGCGTGCCCAACCCAAGCCCCTCAAACATCTGGTGGAACACCAACACAATGTACAACGATACAAACTCGTCGCCCGCCACCGCCAACGAAATACCGACAAACACCGAGTGGAACATCACCCCAAACTCCAACACAAATACCCCCATCAACTGGCCGTAGTACTGCTCTCTTTCCTTGATGTTGGTCGGGGTGCCAAGCGCCTCGGGGTCCTGGTGCTCCAGCGCATGCTCAAAGTGCTTGGGGAACTTGTTCTTGGCGGGCTTGGTTGCAACCACATTAGTAGGCGCGTCGGCCTTCTCGTCGTCCTCGTCGTCCTCTGCCGCGGCCTCCTCCTTCTTGTGGGTGTACAAGTCCGAGTTGCCAAAGTGCGAGTGCAGGTGCTCCTCGGGGTCCTCGCTAAAATCGGACCCACCCTGGATCTTGCGGTCGAGGTAGTGGAATGAAATCAACTCGCCGAAAAACAACACAAACAACGCAATCAAGGCAAAGGCAAACGCCATCGGGTAATCCTGCCACACCCCGCTAAGACACTCGTCGGTGAGCGCCTCGTTGGCGGGCTGCAACAAGTGGATGAACCCAGTGGCCACAATGACGCCAGACCCAAAGAACTTGGCGATGAAAAACACCCAGCTGGGCAACCGCACGAAGGAGTACTTGGAGGAGAGGATCGGGAGAAAGGTGCCGATGCCCAGGGTCACAAGAATGACAAACACACTCAGAATGCGGGCGCCCCAGTGATCACCGTCGTACTCGTTGTCGGCATGGCACGTGTCGCGAAGCGCGAGCGAGACTGAATTGACAAATCCGTCGAGCATTGTGGTGGGATACGGTCAAAAATCTAAGCCGAGCCGTACTGCCGCGATGCTTTTATCCTTGCTTCAAAGCCGCCAACCCTGCAACGATAACCAGCGTGGTGCTAAAATTTGTCTCGTCTCGATGCGTAACCACAAGGGTCTTGAAGTTTAGTATGGTGTGCGTTTCTTTTTTTTTTCCGGAGCATCCTATATTTTTTGCCCTTTAGTGCCTGCAATGCAACAGTTGTGCTCGGGTTTGACGCGGCGACTGGCCTGTAAAGGATCGTCGTGGCGCATGCAGCAGAATGCGAGCGGCGTGGAGGGCTCTAAGTTTTTTTATCGCTATTGTTGAGATGCAGTGACCCTGGAGGTTGTGCGGTGATGAGCGCCGTGCGCTCAACGCGTCGATGTACCACACGAAGGGACCGCCAGCTAAACTATGCCGGAGGCGGGCCCATTGACTCCGATGTGGGACCTTCTAGTGAAACCGCCGTGCAAACGTTGGCGAGCCGTTGGCATGTGACCTCTGTTTAGCTAGCCAAATACGAGAATATTGGGCAGTGATGCAGCCGCTTGTAACCATCACTGGCCAAAAGCTGCATCGTGGCGCTGATGCATTGTTGACGGCCTATAGGCGCTCACCCAGCTCGCCTGGTCTAACCTTGATTTCGCTTAAAAATGACGTCAGCCAGCGTGTCTCGTTTGAGGCTGGCCCGTGGCGGTTGTTCGCTGCGTCTGCCTGTCCTGCTGAGCCTGGTGGCATTTGCAGCCATGTGCACGTGCGCATGCAGGCGCCTTTGTGCAGGGCGACAACAACATTAGCGACCACACTGATTTATCCCCATGAGCGAACCGGAGACTGCAACCAACGATGTGGCGGCGGTGGCGCCGCAGGAACCGAGGGAGGAGCACGATTCTGAGTTGAGCAAAGAGGAGCGCCTCGAAGCGGCCCGCAAAAAGTATGAGGAGTTGAAAAAGAAGAAGAAGAAGGGAAAGAAGAAGCCCAAGGCGGAGACGGAGGCAGAGACAGCGCCCGCGTCTGACGCCGCGGAGCCAGGGGAGGTGACCGGCACTGAGGAGGTAAGCACGCCCGAGGCGACCGAGGCGACCGAGGCGACCGAGACGACCGAGGCGACCGAGACGACAAAAGTGGCGCCCGAGGCGCCTCAGGCGCCTCAGGCGCGTGAAGCAGCGGGAGAGGCGACTGAGACGCCCGTGGCCGCAGCCGATCAGGCTTCGGCGCTGCCGGCGACCGAAGCCACGTCTGAGGTGATTGATGCGCTTGAAGCGCCTGAAGCGGCGGAGGAGACCGAGGCGACCAAGACGACGCCCCTGGGGACGCCCTTGGCTGGAGCCGAGCAGGCGTCGGCGCTGCTGGCACCCGCGCCTCAGGCCTCGGCCGACCTCGCCGTCCAACTCGAACTTCTGCAGGCCACCGTCAAGAAGTTGCGCAACGAAAACACCGACTTGAAGCTCGCACGCATGGACTTGCAGGACCGCGTGGCCGAGCTCGAGCAGCTCGTGGCGCGGTTGCAGTCCCCCGCCACGGCGCCTGCCGCCGCGCCCGCCGCCGCCACCCCCGCGGCCACCCCCGTGTTCACCTCTAACGACTACGCCCCTTCAGCCCAGGACGTGACGCACCCCCCCGAGGACTTCCGCGAGCGCTTGATGGTGTGGAAGGGCTGGCAAGTGGATATGACTGCGTGGGGCGCCCCGGCACCCCTCGTGCGCTTGTAGCCTTTATTTCTATATACATTACTTGACGCGGCACAACACCATCCCGGCCAAGTGGCGCTTGGCGGCCTCCTGGATCTCCACCACCTCGTTGGCGTGCTTGACAAAGATGCTCTCAGCCGGCTGCAACGGGCGGATGAAGCGCACCGGCAACCCCGACGCCAACGCCTTCACCTCGGTGGCGGTCAAGTTGACGCGGCGCCCCGGCTTCAGAATCAAGCTGAAGTCGCGGATGACCGACTGGTTGTTGCGGTACTTGAGCCCGAGCCACAACCGCCGCGTCGAGACGTTGTCGGGGGTGATCTCGACAGGCGTCACGTCGGGGCCGGCGGTTGAGCCCTTGTGCACTGACGCGAGAAACCCCTCGCGGTAGAGCCCGAGGGCCACCTGTAAGTGCAACCGCGAGAAGGGCACCAGCGTCGTCGCCACGTTGACCCGCGTGCAGTTGCTGACGTGCGCGGCAAAGTTTGCCAAGTGAACAAGCGACATGTGTGGGCCCACTCGATGAATGAAAAAGAAAATTTCGCTCCAGCCCCGAGCGCGCCCACCAGAGGCTTCATGTTTGCCCGGGTTGGATTGAGAGCCACCCGCCTTGGGGTGCGGCACTATGCCAGCGCACTGCAGAAGGGGCCCAAGTTCCGCTACCTTGTGTACACCTTTATGTTTTCCACCGCCGCCTTGGTATTCGTGTCGCTGAAGGTGGATAAAAAGACCCGGCCGCGCACGCTGTTTCTGGAGCAGGAGTTTGAGGAGCACGAGGCGCAGATGGGGTTGAAGCGGCGCCACAAGGTAGTTGAGGACGCGAGCGTCAAGTTCTACGTGCTCCCCTGCGTCGACGACGGCGCCCTCGAGCGCTTGCGGCGCGCGACGCCGGCGGTGGTGATCGACCCGCGCGAGTGCGAGCAGCGCGTATTGGCCGATCCCAGCGCCAAGTTTCACGCGCTCTTGGAGGAGCTCGCCGCCACGCGCAAGCCGTGGCCCAAGGGCTTGGTGACGGCCTTGGTCAAGGAGCGCGTGCAGCAGGAGATGCGCGACGGCGCACCGCGCGCCTTCTTCATCAAAAACTACCCGCTCAACACCGACGAGGCAATCAAGTTTGAAAACGACGTGGGCGACGTCACGCAGTGCCTCGTGTTCCCCGATGCCATCGAAAGGCAGCAGAGTCCCGAGGCTGAGCGACTCGTGCGCAACGTCGTGGGCTACTTCGACACCGTCGGCAAGCTGCGCACCGTGCGCACGCTGTACGACGAGTTGGACTCCATCTTGGCCGAGGTTGTGCTCGACGACTTGTAAATATAACTACTAGCTCGCTGTAGGCTCGGTGAAGACGTCTTCCGGCACCTTGAACTCGATGCCCGCACCGAGGGCGAACTGGCGGTCGCTGTCCAGGAAGTCGGCGGGGCGTCCTGCCGCGTCGCCGACAAAGAAGCTGCAGTGGAGGTCGACCAGGGCGCCGCCGGCGGCGGCGTAGTCGCAGAGCGCCAGCCACATCCCCGTCTGCGGCTTGCGCATGCGCCGGTGGGCGTCATCGGGGCTTGCCGCCTTTGCTGGGCGTTTCGGCGCCGCCCACACAAGCAAGTCGATCTGCAACGCCTGCTGGATCTGGTTGACGCGCTCGGTGAAGTTTGCGTACAGCTTGGACGACGAGGTTGCGACGACGCCGCCCTGGTTGGTGAACACCGCCACCACGTAGCCGCGGCGCGCGAGTGCGGCGAGAGTCCGCGGCACGTTGGGGTTGAACCACCGCCAATCGGAGGCACTACGGGCAAACTTCAGCCCCGATTTGGTGTGCACCAACGTGCCGTCGAGGTCAAACGCGGCCACCTTGAGCGCCCCCGCCAAGCCTTGGGTGGACGGGGTGTTGGCGATGAGGTGAGTCCCGTGGCGGGTCCAGCGGCGCGCAAAGGCACTGGCCCTGGTCGCCGCCGCCTTCTTGGGCTTGTGCGGCGGCTTGGCCACCTTCAGCACAAGGGCGGCAATGTCCATGGGGCCAAATAATTTCGCGGCGCATTTTTTGCGTTCGCTCATGGACAAGGTCAGCGTCGACCAGTACGGGCGCAAGCAGTGGGACCTCGAGGCATACGCGCGCCAGGCGCGCGAGCCCAAGCCGCGCCCCGATGAGCCCGAGCGCCTCGACCCCTCTCAAGCGTACGTCGACCACCGCGATGCGCTCTTGACCGAGCTGGTGGCGGCGGTGCAGCAGCACACCTTGATCACGTCTGGGGCCATCGGGTTTGCGTGTCCGGTGTGCGGCTACAGCTTCCGCGACGACATGGCGTTGATTGACCATTTGAACTCGCCGCAGCACATTGAGCGTGTGCAGGGCACGTTTGATGGCGAGTTGAACGCGGGGGTGAAGCGGGCGTCGGCGGACGAGGTGCGCCAGATGTTGCTGGTGTTGGCGCGGGGGCGGCCGCAGCGGCAGACGTTTGAGGAGAGGGCGCAGCGCCGGGCAGAGGTGGCGGAGGCAAAGCGGGAGAAGCGTAGGCGGAGGAAGAGAAGAGCGGCGGAGAGCCCAGGCGGCGACGCAGACGTACAAGCGGCGATGGGATTTGGGGGGTTTGGCAAAAGGTGAGGACGTGGCAGCGGCGCGCAGAGGCGCACCCGCGGGACCGCCCGCGGGACCGTCCGTGGAATCGCCCGCATGACCGCCCGGATGCGTGCGCTGCCCTCCGCGTCCAGCGGCGGGTTGCGCGCCACGCTCGCGCAGACGCTTTGCACCCGCGCTTCGCCCGCCTCCTGCACAAAACCCGGCCAATAAAAACTTTGTCAATCACCAACGCCTTCCTCACCACACAATGAAGGTCACCTGGAACACCCCGCTCAGCCTCTTCAAGCACAAGTTCGGCAAGTTCAACTTCCAATTGGAGCAGGACATCAGAAAGCGGTTGGATGCGCTCTCATCGGTGACCAAAATCTACACAAACGTCGACGGCACGCCGCGCGTGCCGAGCGACCGCGAGTTCCGCACCATCGCCGAGCTTCAGAACCTCTACTACAAGCGCAATCACTCGGCGTGGAACCTCTTGTTGCCCGGCATCCCCAAAGAGCAGTTGGACCTCTACCGCGACAACACGCAGGACTTGAAGAACTTTCAGTTTGTCGCCAAGGACGCCGGCAAGATCATCGACAAGGTGCCGTACAAGGACGAGCACACAGGCGAGCTCAAATGGAAGGTGATCCGCGAGACCGACAAGGCCGAAGGGTGGGAGTGGCCCTACTACTACTTTGTGCTCCCAGTCTTTTTCTACGTGTGCTACAGCAAGTACACCGCCAACGTCTACGAGCGCGAGCACTACGGTCCCGAGTGGGCTGAGAAGGAGTTGCGCTTGCGCGCCATGGAGGACTACTTCAAGGGCGACACCGCCCAGGCCAAGGCCTTCTTGAGCAACGAGGGCAAGTCCGACCGCGAGATCCGCGACCGTGACGACTTGGTCGTGGCCAAGATCTTGGGCGGCGACTACGACAAGTTGTCGCAGTTGAAGAAGGCGGCGCCGTTAGCGGCCAAGGTGGAGGAGAACCCGCGTCTCGGTATCTAGATATGCATGGCAGGACAAGGTCCATTGCTATATAAGGAAGCTACGCCTCGCCCAGCTCCTCAATCGTAATCTTGGCGGTGGTGATGCCCTGCGGCGACGACCCGTACAGCTCAATCTTCTTCACCACGTCCATGCCCTCCACCACCTCGCCAAACACCACGTGCTTGCCGTCCAACCAGGGGCAGGGCACGGTGGTGATAAAAAACTGCAGCCCATTGGTGCCCGGCCCGGCGTTGGCCATGCTCAACAACCCCGGCTTGGTGTGCTTGATCTTGAAGTTCTCGTCGGGGAAGTTGCGCCCGTAGATGGAGCGGCCGCCGTAGCCCTTGCCGGTCTCGAAGTCACCGCCCTGCAACATGAAGTTTGGGATCACGCGGTGGAACACGCTCCCGGCGTACCCAAAGCCCTTCTCGCCGGTGCACAACGCGCGGAAGTTCTCGGCGGTCTTGGGCACGACATCGTCGTACAACTCAAAGGTGATGCGCGGCTGCGCCACCCCGTCGATGGCGGGCTTGAAGAACACCTTGGTGCCAAGATTTCTGCTGCTGGAGGAAAAGAGTCTGGCGGTGTTTCTAAACATGGTGGTGAGGCATTCGGCGGCCCAAAAAAATTTCGTTGCTTTATACCTTTGGCTGTATGCAGGACTACGGGTACCACGTAGGAGTAAACTTGAATTCAAAAGCTGAGCAAGTCGATTTCGCCCGAGTTGGAGCCGGTGCTGGGAGCGGTGCCGGGGGCGGCAGCAGGAGCAGCACCCGGAGTGGCCGTGCGCGAGGCGGGAGAGGCCCCGGCCTGCGACGGGGAACCCACGGGTTTGGTCTTTGACTTGGCGCTCGAGAACAATGACGAAAAGGCATCGTTTTTGGCGGGCGCCGCTGGAGCCGCTGGAGCCGCGGGCGTTGTGGGCGCGGGCGCGGCGGGCAGGGCGAAGGCGTACGCGCCGGCCAGCGCCTGGCGCGGCTGCTGGTAAAGGTCGCTGAGGTTTGGTTTTCGCGGCTGCGAGGGCGCCGCCTGAAAGTCGTCAAACTCGTCATCGTCGTCGGCGGCGGCGCCGGCGGCGGCGGCGCCGGCGCCGGCGCCGTTCTCGGGCTTCGGATCAAACAGCAACAAGTCGCCCAACAAGTCCGCTTCGGGCTCGCGCTTGGCCAGCGCCGTCACCGCCAGCGCGCCCGTGGTGGCGCGCGCGTGCGCCGCCGACGACAGGGGCGTCGGGTCGTACTCGTCGTACTCGGTGGCGGCGCCGCCGCCGTTGGAATACGCCGCCGCGGGGTCGTCAAAGCGCTCGCCGTACACGCCGCCGTCGCCATACACCTTGCTGGTGAAGTCGCCGTCGTCGTACTCGCCCCCCGGGGTGATCGACAGCGCGCCGCCAAACGCCGCCAGCAGCACCCCGCCAAACTTCTTGGCGTTGGCGCGCGCCTTCTTGCGCTCGGCCCGGATCATGGCGTCGTCGCCCAAGAACGCAATGAGGTTCTTGGCACGGTTGCGCACGTTGATTCCCTGGTCGCGGCCCTTCGAGTCGATGTAGTGGAAGCTCTTGAGCATCTGGATCAAGGTCAAGTTAGCCCTGACGTCGTCGATGATGCGCTCGGAGCCGTTCTTGATCAAGTAGTCGAGCAACTGGAGCGACTTGTAGATCTGGCGCCACTCGTTGGCTGCCTTCTCGGTGAAGCGCCGAAAGAGGAACCCGATGATCTCTTCGCGCTCGCGGTAGTTGTAAGTGCCGGCGGCGATCTGTGCCATGAGCGTCGACGGCGCGCCCCACGGCTCGTTGTTGGTGGCCTCGCGCACCTTTGACTCCATTTCGGTCAAATTCATCGCCACTGAGGGTTAGTGGGCGCTAGAGGGAGCCTCCACGCGGTTACGTACCGTTCTGCGCCTTGCGCACATATGCCTTGACATCGTACAACGAGATGTTGCTCGCTGCTTCCTTGATGAGATCCATGGTGGGTGACGTTGCCAAAACAATTGGGGCTGACGAATTTTGTCCGGGATTGGGCGGATGCAGGACATGACCTATAATTAGTGCTAGTGTCTTAGAATAGCGCGCGATACACCCGGTACACCCACGGCCGGCCGCTGTGCAAGTCGCGCTCCTCGGCGAGTTCCTGCTTAACGGTCTCCAAGTCGATGTCGCGGCGGCCCGTGTCGACGTCGATCTCGTCGCACGTGAGCCACACCTTGGTCAAGGGCACGCCCCACGCTGCGCGCGCGTAGAGCTTGTGGCCCACATACGACACGAACACCACCACCACCCCCAAGTACACCTGAAAAAACAGGCTAACGTCGGCGCGCCCGCCGTTGCCGGTGGGGAATAACGCTGCCCAAAACTGCACCCCCAAGATCAACACCAACATCACGAGCCCGTACCACGAGTTGTACACGTTGCTGGTGTACACCAACTCCTCGTGGGCGTGGCGAGCGCGGTGTGCCAACGCGTGGCGGAACCGTAGGTGGCAGAGGCAGATCGACCACCACGTAAAGATCGAGCAGCACCCGCTCAACGCCAACATCCAGTTGAACACCTCAATCAGCTTGGCCTGCCCCGGGATCCCCACGAGGAAGCAAAGAAGCCCAAACACAAACTGCACCGCGAGCGCCACGATCGGCCGGCCCTTGCGGTCGATGTAGTTGAGGACGGCGGGGCCCTGGCGAAGCGCGCCCACCGCGGCGAGCGTGCGCGACGACCCGTACACCAGCGAGTTACCCACCAGCAACACCGTGATGATGATAACCACATTCATAATCGACGGGAGCGCCTTGATCTGCGCATCCTTGATCGCCAACACAAACGGCGACGTGTTGATGTTGACGCCGGCGGCCATCGACCCCTTGGTGCCCTCAACCGCCTCTCCGAGAAGCCGCGTGTCCTTGTAGCTCACCAACAACCCAATCATCAAGATCAGCCCAATGTAAAAGATCAAGATGCGCCAAAACACCTGCTTGATCGCCTTGGGAATCAGCCGCTTGGGGTTCATGGTCTCGCACGACGCCAACGCAAACAACTCGACCCCCGAGTAGGCAAACGCGGCGCTAAACAAGACGGAGCAGAGGTTTTTGAACGGCTGCGACTCGTTGAACAACCCGCCCTGGGGCTCGTGCCAGTTGGTGCCGCCAATCTTCTGGTGTAACGGCGGCGCGCCCCCGGCAATGATGATGATCGACAAAATGATGAACCCAACCACGGCAGCCACCTTGATGATGCTAAAGATGTACTCCGCCTCGCCATACCCCTTGACCCCAAAGAGATTGATGAGACAGATCACCACATAAAATACCGCCACAAACACCGTCGGGTTCACGTGGGTGTTCCAGTACAGAATGGTGATCGACGCCGCCACGAGCTCGAGTGGTAGCGTGATGAGCCACTGCAATGCATAGTTCCACGCCATGGCGAACCCCCACGACTGCTCTATGAACAACGTGTTGAAGGTGACAAACGCCCCCAGCACGGGAAACGCCACCAGCAACTCCGCCAACGACAGCATGGTGACGTAGATCACCAGTGACATGAAGGACCACACCAAGAGCAACCCAAGCGGCCCCGCGGTAGCGAGCAGCTGGCCCGAGCTGATAAACAACCCGGTGCCGATGGCGCCGCCAATGGCAATCATCTGGAGGTGCCGACTCTTGAGCGACTTGGATAATGGCGACGTCGACGTGACAATGGCGGCACGCTCCAACTCCCCCAAGCGACTGTAGTCGAAATTGGGGTGGCTGGGGTGCATCTTGGGGTCGGGCAAGCGCGGGTTGGTGGCAAAGGGGCTTAACACCGCTCCAGCGCTGCCCGACTCCCGCGACGCCGACGCCGACAATATGTTGGTATTAGCACTATAAAACTCTACCGGCAAGTTGGAGTAGTCGTACGGCTTAAATGAGTTGACGAACCGTTTAAACAAGTTGCGCTCCTGGCGGTCCTCGTCCTCGTACTCCGCCTCGTAGGCGCCCAGCCCATAGGGCGAGGTGTCAGCCGCGGACGCCATCGTCACTACCTGCGGGTGGCTGCGCTTCTCAGTGTCAAACATTGCAATACGCAATGAGCACACGTTCAACACGGGGATCGGAATGACTATATAGCAGGAGGGACGTCAAGCCGGTGAAGCATTTTTCCGTTTGCAGCGCAGTGACTTTATTGTTGATTGCCCTGCATACCGCCTTATCTTTGCATGGGCTCGCACGGCGTGCGTGGTCTGCGGTGTCCCCTGCAGACGCCTGGACGCTACTTCGCATCGCGGTGCAGCGGGTGATGTGAGACGCCACAACGATATAACCTCAGAGAATCTTCAGGGACGTCATTGGCAGTGGCTGGACGTATGGGCCGAAGCAACAATTGGTCGCCCATCAGCACCAAATCGCCAGTTGATACATACCCACAGGTGGCGCATTGATGAAAAAAGATTTTCATCCAATCTGGGGTATATGTGTGGCCGCATCCGCGGAAAGCCTCGCCTGCCATACTCGCATGCTCGTCTAAACTATAATGTACGAAATGTGTTATGTCAACCTCGCGTTCGTATCTTTGATCGGGGCGGTGCCAGGCAGCAGAAATCACGAACAAGTTGCGAAGGCGCCTGACAAGACGGATCACGATAGATTAGCCTCGGCTTACACCGGCCTTTCGGCCTGTAGTCTACGAGGGCCTTCACTGAAGGCGATTCTATCATGCACGTGCCCTGTAGTCTTTACGTTCGATCTTCAAGAGACGTTACGAATAATTTCGTTTTTTCTTATTGTCAAAGTGCGCATGAAATGGGCCTGCTCGGAGAGATCGAGATCTTTTCAAACGTATCAGTACTCAGTCAACAATCTTCTCTGTGATCATTACTGGCATTTGTGCAGTCGAGGCTGCCTCGTTGCTTTGCTTGTTGGCTGGGTTCTTTAACCTCGCAAGCTGGCGAGGCCGGAATGGCTAGACTCTACAATACTTGACGTGTGCGTTAACTTGTATTTGGTGTATGCGGAGACGGGACTAATCTTTCTTCTCCAATTCGATAAACTTCCCGCCGGTAGCGAATCTGGGGTGTCTGGGGTCGTTGATGAACTCGTCAGAGTTGGCTGAGGCAACACTAGCCTTGTAGATCAAGAAGTACGTGATGGCAGCTAGAGCGTGTTAGTACATGGGCACTTGACCTTGGGTATCCTCGACACCACATTGCAATAAGATGGCAACGAAGCGGCGGAAGGACTGGCCTGCCGCACACAAAGTAAGACTCGATTGCAAGTGGTGCAGGATGCCAATCCGGGAATGCACGGGGCTTCGTGCGCGCTACATACCGCCAGCAGCGAAAGGCCAGTAAGGCTTGAAGACGGGAGTTGGGAATGACATCTTCTTGCTATGGTTGGTAAGGGCCTACCGTGTCTTTCAATTCTTTTGTCCGCGCGCTCACCTTTGCTCATCTGGCCAATAAAATCGCGTAGGTGCGCGCTGGACGGGACACTACTTTATATATGCAGGTTAGTTATACCAAGTATCCAAAGCTCACGCAGGGCATGGCGTAGTGATCTGATAAATACGGATTTCGGGCGTGCTGGGGGGGTACCATATGAAGCCCTGTAAACTGGTGGGCTCTAGACATGAGTCTATAACTTCCCAGTGTGCCGCACTAAACCACGTATTGCATTGAGTTTCCCATGCCCGAATGGTGTCTGGGTTGCGCACGGTGGCTGCGATGATAGCCGTGGTGGCTCCCAGCTTAAAAAAATCACTGATGGTGTTGCACAATTTGCCGACCACCAGCGCGTCGTAGGTGATGTCTGCACCAATCACGTAGTCCACTTGTGAAGGAGTAGGCTGTATGTACGCTTCTGGGTTCGTAGGATCGGTGGTGCCCCAAAGCAATTGCTGGCACACGACGTTGCTGCGCTTGGCCCCGTTGAGCTCGAGTGTGGGGCCCAAATTGTCAAGCAACTGCGAATCGCCATCAGTGAACATCATTCGCTTCAATTGCACATGTGGGGATTTCACCAACGAAAGCCCCACCAAGCCGGTGCCCGTACCCAACTCCAAGACAGTCTTATTGCACAAGTGCGATTGTGAGCTCAAGTACGTGGCCAAGTACAATGCCGCCTCCCACGTCCGCAACCCCGTAGTGCCACTTCCAGATATAAGCCGCGGAGCTTCTTTTATACTCACTTCAACGTCCCTGCTGACCTTGTAGCTGAGTATGTCGGCATCCGTCGGACTAAGTGTCCGTGAATAAAGCACCGTTTCGCTGCAGTACGTTTCGTAGACTTCTTCATTAATTTCTACATTGGCACTTTCAGCTGCATTTATATATCGCTGAAGGAAAAGCCGGGCGTAGAATGGATTATACGGTAGTATGAACAGCTGTATCGCCTCCACTAGCGCTCGTTGAGTTTCAGGAGCCCAGTCTACACCCAGTACGACATGATCTACAGGCACCCTCTGCCTGAGAAGCGTAATTGTGTCAGCGGTCGACATGTGTCATGGAATTCATGTTCTCAATCTTGATTTTTAGATTTTTTTCAGTCCCGAGATGACTGCTAAGCAAGGTCTCTAACTCCAAATACTTTTATTTTTGAATAGTGCCAAATACCCTAAGTCTTTTAACCCCTCCATCGGGAATGATCGTCAATAAGATATGGGTGAACACACCGCTGGCCTCGACATCATACCGGTGTTCCTTGTGGGGGCCGGTCTTCGTGTCAGGCACCAAAACTTGCCACTCACTACTGTCGTAGGACGGTACGTTGTCTGCAGTCTTTATTCCCTTGAGGTTGACCTTCTGTGGGAAGTTGCCCTTGAAGTTGGCAGTGTCCACTACAATTGAGGTCACTTTGGCGGGTGCTCCCAATCTAATCACCACCCAGTCCACGTGACCGGGTTCGCGAGAGCGCTTGGTTTCCCATCCGTCGGACATGTCGTGACCTCTGCCCGGAAGCAACAAGTTATCGGCGGAGCCAAAATGTTGGTCCGAGTACCGCACGGCAACTCCTCCGTTCTTCACCGACGCCAAGTCGAGCACTGTTGACAAGTCGGCGGGGTGCACCGGAACGACCGTGCCGTAGAGTCTAAACCGAGCAATGCCACCATCGGGGTACATTCTCAAACGCACATGAGTATAGCTAGCGTCAGTGATGCGATCACGAACATAAAATTGCTTCTGGTCTGGCCCGCATTCGGACTTGACAATGATCGGTTGCCATTGGTCTTCGTCAATCTCAGACTCATCGAAGTCTGCGAAACACGCTTCAACACTAATCGCGGGCGCATGGTTGCCATTGAAATATGCGGTGTCCACTTCGCAGCCAATTAACCGCGCTGACGCCACCCCAAGACGAAACACCACCCAGTCAGCCTCCTCAGTATTGTGTCTACGCGTTTCCCATCCGTCATACCACGCACCGGAGTCAACAAACTTGGTGGCGTCGCGGATTGGTGGCTTTGGCTTGATCAAATTCTCGGCGGCCGCAAACCACTCGTCGGAAAAGCGCAACACCTTGCCTCCAAGCTTTTCGCCAATGACGTCGGTGTAGTTGCAGACGATATGGTTGTGAAAATCCTTTTCGGATATGGTAGAAGACATGGCGAGTTGGTGTGTTGGAACTGAAACTGGATGGCTCCTGAGAGTCTTAAGTATCAATCATATTATAAATTTCTTATCGATTCGGTCATAGGTGCGTCAAGCGGAAAAAAGTCGTAAAGAATACCGGAGATCACCGGGCGCACCCCATGGTCGCAGTCTTTGTCGCTGAGACCACAATTCATCACTCATGCGAATATCATCGTGTAGTACGTGACGGAGCCAATGTCTGGCACCGAGGAAAGTATAACTACCCTGACAGATTGGTGCTACGACCCTTCATTTCAGTGCGACTACTCAATCTGGCTTGGTCGCATTCTTCCAGACAGGCAGCGAAATCTCAACCCAACCCCAGTGATGCTGTGTGCAGTGCTTGGTTCGAGCGCACAGGATAAACATAAACAACGCTAACACAAGTCTTGCATTAAACGCAGTGCTCACTCAGAAAAATAAAAACCCGTTTGTGGGACCACACTTGCACAACGTCGTCTAATTTGCTTTAAGGTAATTGCTGACCATGGGGCGGCGCACTCAGTGTAGTCAAAGCTCATTTGTTGCAATTGTAAAGGGCTAACCAGCTCAATTGTACCTGTTCCTCTATCTCTCTTCAGTGGCCGTGTTTGTTTTGGTTTGCCAAACTGTTTGGGATAAGAAAAGAAAAAATATCGAAAACAAGTGCATGCAGGAAAAGACAGAGAGGGAAAAGAATAAAAAAAAGTTAGACAAATAAGGGAGCACGCAACACACGGGTGTCTGAGAAGCTTAAAGCAGGAGTCACACTCTTAGCTGCGCATCCCTATGACCCTCAATGGACCCGCAAAGTCTCAGCTCAAGCCATTAGGGAACTCATCACAGATAAACACCGCAGTGTCGACCCCTAAGCGAAGCGCGACCGGCAAAAGAGATTTGTTTACGGCGGCACTGCCGGGCTCCTCGATGGCCCTCAGCAATCTCCAGGCAGAATACAACGCCTTGGAACGCAACTACGCTGACTTGCTCTTGCGCACAAATGCCCTCTCCGTCGAGAAGCACCAGATAGAGCGAGAACTAAGAGAAAAGGCCGAGACCATTGCTCAGCAAGCGGAGAAGCTCGCCAATTACGAAAGTTTGTTGGTGTCGCTTAAAAAGGAACACGCCAAGAATCAGGAATTGTACGAGAGAGAGTTGTATTATTACAAAGAATTGGTACATGATGTCGAAGCCAAATGCAATAAGTTATCGGCGGAGTTGGAGCAGTGGCAACAAGGGCAACACAAGGGGAATGTTGACTATGACATATCCGCCGAGAACAAAGCGGCATTGGCGGAGGCCACGCTCAAGTATACCCAGCTCATGCGGGACTTCAAAGTGTTGCAGAGCAACTTTGAGATTGAACAGAACTCCAAGTTGGTGTTGATGGACCAAATTGAGTATTTAACCCACAACAGCTCCCCCATGTCGAACGACGCATTGCGCGACCAAGTTGAAGACGACGAACTCGCATCCAAGGATGTTCACATCGACACATACCACACACTCAATGCATTGCATGGACAATCCGATACCGATGACTCCGACTTTGAGGCGGCAACGGCGTCACAAACGATAACGAACTTGGCCGACGAAATTATCTCATCGTCGCCAATTAAGCAGGATATCCGAGTGCCATCCTTGGAGCATAATTCAGGGTTCAGGTTCCCGCCTTCACCCGATCCGGTACAAAAGCAGCCACAGCGTCAATCTTTGCCGGCCAAAATTAAGACGTCGCCCCATCTTGACCTGAATGAGTTTGTGCTCTCACCTTTGAAGTTGACTGTCAACCACAATGCGTCGAATCTGTACTTTGACCTCACAGATGCATCAATCAGCAAGCCCACAAAGAGATATTCCACTACCAAGCCTAATCACTCGCGATACAATTCACACGATATATTTCCAATCAAAGTTGAGTTTGAGCAATTGGACGGAGCCTTGCGCTCAACGTCAGTCCCTGAAAGAGTGCACAATGACCGAGCCTCCGCCCCCGAACAAACTCAACTGGCAACGCCCTCAACGGCGACCAAACGCAACTCAGCATTCTTTGTGCAGAACATATTGGAAAGCACGTTGGAGTCAAAGCGTAATTCGACCATAACTGAATCTTCTTCCAAGAGATCCTCACTTATAATAGACCAAAGCATGCTAACGAACGACATGACCAAACAGGAGATCATGAAACTAAAATTTGAGTTGCACTCCTTGAAGTTGCACAATGAGAAGCTACTCTCATATATCGGGTTCGAGTTGCAAAAGCAAAAGAAAAACATCAAGAGGCTTTCGCACAAGCAGTCTCTCAATGACATGGCTAAGACGGATCCCAAAAAGATGGAGTATTCCGATGCCAAACTCATTGAAAAATCAAGAGAGATGCTCATCAACAAGAAGAGGGTCTTAAGAAGTGTATCGATAAATCCCATTTTGAGCAACAAAAACACAGGGCTTGGAATCACGGGGCTTTCAAACAGTGACATAACATCTCAACTTCTTGATGGAGAAGATGAGTATGGCTTCATGAACTATCAGAACGGGACCAAGTATGGTTCTAGAGTGTTTGATGAAGAAATGAAGGGGTTTTACGACATTGACCATGATCTTGACGATTCGGTGCTAAAGTTGCCGAAAAAATACAGACTGCAGACATTCAGGCACAAGGAGTACATGTCGTCCGACGAAGATGAAGACGAGGGAGATGGAAGTTTAAACGAGGATGACAGTTTTGCCAGCAGTGAGTGGCGACAACGCTCGGAGCATGATGGTGAACAGGGACGGAAGCCCCTCCTAAAAGAGGCTGACAATTTGTCGATCTTCAGCTCGGTGTGGCAAGTGTTGGCTGGTAACAAAGCTAGACGCGGGGTCGGAGTCCCAGCTCCCACTGTGGATGAATCTTTGAAGTACAAGTTCTTCACCATTGCCGTGGGTATAATAATAATTGGGGTACGGTTTTCACACCAGCAAGCTGCACAAAACTAGACTACAAAGCACGTTACATACAAATTGAATGCCTAAAAAAAAAGCGTAGATCTTCACGCTTCACTTGTTTGGGCGTTGCAAGGACAAAAAGTAAATGGGTATTGTCGACCGCCATGCAAGGCCACTCTCCCCTTTCTTTTACGAGACGCGTAAATAGGTGAAGTATGTATGACGCTGTAAATGTGAAGTCAAAATGTGGTCCCACTTTCGCACTAGTTGCAACCAAATTCACGCCAAAAAATCACGCAACTTTCGCGTCAGGTGCACTTGCCGCTAATGTTCACGTCATAGGTTGACTAGACACCTATAAAACAATGGCAATGCCTTCGGTAATTGCATCACGTTGGTTGGACCCGGACGCAATGGCTTTGAGAAACTATTTGTATGCTAAGCACGACAACAACACTGGCATATCAAACAAGATAGCTGGGCGCTCAGAACAAAACTCGGCGATCAAAGCAACGATCAGAGAAGCCAAGCTAAATGCAGACGATGTGAAGTCTGACTGCAAACGGAAGAAAAATGGCCAGTGCCAGAGGTGCCCTACGTGCTCCAAATCCACAATTACATCGCTGGACCACGCTAAAACGTCGGTGGAACTCGACGATAAGAGATCCATCACATCAGAAATAGATTTCACCAAAATCGACTTTTAAATTTGAAAGTGTCCATTGTTGCGGCTGAGGTTAACGCAGCATGGAACTTTGGTAATGACCAATTCAACTTCTACATATCAGGGCAGTGATGCGCTCAGGGTCTTCTGACTAAATCATTATCTTCTGCATTTCCGGTCAGACTCATTGTGCTATATATTCTGGGTTACACAGTTCAACACAGCTCCACAAGTTGAACAAGCTTTGATTTCATCATTTAATAGTACATGATCGTATCGACGATTTACAAGTATATAGTTACAGTTTTCTCCTGAAAGCTCTAGGCCCCCTACCCACTGCAAAGTAAACCTCACCGTTTCGAGAGATTGGAGCCACTGCTGGCATTGGATGGAATGTTAGCGGCTGCGCCGTTAGCATTCGCTCCAGCTGAAGCTGCTGCCGCTGCCGCCGCCGAGAGTGCTGCTGCTGCTGCTGTATCGGGGTTGCCGGAGCCAGGCACAGTTCCTCCGCGGGCGAAGCCGCCTCCAGCGTCTCCAGCATTGCCCCTCAAGAAGAAGTCATCTATGCTACCTATTTGCTGATGTTGAAGCATCTGTTGCTGTATCGATCTCATGCTGATAATCCTCTCATTGAAAAACGAGTTTTTGAACTCCTGAAAGATCTTGACCGTTTGAGGATACTCATATTGATGATCATGGAAAAAGCGATCAGCAAACATGTAGATGAACCTCTCGATGTCAGAGCCGTTGATCGACGGCGGTATTCCTGACGATTGCAGCGAAGACGATGCAGAGGCTCCTGCAAGTTGAGAGTGGCTGTTGTTGCTCCTGCTATTACTAGGGTTATTACTGCTTGCCCCATTGTTTTCGTTGTTGGAAAAGGTGTTGGAGGTGGCAGGATCAGTGCTATCGTTGTTATTGTGGGATCTCGTCACACGACTATGGGGCGGCTGTTGCGACTGGTGGGTGTGGTGCAGTTGCTGTAATTGTTGTCGCAGTTGCTGCTGTACCTGCGCCTGTGCTTGTGCTTGGGCTTGTGCTTGGGCTTGCGCGTGTGCATGTGCTTGGGCCTGGGCCTGTGCTTGTGCCTGTGCCTGAGCATGTGCCTGGAACTGCTGCTGCTGCCTGATTTGACGATAATCGTAAGAAACCGCATCCTTGAACTGGGCTGGACGCGAGGGCGTATCCTGGTATATGTAGTTGGGGTATGCAAGGGGAGACCCATTGGGGAATCCTTCCACCAGCTGTTGTCTGAACAGGCCCGCCAGGGTCTGGGGCTGTCCCTGTTGCTGCTGCCCCGCAACGATGGTTTGAATCGAGGCATCCGCTGGGGTCGTTCCAATGACAGGGATCGGCAAGCCAGCAGTTTGTGACGGTGATCGTTGTTGGTGATGTTGCTGCTGCTGTTGCGGTTGCGATTGTTGTGGTTGTTGCTGCTGGTGCTTTTGTTGTTGCTGTCGCTTGTCGATGGCAATGGGTCCAAGCTGCTGGGTCCCATTGGAGGCACCCAGGGTTCTCTGAGGGTTCATCAAGTCATACGTGCCGGACGTGGTCCCACTCCTGGTGCCATATTCATCAGCATGCCCAGCAACTGGATCAGCCGCGCCAACGTAGTTCAGATGGTCGTATACCGATGTATGGTTGCTAGCGTTATTGGTGTTCTCCGAGTTTGTGGAGTCGTTGCTGCCAATGTTGGACCCCGATGGCGAGCCAGGAGAGACATTGCTGGTATTGATAAGAGTGAGCGAGTTGCCACTCATTTTCTTTTTATCCAAGCCATGACGTTTTTTGAACTGCGACAACCAGCCATGACTGAACCCAACCAAGCGTTTAGGGTCTGCGACCCCAAATTGGTGAGCGTACACCAGCCAGTACTCGCGCAAAATCGGCTCATTGATGGGCTCATGGTTAGCCAACTTGCGTTGCACCAATGAGTCCATGGCATGGTTGATTTTCTCGTACTTGAATTTGACTTTGCGCTTCGAGGCCTTCAGAAATGCGCCGGCTTGGTTGTACCTCTCGCGCAAATCATCCTCGTTCTTGAGCCACTCACTGAAGGAGGATGTTGAAATGGACAACTCATTTTTGAATCTATCAACAGTCTCCAGTTGCGGTCGCTTGGCCTGGTGGTAGTAGTCCAAGATCTCAATTTTCTGTTCCAACGTAGCTCTCGGGAGCTTGGTTGGAGGCATAGTAAGTCCTGGTCAGCTGTCTGCGTTGGCCTAGATATTTTGGGGGTTTGTTGCCTGGAATCGGTTGGATCAAATCGATGGAGCTCAAGCGGCAAAACAAGACGTGGCGTGGAGGGGTGAAAAAAGCTGGTGCAGTGGCCACGACGTACGGAAAGCACAAGTAGAACTGACACAGCCTCGCGTAGCGGTCTCCCTTTGGTGACTGAGCACTATTGAGCAGATCCTAATATAATTGATCAACTGGTGTAACCGCAAAATACCGCCTCTGGGCAGCACAGGTTTTTCCAGGTATATTTTCTCTCTTGATAATTCCATGCAGGAGAGGTCTTGTCTTGTCCTGAGCCCCCCTTGTATCATCTATTTACGGGAAAAAAAGTTGAGACAATCCGGATTCTCGGGGTGGAGGCAAGGGTGTACGACGAGTACTGTCATCACTCCACCATTAGTGAAATTTGCGCTGAGGTGGAACAGGAGTTTTATAGAAGTTGAGAGTCTGAGGACAACTAACACAAAGTACATTTGTGGACACCAACAAGAATTGCAATGTGGTTAAACCATGAGTGGTACATGGGGAAACTCACACAATGATTCAAGAGCTCTCGCGTCTCCTGCACACAATCCTACAATCACCAATTGTCGGTGCACTGATTGATTGAAGTATAGGCATTTGCTCAATGGGTTCCTCTAGAGACCTTCTCCAAGACAGACTCGTAGGCCACCTCGGAGAAGTCGGTGCCCTGCACATCGGCAGCGACCCCATTCAAAGCTCTTCTCAATGCGTCCTTCGATGATGCGTAAACCATCTTGGAGCGGATGGCGGCGGTGTCAGGCGACCAAGTGAAAAAGACAATCTTCGATCTCTTGCCCTCGCCGTTGCCAGCGTCGTACTCAAAGTCGTAGACTGCATACTTGCAATCGTTTTCAGGGAATCTTTCCAAGAAGGCATCGTAATCCGAATCAGATGAAGTTTCCTCAACGATAATGTCAGTTTTCTTGTCGTTCAATTTAAAAATGACAAACTTGTACTTCTTGCCCAACTTCAAGTCGTTAAAGGCAGTCAAGGATTCGTCGGCAACAGTTACACTAAAGGTTTGTTAGTAGACGCAGTGGCCATTGGTTGAGAACCATGCGATGACGAACATACCCAGATCTGGACTGAAAACGTTAGTAAAAACATAAGCGAGGCGTAGCGGGGGGATTGAGCCGAAACCAGCTGGCGCAGACAATACAAGACTCATCAAAGGGTAGGCGGCACGGTGTGGTCCGTGCTCGGGCTCATTGTATCGCAGGCCACAAGTTGGACTGTGTTTAGACGCACCATTGTGAGATTTATGTGTGTGGTTTGCAAGTGCTAGAAGGTGCAAGTAGTTGCGGTGGCGCGTTCTTTAGGGGTGCGAACGTTCGCCGCATTTAAGAATGGTCGTGTCCGTGGCGCGGTTTGTTATTTTGACAAGGCTACACCCGTGCACATTTGCAGCCACTGCCAACACTAGCACGAAATATCACCGCGTGAGTATATGCGACATAAATGCGTTACATTTATAGCAAAGGGTATTAGCTGGCGCCAATATGGGTGAGTTGCGGCAGGCTTGTGATTGGCGAGTGTAAAAAGCCAATGTGCCACCAGCCCCAAAATACATCAAATACTTGATCCTTTTCGTCTCCGTCAGACTAACTTCTGGACACAAACATAATGAACTTCAGAATGCAGTTGTTGCGCTCGTTGTGCATGAGAACTATGAGAATATACTCGACATACTTTTCGACCTTTATGGTCGTGACCACTCGAACACCAAAAATCCCACACAGGAAATTCGAGCATATGTGCGCTAAAAAACTAACGATACCAGAAACAGTCGATACGATGGCCGAGTGGTTAAGGCGATGGATGCAGGTTCCATTGGGCTTCGCCCGCGCAGGTTCGAACCCTGCTCGTGTCGCCATTTCTTTTTGACTTTTTTTTGTTCGCTTAATTGTCAAAATTGTCTTCCTTATAGAAGTATTGGCCATCAACCTGCACCTGGAGATACGATGGCCGAGTGGTTAAGGCGATGGATGCAGGTTCCATTGGGCTTCGCCCGCGCAGGTTCGAACCCTGCTCGTGTCGCCATTATTTTTTTATACTTCCCACTTGATCTTATTTGAATTGTTCGAGCAACCCAGCTCAAACGTAATCAAACAGCAGAAGTATTACTCACGAACAATCTGTTGCCCGGTTGAAGCAAATTGTGCTCTACCGTGAACAGCCACTATTTTCGAAACTAGAATTTTGGTGAACTCGCGGCTTCAGAAAAAAACTATTAGGCGACTGCAACAATACAATAGATAGACCCACCCCCCGGAAGCAGTTCAAGTGTCAGTCATGTCAAATTTGTTTGAGGTCCTCGAGGTCGAAGTGACAGCTACTTCTGCCGAAATCAAAAGGGCCTACAGAAGGCTTGCCTTGAAGTACCACCCTGACAAAGTGTCGGAGTCAGACCGTGAAGAGGCTGAACTCAAATTCAAAGAGATTTCACAGGCATACGAGATTTTGATCGATGACGATCGCAGACGTGAATACGAGATGTACGGCTCCACCGGTAACAATGGTGGTCGCCCTCAATATGAAGAGTACACTGGGGGCAACCCGTACGATAACTTTTATGGCGGTGGCGCGCAGGAGTTTGATGCCAACGATTTTTACAGCTTTTTCAATGGCATGAACGGCGGACCACCCGGGGGCCAGCCTCGTCAAAGACAGAAACCGCCTCGAACCGAAGACGCGCACCTCGAGGTCGAAGTCACTCTTGAAGATCTTTTCAAGGGCAAAGTCATCAAAACGACATCGACTCGCAGCATCGTCTGCACGCATTGCAAAGGGTCGGGCGCCAAAAAGAACGCTATGAAGAAAAATTGTGGCGTTTGCGATGGTAGTGGGACCATACGCAAGATAAGGCGGGTGGGACCAGGTCTCGTGACTCAGGATTATGTCGAGTGTGATACCTGCCATGGCGTGGGTAAGATCTACCGCTCAAAAGATGCCTGCAAACGATGCCTGGGAAAACGGCTCATTGACGAAACCAAAATTTTAGAGTTTGAGATTCCACGTGGGGCCAAGAGCGGCGAGACAGTAACGTTGAAGGGAGAGTCAGACGAGTACCCGGGCAAGGAAACTGGCGACATTGTCATGACCGTCCACTGCAAAGACCACCCGTTCCTCAAGCGCCGCGGGAACGATTTATACTCCAAATACCGCATCCCACTCGTTGAGGCTTTGGGAGGGTTTTCGCGGGTCGTGCTCAAGCATTTGGATGGCAGGGGTATCAAGATATCAACCCCCCGGGGTAAGGTCATCAGGCCTGGCGACTACATCAAGATCAAGGGCGAAGGCATGCCTATCGAAGAGGAAGGGTCGTCGTGGTTCCGCAGAGGATCCAAGGATGCCCGCGGTGATTTATACATCGAAATTATCATAGAGTTCCCCAAAGATGATTGGTACTTGGAGAAAAATGACCTCCTCAAGATCAGAAATATCTTGCCCACCGAGTTGCAAAGCAAGCTGGACATTGAGCGTCAACGCATCGATGAGGACTCTTTGCCCGAGGCTAATATTGAAACTTTCACCAGCTTCACCATCGCCACAGCCAATGCCTTGCCCGACTACAAGGAGGACAGGCCAGATAATCACAATGAGGAGCACGAGCACGAGCACGCCCATGAGTACAGTCACGGAGCACAACCCGAATGCACTCAGCAGTAGCGGCTACACAAATTAATTGTAAATAGTGACAGGGCATCCCATGCAATAACACAACATAGAAGAATCACAAAGAATCAGCCAGCGGGTTGCTTAGTAGTCCAACAAGTCATTCAATTCCTTGGTGGTGAGGCCCACGGGCCCGCTTGACTCGTCCGCAGAACCCTCGGGGCCGAACTGGAGGTTCAGAGAGTCGTCCAAGTCAATTTCGGTGAATTGCAACTTGACCTCGTTACGGTGAATCTCGTCAAATTCATAGGCATTTTCATCTGTCAAGGCGGTGCGCGTGGGTTTGACGAAAAAGTCAACGTCATCCTGGTCAAGGGGCTCGAGACCATCCGGTGGCTGGTGTTTGACTTGCTTTGGTGGGAGCATCTCGACACTGCTTGGGTCATTTGACAACTCTTCGATGAGTTTGGCATTGATGAGATCCGACTTGGCCCTGAGCTCTTGATCACTTTTTGTCGGGTCCCCTACACGAATCGTGGCGGGGAGCCGAGAAGCATGCAATTGATCTGTGGCGGGAGAAAGGGTATCCTTGAGTAGAGCTGATGGGACAGGCAACAACTTGGGCTGTTTCTTGACGAGGCTGTCCGTCACGGGAGCTGCCTGCAACTCCTTAGATCTGGTGGCATGTTGATGATTTAAAAGCTTTTGAGCTTGCCAGTTTTTCGGCTCCAAACGCCGCTTTGGCGACCGGGGTGCAGCCGCCACGGACTGCAGCGTTGAATGTGCAAATCCCAACAGACTGTTGGCCTTCAAGAGCGCTGGAGGCTTGGCAAAGGGGGCTTTTGCCTGTCGCACGTGGGTGGTGTTGAGCGACAGTTTGGACCGTTGCAATGCCGGAAGTGCTGCATTGTTCTGGTCTTTGCCTCCTAAGGGCACTCGCAACCCTGATTTCCTAGCGTTGCCCTTTTGGCGTATGACGGGATTTTCGGCATTTTGGTCTTTCTGTGGACGTTGAAGCGCGTTTTCTTTATCCTGGTACCTGATCGAAGACATGGAGCAGACAGAGGTAGGCACAGGAAGAAAGCGAAGGGGAGGAGAGGCACTGGTGGTTCGTCAGGCGTTATGTTGGCGGGCGGAGACGAGGGGGTGAGGAGCGATTCGTGTTTGTTTGGATTTCGCTCTTGTATTTTCGCAGGGCAACGCACAGACGCAATTCTGCGTCTGCTTTGCCTGCAGTATTCTGAAGCAGAGTTCGCGGGGCGGCAGCCACTGGTACACCTTACGCAAGCCTCAACCGCACCACAGCACTGCCATAGTACTTTCTGGCCTTATGAAGTACCTGTCAGACTTCATCCGAGTGCTGACACTGTCCACCACCAATAATGCCAGCTGGATCTACTTGGCGGACTGGATCTTAGCTCTCATTGTAGGGCTAGCATTTATGTACTACTTCAACCGGCTCGTGGGGTTTGTGCTTACAAAGGCGTTGCAGATTATATTGTGGCACAGACATAGGATAGACATCAGTGTTGAATCGTTTCGAATATCGTTCTTGGGTGGCCGCGTCTTTGCCAAGAACTTGGTCATCATAACTCAGGATCAAACGCTCTCGATCCTTCATCTTAATCTCACTTGGCAGTATTGGATCGTGGGACTCACAAGGCTCCCGCTGTATGTGTTGAACCGCAAAACCGCGTGCGGCATCGCAGATACTGAGGAGAACGCTCGCCATCCAACCAGGTTCACTTTGCAACTCGAGGGCGTCGAGTTATTTTTATACAACCGCACGCTTGCCTACGACAACATGATGGACATTTTAAAAGAAGAGGAGTTAAAGCATTCGCAGGCGGCCAACCAGTCAACGTCGGTCAATGTACCACTTCGTTTCAGAGATGCGGGCATTCAGCATAACTCAGCTGCCACTGCGAACGAGACTACGTCGCTGCTGGTGGACGCCACGGGCGTCTCCGAAAAGGACTTGCATACCCACGCGTCATCCACCGACGCTCAGCCAGACCTGGCGGCCTCCACCAAGAACTCACTTCTCGCCGTGCTTTTGAAGTTCTTGCCCTTGTCGGTGCGAATCAAAAAGGGAGCCGTGGTGGTGGGAAATCCCACCACCCCTACGGTCTTGGCTGCGTCATACCAATACGCTGAAGCCTTGGTAGACATCGACAAGTGCCCCAGCGTGCTAGACAATTACCGCCTTTTGTACAACCTCAGATTGGATCACTTTGCCATCTCGATCAAAACCAATTTGGGGTATGACCCTTCATACAATACCGCCGCCCAACCTCATGATTATAAGCGGCAAACAAATAGTGCGGGGCTCACGACTCTAAAGCAGCGCAAAAAGTACAAAACCTGGTTCAAATTTCAGAAATCAGTCGATGAGTTTGCCAACAAGGTGTTGCGTAAAGTGACCCGCAATCGATTAGGCAGAGACTATTCTCGCGAAAGGTTTACTTCGCACCAACAATGGAAAGGTCTTCGACGGTATGTTGGAGACGACGTCGACAACCGGTTTGCGTTCAGCATCGACACCGAGGAGGAATATGCCAAGTATAGCTTGGTGTTGGACTCCTCCTCGGCAAGGGCCACCTATTACTACGACGTCCCTGGGTTGGTTCCGCACAAAGACTCGTCGCTGCATCTGTTTGATTCTGAGCTGTCATACGAGGCCCCGCCCCAGTTTGGTCTCGATGTTGAATTATCCATGGCAACCTTACACTATGGGCCCTGGACCGACAAGCAACGAATTCCTCTTCAGTCAATGCTATTCCCAACTTTGTATCGCGATTCGAAGGCCTCAGAGGAGCCAGCCCCGGGTACATTGAGGACCTACGTTGGGTTTGATGTCTTGTTGGAGGTCAAGGATGAGGTTATCTTTAGGATTCCCACCCGCGAACAAAGCAAGGACTTGGCCATGTTAAAGAACTTGCAGCAGCAACAACAACAAAAACATCAGAATGCCAATCTGAACACCAACCCGATTTTTCACCAGTATCTCCACCAGCACATCAACAAAGATGACCCCCAGCTGAAAGAAAAGGGACAGAAGGATGAGCAACATGCGGCCGGACCGACACGCTCGTTCGGGTGGGTGGAGCTCAAGATGGAGGCCGGTTCCAAGATTTCGTTTCACACCTCATTTGTTGCCACCCGGGAGCATGGCTGGCCCAACCGGTTGGAATTGGACTTTGCCCGGCCGGAGCTCAGATCGTCGGTTAATCACGATGTATTCTTTACTGCTGCATCGCATAGCATGAAAGCCAAAGTTGGCTTACCTTTGGGTTGGAACGAGAAGTGCAACTGGGAGTTCAGCAATGTCAGCACCGACGCTCGCATCTTTTTCTTGAGAGAGCATACCATGTTGTTTTCCGACATTTTTACCGACTTTGCCTCGGGAACTACCACTCCATACGAACTCTTTCGGGCCTTCCACTACCAATTCAACTGGAAGTTGGAAGGCTACAAACTCTATTTGAACGTTAACGATGCAAACATTGTCGATAACCCCTTGGACTTTAGCAACAACAAATATCTTTCATTTCAGGGGGATGACATACAGATTGAGTTGGCCATTCCCTTATACGGAAAACTCACCAAGTCCAACACAATCGACTACAAAGTATCAACGTCATTCTTTGATTTGGTGTTGGATACCCCGCCGTGGCACACAACCAATGCTTTCATGCAACAAACCAAGTTGGTTGGCAAAAGTCATTTCTTCACTATCAACGGCTCATACACATACTTCAGCTCGGTTGAGATCAACACCTCAGACCACGTTGTCATTGACATGACTGGTGACTATGTCACGTTGCACTGTTTTGGATTCGTAGTGCGCTACTTGCTCGCCATCAGGGAGAACTATTTCGGTGACAATGTTCATTTCGTGACTTTTGAAGAGTATTCACAAAACAACAACAGCCGCAGAGATGACGCAGCGCCTGCCGAGAATGAGAGGTCTGATGATGAATGGGGCGACTCGGACTCTCTGCACACTGTGGCGTCAGATTTCAGTTACTGGAAAATCGGCCGGACCGAAAACGACATTGATGTGTTGTTTCTGTTTAAAGTCCGCCACGGGCTAGCTTTGTTACCTGACAACATATATAGTTCGGACTCGCATATTGGATTGCGATTCGACTACTTGGATGTTGACATTCGTTTTACCAACTACTACATGGACATGCAAGCGGATGTCAGCCCCATCACTGGTACCTTGGTACATCACGCTGACTGGGAGGACGAGGCATCTATCAACCCGGACATAGTGTTTGACATTCCATTGTACACCGAGCAGTACTTCAACAACCCAGAGTTGAGGATCGATGGGTTGAGTATCCATGGACACAGGATGTTTGGGTTACCACCGGTGGAGCCTACATATTATTGCAAGTGGGACATTGCCGCTGGGTGGATTCATATTGATGGTCACGGGAACTTCCTCAAGGCCCTCAGCAGGGTCGGTGCGAACTTGGCCACGGGGTATACAGACTTGGAGAATGAGTTAATTGTCCACGTTCCCGCATTGTACGATGTGACGTTCTTTTCGTTTCAATGCCCCGGCGTTTCTATGAGTATCAGATGCGCCGCAACTGATGCCCAACTTGCCTCGACGCTCTCCATTCAGTTGGAATCGATCTTGTTTACTATGAACGACCTTGCCAACGACAGGTACACCTCCAAGACGAGCTTGATAATACCATCGATCGTGGTTGATTTGACTAACTCCGAGGACGGGGCAGACCGCATAGTTGCATTCTTGCAAACTAGCTTGGAGTTGAACAACTTCTGCCAAAAAAGGCGCTTCTTAGAACATCGCAGACTTCAACAGGAACATCTCAGAAACAACGACGCTCCCTTTCACAGGTGTCCATTCCTATTGTATCCATCTGAGCGGGACTCAGTTTACTTGGATGCCTTGGGTTGTTTCATAACTTCCTTATCTTTACCCGATGTGGCATTTCCGTTGACCAAGAGTTCTTACGAGTCAACTAGCGATAATGAAGTTGCTTTTGAGGGCGAGTTTGCTGAGTACCAAAGCTCAGATGCAGAATCATCATCGGCTTCCGATGGACTGTCAACCTTTCTGGACTCCTCACCGAATAAGATGAAGCCTACGATCGATTACAACACTGCGGACTTTTGTGCCGACTACGAGATAGACCCTCGTTACGAGTATGACAATTTTGTTATTGAGTTCGGCAGCATCCAGGCTTTTGTTTCTCCAAGATCCGTGCAACCTATCACGAACTGCCTCTACTCCTTCCAAGAAAACGACATGTCATCCCTCATGGATTCACTCCACCTCGAGGTTTTACTCGAACTTAAAAATTTCCTAAACCCCGAGTCTAACGTGATCAATATCAGATTGGTCACCGATGAAATCAGCATCAAGGTGGGTGATTTTGATGTTCAGGACCCCCTGGAAGTCTTGCAAAGTTCACCTAAAGTGCCCGTCATCAACATCAGTATCTCGGAGCCCTCTTTGGCTATGAGCACGAAAAACACCAGAGCTGCACGCGACGGGCGTATAATCACCACCACTGAAATGACAAGTGCTTTACACATCAAAGACATAATGGTATCGATATCAAACCCGTCTGATTTCGTGCTTGCCACGTCCATGCAGCTCGATAACGTTGAGTTCTGGCACACCAGTGGCCCTGATGGGCTTGTTTCCTTCAACGGAATTGACAAGCTCGAGCTTTATTTCTCGCTGACACAGGCGAAGTGGATCGCCGCATATTTGCTATCGATGTATGACTTGGTAGTACCATCGATCCCCAGGCTTCAAGGTTACTTGGAATATCAAAAAAAGAGCATGACAGAAATGGTATATTTGGTATCGAAGGCGGGACAAGAGTTTCACATCGATTTTGACCCCAGTGTTTTGACGAAGCCCGCCCATGTGCTCAGGTCTTGTCAGGACCACATTCGTTTCCATGACTCGTGGAAGTTATTGAGCAAACTTCGCCACATTTTGAACCAATTACCCGACAGTTGGCACAGAGAGTCACACATGGCCATTTCTAACCACAAATGGAGTGCGCCTCCCACATGCTTTGAAGAAGTATTAGCCATTTTCGCGAACTGGAGGGCGTGGGAAATTGGTAACATTAGAGAGGCATTCATATTCGAGCATGCTTTCCCCAATATGAGAGCAGACCGCGACGAGCCAAATGTACTTGCACAGCCTGTCGTTGTCAAGGGAGAATATGGCAACTTGTGTTTCAATCTCCGAGATGACCACAAGAGTTTGATCGACTTCATTGATTTACAAGGTATCAATATCAATTTGAGGCTCAAAGATTGCGACGCAGTGACCATGCCACACAACGAAAATATAGGTTTGACAGAAAACCTTCACGAGTTGAAGGGTGTCATGAACATCGCATCCTACAATAGTAAACTTACGGTGATCACGTTGGAAATGGTGCCCACGGCACTACAGATAAGAGACACGGTAAAGACCAAGTTTGCAAATCCAAGAAAGGTAACTCAAGTAGAGCCCAAAAGTTCTAAAAACAGCATGGATACCTCGATCAATGTTGTCACCAATATGGAATCATATCACCAGCAAATGATTTTGCCGTACTCCTTAATTGAGTGGCGCGGCACAAACTTATTCGTTACAGCACAAGTGTATGTATTGCAACTGGCTGATGTTACTCCCTTGACAATTTCACTAAAATTGGACAGCGTTTCACTAGATTTCTGGGGAGAGGATCAGATCATGGCGGCTTCATTGGGGAGTATGAGTGTGTTGATAGGGAATTATGGTACGCCTGGTGCGGGCGTACGTTTCGGCCACATTCAGGTGGCTAAGATTTCTTGCTCTGTGACAGAGGAGAACTCGTCTCTCGCTCAGACAATAGAAACAATTCTTGACAAGGACGTCAAGTACTTGCAAAGTTTGGTGCCCGTTAATTCTTCGCACTCGGCGAAAGAACCATCTCCCAGTTTCACAAGTATCTATCAGAACATTGGTCAGATGCACATGCGTTTGGGCGTGGAGCAGATTACATGGTCTTTGAATGTTGTTTCTCCGTTGACATTGAGTGGGAAGATATCGTCGAGTCATCTTGTCGCTCATACTTCCGAGGTGGCCTCCTATTTACAGTCGAATGTGGCGAAGGTTGAGACCAACGTCAAGATCGAAAGTGAGAGCATTTTACAGATTGAGAACTCCCAACTCCACAGCTCGGTAAAAATGGCCGATGTCCCGCTGCTATTCTTGGCAACTGTGGTATTGAATGTTGGTACCACCAAGTTTTTTATCCCTAGCTTGACATCGAGTATGAGCGCCTTGTTCGATAACATTGATGCACTTTCGAAGCAAATTGAGAGATTGAAACGCGTCGCGACGACAAATTCACCAAATAAGGAGATACACACCAAGCACAATCAAACTAAGTTTGCCTACAGAGTCAATCTCGACAATGAGTACATTGCGATATCCACCATGATCAAGAGGTCCAAGCTTGTGTTCGAGGTAGAGAGATTTTCGTTTGGTACATACAATGTTGCAAATACCACCCAAAATGATCAAGCTTTGCAATATCGTATGGTCCCCGCGTATGGCGAGGTACAAGTCCCATCTTCCAGACTTTCGATTGTCGATCGAGCTATTCCAGTCGGGGTATCGAAAGTTGTGGATACAAACATCACCCTCAAGGTTCTCAACAATCTAGAAGAGCTGCCAGGGCTGCAGTCGCTCCAAGTTGAGTCTCAACACTTCCGGGTGTGTTTATGCCCCGCTGTCTTGTTCAAAGTGATCGAGCATCTCGACCTGATCATGCACGTTCTTGATCGATATCCCGATGCATTCAAGCGTGCCGTCGGGCCTCCTCGACAAGTCGACGCTACAGACGCCACCTTCAAGCTACCATTAAAGTTTTCTTCCATCAACATATTGTCGTATAACTTCTGTGTGGGTTGGGTGTTTGGGGATTCACTGGCAAACTACCCTGGGATCATCATTGGAGCTGAGCGGTTTTTCGCAGTTGTGGAAGAGACCGTTGGGAAGTTCACAATGATGGAGGCTTACCTCTCAGTTTCGAAAGGCTCCGAATCGACTAATTTTTTCAGCTCGCTGTCGGAGAAACAAAACTTGAACAGGGCATACCTCCCAACCATGCAAATTATCTACTTGATCGAGAAAGGTGATAATGGCAAACACTTGCGCATACAGATCAGTGGCGAACGTTTGGATGTCAAGTTTTTGAGCGACACAATCGCATGGATTGAGTGTGTAGTGCAGTCAGGCACCAAAGTTCAAAAGTTTCTCAACTCTCGTACGCGGCGAGATAGCGTCAAGACTAAGCCCACCGCGGCCCCCAAGGTGGAGGATGAGATGGCGCCGCCTGCTTTGCATCAGTCATTTAGCTCTATCGAGTGCTTCTACTCATTTGCTGGTGCTGACATCCAATTGAACAGGCTGAAGGATGAGGGTAACTTAAAGACGTCTGCGTCGATTTCCCTACACTCGCCAGCAGTCAAAATGGCCACCATGTACAAGCACAAGAAGAATGCCAATAGCGCACTCGGGGAGCGCAAGCATACCATCAAATGCGAAGTATTGACGTCACCGTTCAATAACACTGTGTATTCTGCATGTGTGCCGGTGATTCTGGACATCGCCCAGGGTGTCAAGCGCATGATGATACATACTGACTCTGCGGTCGATAGCACCAATGCTGGTGCCGAGCACGTACCTTCGGAGTCCAAATTTGGCGACGTGTTGAAGGACATTGATCTTCACTTTGGCCTTTGTATCGAAAAGCAAACATTGTCCCTCAGTTGCGAGCCCACTGCAAAAGTGGAGGCTGTGGTTGGCATAGGCGGCATCCACTTCCAAATCAACAGTCTGTCGACGAACCCAAGGTCGTTGTTAGGTATAATCCTGGTGGACTCTGTGAGCTCATCGCTTCAGCACGTTTACTCGCGTGAGGTGAGTGGCTCGATCGCAATCGCCAGTGTCTTGCTCACTAGCGAGATTGTGTTCGGTGATGTGATTAATGTGTATTCAGCCGGGTCGTTATCCAAGGTATCTGGATACATAAATGCCAAGCAGTTCCAAGACTTGAACCTTTTCAAGGATATATGGATGCCGAAGGACTTTTTGGAAGAGGAAGATACAATTAACTTTGATTATCACATGAAGAATGCCGATCACACACCGCACGAGCGCAAAGTATCCCCAGGTGCCAGCAAAAACCTTACGACCCGTTTCAAAGAGGTGTCAACCACTTATGCAGTGCCATGGCACTTGACGTTCATCGTTACCGATGTATCGTTCAATGTCGATTTTGGCCAGTCACTCGGTAATTTTGAATTGACCTCAAGCAAGATTTGGGCCATCCTGAAGAAGAGCACGGACTGGACGCAAATTTTGAAGGTCGGGTTCAATGATATCTCGCTTGTGCTGGAGGGCAGGTTGGGTGGTGTTCTTGAGATCAGTGATGTCCTCTTGAGTGCAGGCATCAGCTGGAAGGCGGGGTCTGTACGCATTTTGGATGTGCCCTTGATCATTCTTACCGCGGACATTGGACATATCCAATTGAAATCGTCCTTTGACTACCACATCTTCGCCTTGGCTAATATTGTGAAGTACTCCATCCAGATTTTTAACCAACAGGACGACGAGGCAGAGACCATCAACAAAGATCACTTGTACATCACAACCACGTTCGAGACCGCCGAGGTGTACATAACCTCGTTTGCTGCCTCCAATGTGATGGATATCTACAACGCCATTTTCAGAATGGTGCAAGAGAACAAATTTTCCTACAAGGAGACGTTAAAGGATGCCACTAGGAGCAAGAGCCTTCTGCATGCCAGCATGAGCAGAACGCTGACGATGGAGCAGAGACAGAACAGCATCAAGATGAATGCGAACACTTCCAGGTTACTCTCTAAAAAGGGAGAGCATAGGCATCATTTTGCCACGTATTCGACTCAGGGAGCTACGCGGAAGCTCGTTTCCAAGATCGAAGTGGTCGCGGGCCATTTCCTTGTGCACGTGTACCCCTCATCCTTTGATGATTCCAAAGTCTTGGTGGTCAAGTTGGATGGGGCCAAAGTCAACTTTAATGAGAGCGAGTATGACAATGGCATCGTGAGCGAATTACAGGTACAATTCAACGGGTTGAAAGTATCGCTTTCGCAGACAGACGCGGTGCTGGAAGACTTTACATTGACTAGCACTGTCAATGAGTTCATTGAACATGCACACAGGGCTGCCGGGGGGACCATCTTTGTCTTTCCGTCGTTCAAGATCTCGATGCGCACGTTCCAGCAACACCAGTCCAAAATTATAGAGTATTTTTATCTGTCCTCGTTTGGTGGCACCGTTGGGATAAAATGGAACTTGGGCTCCATCAACTTCATAAGGGAGATGTTTGCCATCCACACAAAGGCGCTTGCCTCGCGGACCTCGTACAACGACTTGAAACGCGAGGAGCAATTGCGTGCACTGAAGGGCGGCAACGCGACGTCCATATTGAAGCAGCCGATTGCGCAGGACAAATTGGACGAGGCCATCAATGCAACCATTGACAAGGTGTCAGACGAGTCGGGCTACACGTACCAGCCCTTGGCGACGCCGATCATCGAGGCGCCGCAATTGAAGGAGTTAGGCAACGCCACCCCGCCATTGGAGTGGTTTGGATTGCATCGCGACAAGTTCCCCAACGTCACACACCAGATTGGTATCGTCGGGTTACAAAGACTAATTCATGAGATTGAGACGCAGTACTCAAAGGTTCTCGGCAAGGCATGAAGCTAATACAAACGCATTATATATCCGGCATGAATTGGTTTTTTGTATATGTACAGATGACCAGGGCCATGTTTGGTGACGCCCTTGTCCTAATGACTCAAGTACCATCTCCCCTTCGTTCTTCTTCTGTCGAGCACCTTCTTGCCACCCTTTGTTCTCAAGCGCGCGAGAAACCCAAATGTTCTCTTTCTCTTTAAAGTGGATGGCTGGTACGTGTTACCCCTAGTTTTGAATCTTTTTTGCATCAAGCCCATGACCGAGCCAAACACTCCGCCGCTGCCGGAGACAGGGGTGGGATGGAGAAGCGAGGGCCTTATTGCAGACGCCAATGTATTGATGGGGCCCGGCCGCGACAACGAAGCGAAGGTGCGTAGGCTGCCAAGAAGACCTGCTCGTCTCCCAGCGTTAAGTCTGAGCATCGTTGGCTTGATGTATGAGGGGGTTGATCGCTCTTGAAAAATTCCTGCGGTAGTTTGACGTAGATCGCGCGTACTTTTGAGCACTACGAACTTTTTTTTCCGTATCGTACGGCAGATCACAGTGCAGGCGCGAAGAGCAAAGAGCGAAGAGCCACGCCAAAGCGAGACACGCGATTGTATTCGATGTCAGCAACAGCACGACCCAGGAGAGGCATGTCCTCGGCAGTGAACACGCCAACTGCGGTGCATGTACAATTTTCTCGCAGCTTGCGCAAGGATGAGGCTGAAATTATCTTGTCTGACTTTATCAGCGCTAGCGAAACCACATCGGCGACATTGCCCGGTGCCCAAGCACAGACTGGAGCCACGCAAACAGGGTTGTCGGATTCCGTGGGGAATAATGTCATTTTGAGCCAGTTGAAAAGAGTGCAAAGAGATTTGAGAGGCTTGCCACCATTGTTGCCCGACCACACGGCGTCGCCCCCGGCATCCAATAAGAGAATAGTGTTCGAGGAGGAGACCTTGCCAAACAAAAAAATCAAGTTTGAAGATTCAGACGAGAGCCAGCCCGACGTCAGCACAGTGGCTGAGGCCCAAGCAGACGTGGAACAATCGGCAGAAGCTGAAGAGGAGGATGACGAGCCGGTGGCCAAGGCAAATAAGGATAAGAAGGAGAAAAAGGAAAAGAAGGAGAAGAAGGAGAAGAAGGAGAAGAAGGAGAAGAAGGAGAAGAAGGAGAAAACAAGCAAGAAGGACTAAGCACGTGTGTGGTTCTGAATCCAACCAAACTTGACTGCATGAGCTCACACGAGTGAGCCCGTGAGCCCGTATTTATAGACTGTGTAGTAAGATGCACTCATATCGATGGCCATTCGAAACCCTCGTCCGTAGCGGCGATACCGACATCAAAATCATGTCGGTGGCACTAGCTTCAATAATCTTGTCCGGGGAGCTAGTGCAGCTACTGCGTGCGCGCACCGATCAAAGCGTTTGTTTACAGTTTGGATTAACAGTGTTTGTAGGCCACGCAAGTCCACCTAACCCAATTGGATGAGGACCAGAAAGCGCCCCTTGATCGACGATCAAGAGGAGGCTGGCACCTTTATAAACAACAGCGACTTGGAAGACGCTACGACTGGCGATGGCGGTCTCTCCGCTACCACGATATTCCCGGGTGGCGAAGACGCGACGCCTTCGAAATCCGATGCGGCATCTGAATCTGAATCAATTTCGGATTACCACTCGTTGGATGAAGCAGGTGTTGCGGCAAGGACCGTGTCAAACAAAGAAGCAAGTACCACCTCTAGCGCCGTTGAGCGTCCGCTCAGTCCCAACATCATCAAGGAGCCCACGCCACCCGCTAGTGCGCCTATAACCGGATCGATCCCCGATCTCAATGAGACGAAACTCTCCTTTTTGCATCAACAATCTGACATTCGACTACAGTCCCCCACCAAGAGACGTGAGCTCCACCAGCAGAATGCCATCAAGTTTGACGAACCTCGACTTGCCATCAACAAGTTGGTGCTCACGAACTTCAAATCGTATGCAGGCGAACAGATTATAGGCCCATTCGACGCCTCCTTTTCCGCAGTTGTCGGACCCAATGGCAGTGGAAAGTCCAATGTTATCGACTCAATGTTGTTTGTACTTGGCTTCAGAGCCCTGAAAATGAGACAGGGTAAGATATCCGAGCTCATACACAACTCCGAGGGTGAACACAACAAGATTGATCATTGTCGAGTGGATATACATTTCCACAATGTGATCGATCGTCAAGATCCCGACAATGCTGACCGGATAGTGAGCGAAGTTGTGCCCAACCTGGATCTCGTCATCAGTCGAAAGGCGTTCCGCAACAACTCGTCACAATATTATGTCAACAACAAACACTCGACTTATACCGAGGTGACCACTTTTTTAAAAGGCCAGGGTATTGATTTAGATCACAAGCGCTTCTTGATTTTGCAGGGTGAGGTTGAATCAATTGCGCAGATGAAGGCCAAGGCCGAAAGAGAGAATGATGACGGCTTGTTGGAGTATTTGGAAGATATCATTGGCACCACTAAATACAAACTGCTCATTGAA